>JBBIGC010000104.1:34163888-34179308 GCA_037576955.1 Lepidarchus adonis | reverse complement strand
TGTGTGTGTGTGTGTGTGTGTGTGTGTGTGTGTGTGTGTGTGTGTGTGTGTGTGTGTGTGTGTGTGTGTGTAAGATAGGTATATCTTCTCTGTGTGCAAGTTTCTGTGGAGGAATATGCTCAGGAGGATCTGCTTGGCAGAAAGCTGATGAAGAGTCTGGCCTCATGGGTGCCAGTGAGCCACAGCCAATTCCACACTCCACATTTAGCCACACATCTGGAGCCAAACTCTGTTTAATTGCTGCTAATGCCTGAACATGACACTTGACAAGTAGAGATTAGCCACAGACAGTCATTGACCTGGACGGAGATGGTGTGGAGAACAAGATACATGTTCCATTTAGTTTCATGATAACTAGGACACGTCTATAGCTTAACAAGTTAAAACATCATATCTAAATATCATTTTTAAAACTTCAGTTTCTCTCATATATTTCTTCCCATCTACTTTCAAAACTTTATAGTTCCTACACTGGCAAAAAGGTGTCCCACATTTGCACAATTTAGCATCAATGCCAACAAGGCCAAAAATTGTGTAAAAAGCAGGAAATAAACAGTAAGTTGAATTATGGAAGTATATATTAGTGAAGTAAAAATGACTTACAGTACAAGGTCTTATAATTTTTTTTGTTGCAGCAAGACTTTGTAATGTACAGTCTTGTTTAACATGTATGAAGCCTTTAGAGTTTATATTCCTGAATAAATTAGCTAAATCGTCAAATCATCTCAGGTGATGTATTTTCCCTGAAAGTCCATGGTTATTTTAGTTAGACAGTCAGGCCTCATTTAGCAGACACTGTAACATTGTGGCATTGTAGACAGAGTGCCATCAGTCAGGATTTTTTTTTCCTATTGAAAATATTGTGTGCATCATAAATAGGAGAATCAGGCAATAGTCATGTTCTCACCAACATCTTCAACATCTCCCTGGGCAACACCATGGTCCCAACATCCTCTAAGGCCATGACAATTGCTGCTGTGATAAAGATGTCTCCAGTGCCCTGCCTCAATGACTACCATCCCATTGCACTCACTCCCATCATCATGAAGTGTTCTGAGAGGCTCAGCAAGACCCTGCTGTCCTTTTCACTGGACCCCCTGCAGTTCGCATATCACTGTAACCATTCAATGGATGATGCCATAGCCACCACCCTCCATCTGGCCCTGTCTGATCTGGAGAAAGAGGACACAAATGTGTGAACACTGCTCAGAGACTTTAGTCCAACATTTTACATGATTATTCCTCAGCACCTGACTAGAAAGCTAAGCCTGCTGGGCAGAGTCCTGGTCTCCAGCACTGGTGCTCCACAGGGCTCAGCACTCAGTCCACTGTTGTTCAATTTACAAACCCACAACTGTGCAGCAACGCACAGCTCAAACGCATTATTACGTTTACTGACAAGTTCAATGAGTATTCCGGGAGGGGCAGAAGCTACTAATCTCAATGTAAAAACAAAACCAGCATTACAAGGAATCACTCTCAGCTATTCATTGGCTTCTCAAGCGTGTCATCAAGAGCACAAAATTCCTTGGTGTTCACCTGACAGAGAACCTCACTTGGTCCCTTAACAACAGCTTCATAGCCAAGAAAGCCCAGCATCATTGTCACATCCTAATGACAGTCCTCACCACATTGTATGTAGAGACTAGTGAGAGCACCGCGAGTAGCTGAATCACGGTCTGATTTGGGAATTGCACCACCATAGATCACAAGGCCCTGCAGCAGATTACTGGATTCTCTCTCAGGCATTTTCACCACACCTTGCATCTGCAAAGCTTCCAGCATTGTGAATGACCAAAAGCAACCCTCAGTGCTCAAAACTTCGCACTCAGTGGACTGTCCTGTGTTTCTATGTAGCACTGAGGTCTTGCAGGAATGTTGTTTCAATTTACAATGTACTGCCAACTGTATACAGCTGACATAAAAAAAGCCTAATTGACTATTGAGCAGTTTTATATAAAGAAAGAACATGCAAATAATACCCCTTGCAAAACATTTGGTTTCCTCAGTTCCTAAATGATTAAAAACTGTCATTAAAAATAAACATAATATAACATCAAACATTGTAAAAGTACCAACTTGTTAAATGTGTGGCAGGCATCAAGTTCTAAATGTATTTTAATGTACAAAATAAATGTTAGTTGTTCAGTGAAAACCATGGAAATATTTATATTTTCAATAAGTTAAATAAAGACAAAATAATACTTGTTTTATATTAAAATTAATTATATTATTTTTTTAATTATATTAAAATTTTAAAGATATTCTTGTTTAAAAACGTTTCTTTTATGATTAAATATTTAGCTTACTAATCAAATATCATGAGAATTGAAGAATGAGTGGTATATTTTGAAACTTTGAAACATTAAACTCCTTCTTAAGAATCAAACCAAATGGTATTTGGACATTTTCACTTGTACTCACTTTTGTTGTCAGTGGTTTAGACATTAATGTCTGTGTGTGGAGTTATCTTGAGGGGACAGAACATTTACACTGTGATGCAATGTAAAGTAGTCCGTGTAAAGCTTGTATAAAAGTGTCCTATCTTCAGTGTTGTCCCATGAAAAAATATAATAAAGTATTTACAAAAATCTGAGGGGTGTACTCATTTGTGTCAGATACTGTATCATTTACATGTCTTCACATATTGCCATTTGGTCCAGCCCTATACAGTAATCACATGCATGTTTCTACAGGCTGTCAGTAGAGTGTAGAGACACAAAGCATGTTTATTGTGGGGATGCATTAATTTGCAGCAAACTGTGGTTGCCTACCATAGTATGCCCTCAAGGACCCTCTGCTATCAACTGAAAGCATGCTGTGACAGAGGGAAAAAAAAATCTCCCTTTTACGAGATAGAGTCAGAGTTTTTGTGCACTAGATGGCACATTGAACAAACAAATGATTATGGATGAAATGTCTAAGAGATACAACCTGAGGGTGTTTCAATCAGACAGAAGCAGATTTCAAAAACGGGCAACCATTTCAACATAAAAGGGGGAGGGGGGATATAAAACAAGCTTGGTTCAGTATGTTTCATCGCAGATATACAGACTGACTGCTTAGGCATGGACAGGTCAAACTCTGTATGACAGCAGAGATGAGATTTATACTTCACCATCCACCTATCAACAGTGTCATGCCCGAGGGAAAACAAGACTGATAGCATTACTGTCCTTCAGAATAAAATAAAAAATGTATTAACAAAATGAGCGCGTTCAAAAATAAATCTGCCCCTGTTTAATAAAGTTGTCATCTTTTGAATATCCCCACGACGACAGAAAAAAACAACAATCAAATAGATGACTCATCTGGACTATTTGTTTATTTTATTACCACTTTGTAAAGGTGTTGCGATGTGTGTTGCAATCACATCTTGCTGGTGATTGGTCACTTTGTTTGGGAATGGATGGCAGTTTCAGACGCACACTTTAGCCAGTTTCAGGGCTGCTACTCTGAGAATGACTGCTGTACGCTGAATTTCACCTGTTCTGATGGATGCCACTTTAACAGCCTTTAAAAACATGCAGACAGGTCTGGGGGAGATGAATAGGTGTCAACTGCTGTATCCCTGGCTGCTGATGTATAGAGGGCATGTGTCATCTTTTGGCAAGGGTGTGTGGAGAAATTTCACACAACCGCTGTCTCCCTAAATCACATGAAGGCATGCATGGACCCTAGCAAGAGTAATGCACAGCTCTGCTGACACACATGTGAAACAGGCAGTCATGAGAATGTGTATTCAGAAAGCCATGTCTGCAATAAATACACCATCTACCCTTATATACCTTTGTTTTCAATTGAATTATACAGAGGAGAAAAGATATTTCACGTTACTTTATCAAATCGAAACAGCAAAACTTTAAATAACACTGCCCTAGAACTGAATGGTGTGTCCAAGGTCACTTTTTAAAGAAAATAGAAAAAGAAAGAAAGTACAGGTTTAAAAACTAAATGTGCTTAAGCAATTATGTCTTTTTACAAACTTTGCTGTTATATGTAAAAGTGTCACCTGCTGAACCAAAAGGTAATACAAAAGCAGTCACACTAAGGACAAATTACGTGGGTACACAGACTTTCTTCACACAGCCATAATCCAGCATCTATTTACTCACAAGTCAAGAAATGTTCTAATCCTACCAACTAAATGGCTTTGCCTTGCATTGAAATCCAAAAATTCATCTTGTGCTTTGTTTTGCATTAACACTTTTCAACCTCCCTTAGAAATAAAGAAGCAGTTTTGGCTTTGCAATGTTCATTCAGTGTTTCGCCTGAAATAAAGGTAGGAAGTAAAGCTCCCCCTCTCACACTCTTGCAATAATAGCCACTAACCATTTGTTAAGGTTATACATTAGGTGTTGAATCTACAAAACTGTTAAGATTTGATATTTAGCCATAAGAGTGTCAGGTATTGATTTTGGATGATTAGCACCCGTCCACCTCAACTCAATGGTATTAGATGGTACTCCAGGACTCCAGGATGTGGCTATTCCAGAGTGTCCATTCTGTGGTCACACAAACTGTGTGCACAACTGAACGTGCGCACATCAAAGATATTGAATTGACTAATAAGCTTTGTCTAGATAATAAAAGACATAGTATGTTTTCAGAACAAAAAGACATTTATATTTGCACTCATTAAAAATGCAGTCCCTATAGATCTCATTTGAAAGAGCAAGTTAAGAACATTCCTGCCAGAATAGACTGATTTCTGGTTTGACATCAAAAAAGTGATTTCCGAATGGTGTGGTTTCTTTCCATATATGGATATTATTGTCTGAAGAGGTAATGAACTTAAAACTTAAAATCCACATACTACTTAACTTCTATCATTAAAAAAGTGAACACTTCTCATGATAAGTACCCTTTCATGTATAAACTTACTGCACTGGTCATAGGTCAGTGTCTGCCAAGTTTGTGTGTGAGATAATGTGGCTGTTTGTGTGTGTAAATGTTCACTTAAACACAAATGTGCTTGGGCCCATATTCCTTGGCCTTTACTCTGAACCACAGCTGGTGCAAGGAAGTGACCAATGCAACCATAGAGTATATGGGGGCAGTACAAACGACTGACCTCTCCCCCAAATCATCATTCATACTCTGTTGCCCTTGGGAGTCTTTGCTTTTGTATTTTTTTCCCTCCCTTTCATTGAGTCACTATGCTGTCCCTCATGCTGAGCTTGGGAAATGAGCCTCCCTGTGCCAATTTGTCCTGGTCTTCCAGCCCGCTGTCCCCCCATAGACCACCTGCCCTGGGTACTCATTGGAGTGCAGCCTGACGCATGCTCCCAGCAGTGCCCTCCATGGGCCCTGACCCCCAAACCCAGCTGCCTTAATGGCCACTGAGCTGCCCTACCGTGCCAAGCAGCCAAGCATGGCTCTGCACCACCAGACGCCAACACTCCATCAGAATCCTAATGACCTTGTCCTACTCCATCTCCTGCTCCTTTAGAAACATAAAACTCAATACCACCAGCATCTTGTTTCTTCTTGAAAATGGACAACTCAGCCTTCATCTGGTGCTCTCTACTGCTCACTACTTACTAGCACCTGAACTCAAACCTCTTACATTAATGCAGTAGAAAGTAAAAATAATTATTTGATTTCAAATGAAATGAATCAATATCTTGGCTGGATACTCTTCCTCAGTGTACTTCTGTCAATCAATGAATTTGCATAAACTTGTAATCACAGGTGCAAATCTGATAAAGTATAGATCAATTACAAATACAATTCACATAGGTCTTTTTATAATATTTGTTTTATATTATGCACCAAAAAATGGTGCAAGACCATTTTAGTAATTAAAGTTGGTGGTATCTGTTCTGTTTGGTGACTATGAATGTTACCTTCTACAAAAATAATAATTAAAAACACACAGACACACACACACAGAAAATTTACCCACTGTAAATTGCTGTTGGTTTTTGTTGCATGATACAGACACACACACACACGGTCTACTAGATAATTTTAAAGCATCAGGTAAAAAATAACAGATTTGTCAAAGTGATTTAATTCAGTCAAACACGTTTTGAGTAACAATACATTGTCAGAGGACAGAAGTGTAGTGTTTAGTCATGTGTGCACCTGACTCACAGCAGCACTGGCCTGGCTCAGCAGCTCAAGTGCACTTATGAACGCCCTCATCCTCACACACTTTCCCCTCCACAACTGCTGTGAACGAGCAACCAAATCCTCTCTGGCGCTTGTGTCCCTTCGAGTGGAGAACATTCATTCCCAGGGTGACAAGAGCAAGTGGAGCTTAGACCCACTATTTACTTTAAATGAGAAACAAATTTAGAATTGGAAGGGGAAAGTATGAATTGTAACCAATTCCAAGAATACTTTCAATATAGCTGTGGGATTTGGGGAGCTCTTGAAATTATTCCAAGAGTCTCCCAAAAGCTGAAGCATCTTTGCCGATTTGAAACCCAAATCAGTCATCCGGCCCTAAGTAGTTCTCAGGACCTCCTGCTGCTTGCAGCCCGATTCATGCCTCCCAGTGATTTCCCATTGTGCAGTCATGCAGAAGTAACCCTGCAAATGAGGAGTCCCACCACCACCCTCACTCCTCAGCTCCTATTAATTACATTAATCTTTTCTTTTTGTTAATATAACTTCATCACACTTAACAACCCTATTATAATCTTCCTCCTCTGAAGGAGTCTTGTTATTTTGGTCATAAAATGAGGTAAAATAGGTAGAGTAAGTAATCTCCAGAAACAAATTAAATAGTGACACAGCAGAATGTGCTTGTTTTTAACACTAGAGATGCTTACCAGATCAGAGAAGTTCTTCTTTGTGGCCAGACACTGGACACTCTCCACTGCTTCCTGGAGCTAATATTCAGCTGGCAGCATTGCTTCTTGATTGGATGAGATTCTGAAGGAAACATGGACAAAGAATTATGAAGAAACCAGCTATGAAATGGCATCAGAGTTTTATTAAAGTACATAGGAATTTTAATCAACACATGAGTCATAATAACTCAACAGAAGAGTTTCTGAGCAACTCTTCGTCAGTTTGCCTTTCATAATTTCCAAAGCCAGTAAACCAGCCTAAGGTTCCAGCATCACATGATATAGCGCCTAGTGGCTGTGAATAAAAAAAGCAAACCTTACTCATAGGCCATCAAATGCTGTCCTGCTCTATCTACCAAAAACAACAGATCTCCCTGATTATCGCCACTGTTCTGCCATGTCCGTTCTCCAGCTACCACAAAGGAAACCGATAGAGGACGAGTTCTACAACAACCTTTCTCTCTCTCCCTCTCGTTCTCTCTGCTGGAGGTTACAGATGATGCTGACGGAGAAAAACAGTGTGGCAGCCTCGGGGAGCAGAAAAGGGTCATCTCTCCCCTACTGAACCATTCATTTTGCCACCGTTGCTGTTGCACGGACCCAATGCTATACTCCAACTTTTACGCTAACTCACTTTTTTCTGTTTCTCTTTGCCATGTCTCTGCTCCTACACGTCCTTACTACAGGATGGATCTGTGTTAAAGGGCGAAAGCAGTATTTATGTTACAGAGCATCAGGCTAGTTTTGCAGAATATCTAATCTATTATCTATAGTTTGAAAAAACTTCTTTCATTAACTAATAAAGCAGAAGAATGATATAAATGAGAATTTATTTAATTAAAGGCTTAATTAAATAATAATAATTGTTAAAAAAACAGCACTAAGAAAGCACTAACCCAATACCCATTATAAGGATTGGGCCAATGAAATAATATTATTGGAAAATAGAATAATATTACAATCAGAAAATAGCTATCAATTGTTTACATAATGAGAAATATAACAACATTATTTTTATTTAATAAATTATATTTATTTTCATTGCTGAAGAGACTTCTCACTCATTCATCAGTAAAGTCCATAAGTTAATTATTCATTATCAGCTGCTAAACTACACTTTAAACAAGAATGGATTTTTTTTTTACACATATTATGTTGTACTGCACTGCAGAGCAAAATATTTCTGCCACTGAAATTTTTTATTTGGAGATATTGAAATCAATTGCAGCACCCCCTATGGCTGAAATGTTCCAAATTTGTTGAATAATTCCATAGAATGTCATAGTGAGGGAGGCTGTTGGAAAATTAAGTTTGAAACATTATAGTGCAAAAAAGTATCTTGTTTTTGCATTACCATCTTTCACTGAGTCACATGAGTTGTAATGGGCTAAGGATATACCCCTCCAGATGGACAGCTTACCATACAAATGATGTAATTTTGGCAAAAGGCCAAGACACAGGCCCAGGCTCAGTCCCAGTCCCAAAAACTTTTTCTTCCATATCAACTATGTGTAGTTACACTGGGGACTAGTAAAGTCTAAGTATACTGTACCGTATATAGTACAGTCAGAAGATTGCAGAAGAAAAACTGATGAACAACATCTCACCAAGTCCTTCATAGTGCTCAAGATACATGTATGTGGTTATTTCACTCCTCTGTGGAAATTGAACTTCTGTGTGTTCAGCAAAAAACAAAACAACTAAAAACTAAGCCATTTCTTAGAATTTTCTCTCTGCATTTTAAACATACTTACAGCATCACTGCTGTCTCTGTAACCAGAAACCCTGTCAGACTCCTCGGTCTCTATATCAGATGAAGCAGATCTGAACACTCCTGAACATACAAGTCAAAAACAAATCAAGTGATAATAGCTCAGGATTTTCAAACCACTGAGCACGGTTTCTTTGACCTGTAGACACCATGTTGGTTTAGGGTGGAGGACAGAGTTAGTGTGTAAGGCAGTGAGTGTTACATGTAGGCTTGAGAACAACATATCCAGAGTACTGTAAGTTAGCAACAAATAAAATATTAATAAATCTGTTTTACCTGCTAAAATTAACTCGAGAGTAAACAGAGTTCTTGATTGAGTAAATGCAGCTCCTCAGCTGTAAACAGCTTGGCTTGTCATAAATCTGTCTTTTCAATCGTCTGATCAAGGTAGCCATTCTCCAAAGTGCTTCAAGAGCCAGAAGCTCTGGGGCAGACAGCTTTGAAGCCCCTGGAAACACAATGCCAACGCTGAGAAAAGCTCCACTTTAGCTCCCTGTGTCCGCCCCTCGCTGCTTCCTGGCAGCTCGTGCAATCCCTCTCCTCCAACACGCCATCCAAAAATAAGGACAGACGTTCTCTCGGTTCTTTAATGAACTGTCAAGAGCTTCAGCTCCAGGCTGTACACAAAAGATAGGCACCTCAGCAGAGTCCAAACATACTGTACAGTACAGGGAAGAGCACAGGGAGAGAAACATTTCCACTAGTAGATTTCAGGTCCATTGTAATGGACTCTTAACTCCAGAACAGTAAGCAATTGAATTTAATGCCTGAGTGTAGTGTTTAGCAATAAATAATGTACAGTTTAGTTTAGCTAACCACATAGAGCTCAACAGCAAGATTCCCACACTGTTCTCCAGGAGGATGACGCCTATAGTATGTGTTTGGAACAATGATGTCTCAACACAGAAATAAGTACTGTTATTAGCATTAACCAGCATGCATGAACGGATAACATTCCTGAATCAGGAATTCTACACAATCACTTTTACATACGTAAATACACTGATGAGCCACAACAGTAAAACAGCCTGCCTAATATTATGTAGGTGCCTCCATATGCCAAACAGCTCAGACCCATTGAGGCATGGACTCCACCTGCCCTTTGATATATCTGGCATCAAGACAACAACAGTAGATTCTTATGTCCTAATTGTTAATACTCATCATATATACCACATTAACCTCAACACCAAAAAAAAGAACTAACCACTGCAACACCTGGAAGATCCCATAGACCTGCTGTTTTGGAAAAGCTCTGACCCATTCATCTAGTTATCACTGTTTGTTCCTCTTTCCTGTTTCCAACCATCCAGCTTCAAGAAATGACAGTTATAACTGACTGACTAATATATCCCACCCCATGACAGATGTCACTGTAACCAGATAATAAAAGTCCACTTTGTCTGACAGTGTTTTTGTAATGTTGCACCTGATCAGTGTGAACGTGTGTCACAAAAATAGTAATATCTTCTGATAAGACAGAAGGGTCGAACAAAAAGATTCTATTCTTTTTTGAGAGATCATAACTGTAACTAAACAGTTGATTGCAGACAAAAGACAGTTTAATTATTTATAAAACAAAATGTATATTTGATTTATCATGCACAGACACGCCACCAAACTGAAAACAAATGTGCAATTACTTTGTGAATTTTGCAGCTAAATTAGCATGATAAAGAGGGACATGCATGTTGAGGACAACCATAATGATAGTGTGTTATAAATAGAGCCTCATTCCTTTAGAAGTACCTGCCAAAGAAGCCTATAAAACAAACCATCTGCATTCGTGTGTGTGTGTGTGTGTGTGTGTGTGTGCATGCGTGGCCACATGTGTATCTACAGAGAGGGAAATAGTACAACCATCCATGAAGTGATGTGGGATAAATTGGTGTAGAAAATTGACATTCTTCCTAGCCAATAGTCACAGGTGATAAACTGCAACACTTTTGTTCTCCCAGTAACGCCAGTCTGATACGTGCTGATATTGTGCTTCTGGGATTCTGGCAACATGCTGGGAGAAACAATTCGCCTGGAAAATGAATGCAGGGGTTACACACGTGTCTTTTCTCGAACCGTTGCCCATTCCATGACAGTTGCCTGACAACAAAGCCGGTGAATGGTTGAGTGCTGTTGGTGCAGACTGTGGAACAAGAAATCTATCCTTCTACAGCAGCTTCTGTGTCTGTGTTGTGGGGTGACCACCAGCACAGCCACCACTGCATGACTGCAGCCTCTGCAAAGAACCTGCAGACCGCGGTAGAGAAGCTGTAATTGTTAGGGTGTGAATGTGTGAATCTCTTTTTTTTCCCTTTCTGTTTTCGGAGGGCAATCAGTTCCATGCCACTGCTCAGTGCCACAGATTGACATGTTCTCAAGTGATTCCTGCAGCCATTGCACACTTTGACCCCTCCTCTCCACATCTCCAACCCACTACACCCCCACTATCCCCACGCCAGTCTGCTGCTGGAACCCACTGGAGTGAAACCGCAGTGAAAATTTCATTCCTTTTGCTTCTGAAAGTGCTTTGATTCTCAGAGTCGCAGCTCAGAGCTTTGTTATCCTTACGTAACCTGCATCAGGAAAACTGAGCTTCATCTCAATACAGTAAAATGTGGAGCGAAAACAGAATGCACAGAGTTAATATTCTCATATAAATGGTACCTGCCCAGTGACATGCACAGACAAAAGCATTAGGGACGGATTCGCAGGGAGAATTAGTTGTATATGCCCACATTGCATTCAGTTGTCTGCTGCTGCTCCGCCCAATCATGATAACCCTCCACACCATAACCAGATTTTCACCTCAACACGCCCAAGGGAAAAAGAGCAGAAAAATGAAAACGTGTAAAGAGATATTTTGACTTTGCTAAAGCACAAAAAGGTATAAAGCAATTACACTGAACAAAATCAATGTGTTACAAAATTAAACACAATTTTGTTGTCACACAATGACTTGCCAATCTCATGATACATTCATTTTTTAATTAGCACACTAAGCATTGCTTACAATTAGGGAAGGTATAGGAATCTAAAGATTAATTTAAAAGATTATCATTTTGGTGCCATTTTGGTAGTACACAGTCAATAATTTTACACCCAAATTTAATCTGAATTCTAAACTACATTTCAGCAGAGAACTATAGAATCTACTGTGCATATGTAACACCTTAAATGGAATAAAATGGCTAATTAAAAATGTGTTTCCATGAGATGTTAATGAGGTTTTTGTTCCACTGGGGTGGATGTCCTTACATGATGTAAGACTAATCCCAGTGAGTCTGTGCTCTTTGTCCCTTTCATAGCTGCCAGCTATAATCCACAAACTGAGGTTGAACATAATTACTAAGGGTTCACATATGAACATGCAGAAAAGCAATTCGCAAGCCATCATTTTTTATCATTTTGTTAAAGCGTTAGACTAGTCTAGGTATATACTCTCTGTAAATTTTAGTTTAGAGCCGACACTGATTATTAACCAAGTAGTTTTAAACATTTCTTAGAATAATAGAAAAACAAAAATCTAGTCAAATAATACTCTTACCAAGGAACACTGAAAAGTGTATAAATATATATAAAATATATTATATAATATATAATTATAAATATAATTGACTCTTACAAACAAACAAAAAAACCCATCTACAATAACTACATCATCTTCAAGCTTAAAATGTCCTTTTCTAAAATCAAGGAATAGACATTAGGGTACAGAAGCTAAGGAAAACCGAGGTCAAGACATCATTGGGGAAACTGCTTAGATAGGCCAGTAATGCAAAGCAAAACCTCCACATTACTAACAAGGACCTACAGGGAGGTCAGATTGGCCCATTCAAGTGCACTGGCTTGCTATGTAGTGTTGCTGCACAAATACCAGGTACAAGGAAGGAGGATGAGAAAGTATTTTTAAGTGTGATCAGATCACATAGTTGTTGTTTTTTCCAAGTTCAATTGAGTAAGTAGGACAGCTCTAGATTCATGGCTGCATTTCTGACATGATCACATTTAAAAGCATGTTGCTTATGACCGTATTATCTGTCATGTGTGATCACACATCACCATGTCAGCAGTATTGCTACACGCTGAAGCAGAGAAGTAAAACTAAGGCATGTGTACTGTATGTAAGGACACCACTCACTCCATGGCATATATAAGCTTCCTACTCCTCCTACAGAACAACCACACAAGTATCACCCAAAGAGAGAGAACCATGAGATACAAAGTAGAACATTATTACACTTTCCACACAAAGTGAGCACATGCATACAGTACATGTACATATACATACAGTAGACAAGCTGATATGGAAATTTTTTTTTACAAACTTTCAAAGGTGGTGTTCTAAAGGTAAAAGGAAAGGTTGAAAAGCTGAAACTAAGACCTTAAAATAATAATCAAAATATTATAAATAGTACATTTAGCACTCTATATCCTGTCAATATTTTGATATTTACCTACCGGAACCTCAGCCGACATATCTAAATTAGCTAGCTAAGACCTATTTTGCAAGAAGCAGTTATAGGTCTGATAAAAAATAAAATATTTGCTATTTTACAACATGAAAGTATACAGAAAATAAATGCCACATAAAAACCATAGTAATTATTCAGCTAATAAAAGTCACGGATAACTCAATAAGCTACATATTAAATGTAGGGTTAAAATAGGCAGTTGTGTGTGGTTAAAGTTTAAGACACAGTTCTGAAAGATTTTGGAGACATTATAAGTGCTTTATCAGCATCTACGGGTGTCAATAACTCTGAGGAACTTTAATACTGGTCACTTTTGTCGCCAATATACTGGCAAAAGAAAACACAATGCAAACCGTGATCAATCATAACAGTAAAAATACACTATGTCCTTAATAATGTGTGGGTCCAATTCATGCCACAAAAACAGGTCTGACTTATCAAGGTGTCCTGGGGTATCTGGCACCAAGAGGTATGATCTAAGAGCATTAGATCAGTTCTGGAAGCATTGCGAAACGAGGCCTCCATGGATTGGACTTGTCCGTCAGGGTGTATTATGCTACTGAAAGAATTTAGGTAGGTGGAATATGTCAAAGAAACCTCCACATTGACCAGAGCATCGCACTGCCCATGCTGGCTTGTCTTCTCCCTTGGTGCCATCTCCTACATAGGCTGTCTACATGATGTAAAAGAACCGTATTTCTCCTTATTCCAGTTCTGAAGCTCATGTTCAAATAAGGTGTTTTCTGTGTTGGACAGGGGCTAGCATGCATACTCTGCTACACAGCCTTGTAAAAAGCAAGCTGTGATACCTTGTCTGTTCTGACACATCATTGCTATCTTTTCCAGCAATTTGTGCTACAGTAGCTTATCTGTGGGAATGGACCATACAGGCTAGCCTTAACTCATGGCCATTAACCCATAACTCTTTACATAGTTAACTTGTTATACTTTCTTGGACCACTACATGTACTAAGTAGTGCATTCCAAAATAGCTCACAAGACTTGCTATTTTTAATCATTCCTGGCGCAGTTGACTGTTTGTTTGGTCCTTGTCAAAAGGCTCATATCCTTATGCTTGCACATTTTTGTTGCTTCTAACCCATCATCTTCATAAACTGACTGTCCAGTTGCTGCCTAATATAACTTACCTTTTGACAGGTGCCAGTTTAATAACATTAGTCCCTCACCTGTCAGGGGTTATAATGCTGCACTCACAGAGTAAACATATACCATGCATGTAAGGACGCAAATACATTAAGAATAGCACACATATGCACATAAACATAAATGTGATTAAACACTTCAAATTCCATCTACAGACTAAAGCCCATAGGTAGACTGGGGTATCCTCAAAGAGTGGTCATTTTCTCACAGCAGTAGAACACACGCCTCAATTAGGTCAAAACGAAGAGTTGCCTCACTCCCCCGGCTGCTCAATCATAACAGTAACGAGGTGGGTTAAGAAAAAACGCCTACAGGCCTCTTTTTCCTGGGCTTAAAGAAAAGCTGTGTGTATGTATGTGAGAATGTCTGAGTGGATTGTGCCCTTGCTATCAAGCACACAAACAGTGTTTCCCCCGTTACTGAGCCAATTACTGAGATAAAGTGGACTCTCATGAGTGGGAGATTCTGTCTCTCCCTCTCTTCCTCCCCCAAATCCAACATGACACAAAGAAGCTGACAATTCCGTCAAACAGGCCATTATCATACTCACAATGCCCATACCCAAACTGTCTTATACAATCACACCAGCTCATTTATAGAGTATTACTGTATACAAAGCAACATGGTCCTTTTCAATCTTTAATTTAAACCAACTCAAACACACCCACCCAGTACAACATGATCACCTTATTTCAGCAGCATCATTAGGCCTTGTTTACCTAACACCTCATAAATAAATAAGACTGCAATCCAGAGTAAACCCACGAGTGCAATCCAATGCAATAGTGAGTGTTTTTCTATCCATCACTGCATCCATTTATCCTTGGATCAAAATAAGGGTCTTTCATCATATGATAATACATTCCCCTTAGTGGGAGCCTTGGTGATTTTTTTTATTCTTTTCCTCCTCATTGGTCAGCAAGGTGAAGTTGAGGCCCTGCAACGGTCAGTATGATGAACAGTGAGGTCTGCCTGAGAGTGAGGCTACTCTGCTCCAGAGCACAGGGAATCCTGCAGGAGTCCTGCAGCTGATTGGCCGTGGCACTTCCTGAGTGCCAAGCATAGAAGGATGTGACAGTGTGAAGTGATGGACTCAGGAGAGGGATGAGAGAGACAGTGTTACTAAATAAAGTCACAGGTGGGGGTGTGTGTGTGTGTGTGTGTGTGTGTGTGTGTGTGTGTGTGTGTGTGTGTGTGTGTGTGTGTGTGTGTG
>JBBIGC010000104.1:34139616-34161739 GCA_037576955.1 Lepidarchus adonis | reverse complement strand
GGGGGGGGGGGTGTCTGGATCAGTTGGCCTTTTGAGAAACAGTGGATTCGATTTTCTTCTATTAATAAGACTTAATTCAACATTTTAATATCTTCATGTTGGTCTTCATTTGAAAAATATATTCATTTTGCTGATGTCAAGACCTGCCTCCATTTAAATGGGTTTTGTTATGGTTAAACTTTTAATGTCATGAGAGTTGGGCATGACTATGTTTAAAATGCAACTGAAAAGCTAATGAGAAGCTGCAAGTAAGACAGCCAGCTGGTTTTATTGTAGACTTCCAACAATTCTGCTTAATTCTCAACCCCAGCGATAAGTCTGTTCTGATTTTGAGTGACTAAAGACAAAGGAAGAGACAAAAAGAATCAAAAAGAAAGAAAAAGGTTAAACAGTAATATGACACCGGGTGTGTAATTCATTGCAGCTAATATAAAGCAGCTTGTAATCAGCAAGGGAAACATAATTTGTGGCTGCAACACCCAGATGTGGGGCCTGTACCTGCTGGCCAATTAACGATGATACTTTTCATACTTGTGTGGATTTGAGCTAAGACTGACAGCCATTGTGGGCCGACGCTGGGCGTAAATCTCTAATTGCACAACAGATGTTGCAGCCATTCACACTTTGTTGAACAAATATTTTACAGAGTTGAAAATAGAATGAGACAGGCCACTATCATGAAGGAAGCAAGATACCTGTGAGCCTGCCATCTGTACAGATGGAATGACCACAGAGTTACATTTCTACAGTGAACTTAATTCAATCAGACGTTGACAATGACGTTGATAACAGAGATAAAAAAATGTGTTTACTTACAAACGGCCATGTTCTTTGATGAAACTTTTTTAATGTGAAAAGAAACAGCACAGAGGAATCTTAATTAGGGTGCCTGAGGTGGGAAAAGGAACCAAAATAATCCCTGAGGTTGGCTGTAGAAAGCCATCTATCTTACATTGAATAAATAAACACGAACTCGAAAGCTGATTTCCCATACAAACTGCCTTCCTGTGTTAATTGCAATATTTTATGTAGTAAATGGAAGATATTTGGAACCTAACATCTCTGGGAGTATTTCATACCAAAAAAAGTAGTTTTGGAAGGATATGCCATGCAACGTGTCAGCGTTTTGCTTTGTGACAGGTCCCTCTGAAGGCTCTGGTTGTCAGAGGGACAAAAAAAGACATGGGGGAAGCTCCAGTCTGGCACCAGGCCCAGCACCCTGACCTGCACCGAGCTCAGCCCGAGGGAAGAGAATCACAGTACATGCCTGGCACACCAACCACTGCATTCAGCTTCCTTTCTGTGCATGAGAACACTGCTCATTAGAAAGAGAAAATGCATAGCTGTTATCTGTGCAACACTCTGAAAGCGGGAGCATACTTCTGACACATTTTGACCACATTATATTTGGTCTTTTCATCAAAGTTTTTCATATTTGTGTATCCCAAATATCTACTGTCAGCTGAAGCCACCAAAAGTATGAAGAGCAACGGCTTAAGAGTTTATGCACCATTTAAACTGCAAATCCATTAGTAAAAATAAAATACTGCTTTTAGCAGTACTGCAGAAAGCCTCAACTCCCAGGTGGAAATACTGTGACTAGTTTGAATTATACAAGGGATCGTTATGGTCTTCCCCGAGAAAAGCAGAAGCAAAACATTACAGTGTACATCAGCACAGTGTTGGCAAAGTTCCTCTCTTTCATGTGCATGCTGGGCACTGCAGGGGTAGCATGTCCTCCTGCAGCTTTCTTGCATCAAAAGCCCAACTGACCTCATTTTCTGGGCTCCTGCTGAGTTGTGCCTGCCTGCAGATGGTCAAACAGGGAGAATATTTGTCCTGTTTCTGTACACAGCATCTTTGTTTCATTGACTGCGGCAGACAATGTCATTTATAATTGCAGAGCACGTCTGCAGCAGGTGAACAAAACTTGCATGGTGGAATCTCAGGAGCTAAAAGAAAGTAGCAAATACTTTCAGGCTCCATGCTAATCTGCATCATAGTCATTATAAACGGTGATATCCTGGTAAATGCAAAACCTATAAAGAAAGGTTTAAAAAGGTTCCGGGAGTGTTGATAAATTTAAATGAAAAGAAATGGGGTAAAAAAAGAAAGAAAAAAAGAAAAAATGCAAAAATAATATAATCTTTTCAATAACCAATCTTTTATTTAAGCCAAATGTAAGTATGTACGCAAGAAATAAAAAGTCATCCCAATGAAAGTGTTATTTGAATCAATGCAGTGATTTTTGTTACATTTTATTCACACTTGACACTCCTGTTTTACATCAAGTACATATTTACTGTCCTCATAATATACTTGCATTTTTGTCTCCTCATGCCTTTGCAACATGGCTGTTCTATATCTTATACATGACGATCAACCCACAACCCTCCTGTTACTGATATACCTTCCCTCTGACTCAAATCCTATAGACGCCTGATTGCACTAGTCAAATTCCACTGAGGACAATAATGCATTGGATCAGGTGTGGTGGATTAGAGTTAGAGATGAACTCTGCAGGGCTGTAGATTTCACAGGATTGGTAGGATCACTGGTTTAAGCTACTTGTAAAAGGACCCTGAGAAGCCCATTTAAACCCAGCGCAGTGTTATCATCTGGTGATCCTTGCAGTGCTAGGAACAACCTATGTAGGTAAGAATACACAGCTCATTGTTGGATCTGTTGGTTTTTTATTTTTCAAGCACATTTTTGAAGCTCTAAGAACCTGGACTTTGATAGTATGTTCAAATTCTCCTGTAGTCCAACACAGTTGTGTCCATTGAAATTCTAAAACGCTTTGTTAAAGCTGGATTATTTGTATTCAAACCCACAATCAGACAGACCAAAGAGATCCAACCTTCAGAGGACCAATTGTCATATAGGACAACAATATCATCACATCACATTACAAGATGCTCTTAATTGAAATCACTCTGGGTTAACCTTGAGCAGAGTTTTGACTTGTAGAGTCAGGCTGAGTGAACATAGAATGTGAACTATATAGTAATGTTATATATATTTCTATTAGCAATTCTAAAATGTATAAGCATCAATCTTTCACTCAAATTGTTAGGTTAATTATATGATTTGTAATGAAAAACACAAATATGAACATTTTCAGGAGCAACCATTGTATATGCAAATAATTCCCTGTATACATGTTCCTCAAACATTAAGCAGAAGAATATTTCTATTGTACAAAGCATAGGTGACCTTTTGTTGGGTTTTTTTCTGCACTTTAGAGCATTTCAATAAAATGCAAAATCCAGTTTAAAAAGTTGGTGAAGAAAACAGGTCATTTCTACGTACTAGACATCTCATTTTACGCAATCATATCAGTGTCTGCTGGGGGGTTCTGGGTGTGTATGCTGAGGCACTGGTGTCAAAAAGAGGGATTGTATCATCTGTGCTGAGTCCTCCTCCCGTGTTCGATGTTATTCATGCCATTCAAACAGCCTCCCCTCCAGTGGCTTGCTCAAGCTTGAAAGTGAAGGAAGGGAACCATGCAAAGCATGTTTTTTCCTCTTCTCTTCCCTGCCATAAAACGCTGAGAGAGGGGCGATTAGTGTCTGCTGCCTCTCAGAAAGTTCCAGCTCGTGCACCAGGAGACACAGAATGTTACCACTGCCTTGACAGACAGAAATAAGGGAGAAGAGCTTGGGAAGCAGAGGAAGAAAACACATGACAGAATGGACATAAATGTAAACTGAAAGTACATGGCTTTTTCCATGCCAAACAAGCTTAATAGCTATTTTAAGATTCAAAAGATTAAAACATAGTTTAGTCTCAAATTCTCACCTCCTCCATTTAATAGGAAGTATAATGACTGACAGGAAGGTTAATGGCTGAGCAAATTCTCTAAATAAACTTGATAAAGTGGTTCAAGCCAATGTGACATTGTGCAGTGCCGTCCAGAGTAATCTTTACTTCATTTAAGGTTTTCTCTGGCCAGCAAAACTGTTGAGCGCCTCCACCAGCGCAAGTGACATCTCAGTCCATTACTCCTCGGCAAGTGGCAGGACATTAAATACCAGCAGGTGAAGGGACTCAGCCCGAAGCAGTAAACCAACAAGGACTGGTCAAGATCCTTGGTGGGCTCTTCCTCCTGCTCCTTCATTACAGAGCAAGCCAGCCCTAATTAGCCAGACCCCATGCCGTCTGGTAATTACCCTCAGACACCATTTAACCCCCAAAAAAAGAGAAAGAGAGCTTGAGAGATCAGTTACTTTTGCCTTGGAGGCTCCTTGCAACATTATGCCAACAGATGTCAGGCATGGCCACCACCAGCTTCACTGTAGAAAGGGGAGGCCAACCGGACGATAGCTCTTGCAGATGAATGGAAATGTGAGCTCGCCTGGAGTTCTTCTTGCCGTTTATTTTCACGGTCATAACAGTGCAAAGCTAGAGCTGGGGGCGAGGCATCAATGGGCAACAGCGGTACAAGAGAAAAAGGGCACATTAAACAAAATCGCATAAACACACACAGCCAAAAACATAAATATGAAAGGACAGCATGGACCCTGGCACACAGATGGTCTCTTTAAGGGCATTTTATTTCACAGAGACCACCTGATGCCCTGAAAGAGGGTCTGCTCAAGCCATCAGAGTGACCTTTGCATGAAGCAGGACTTCCCAGCAGCCTACTAAAAGTTCCTCCACACATCTGCCCCTATTTGGCAGCCCACAACCTGCACTAGATTTACCAACCAATTCAGTGAGATTGAGCTATCTCCACATACCAGCCCCATCTGTCTCCTTGTATATATGCAATGATGTGGGTGTTGCATAAAAGCATTTGCAGCACTAAGGAGGAAATGATGAGACAATGCTCATGGATCACTATACAGACCAATTCTCATTCTGCTGTGCAAAAGCAAAGCAAACCCATTGTGTGCAATTAAGAAGCTTGGATGAGGCTGTTCTAGCAAAGCACCAACAATTTTCCTCAAAATAGCACAGCAAAGTCCATGCAGCAACAACACAGCAGGTTCAAAGATAAAGGTGACTTTCCAATTGTAACTTCAATCACACCACCATATTTTTTCAACGATAGGCTGCCCCATTCTGTAAGCTGAATGAAAGAAAATGTTTTAAATCTAAGATAAGCCGCCCTATGTTATTACCGGCATTGTTATTGAATTTAACAATCTGTATTAAAAGCATCTAATTTGGGCCCTGGAGGCTCTATACCATAGTTGGGCATGGAACAATTAAATGTGAACAATTAAATTAATTAAATTTGGAACCTATCGATATCATGCCACAACAAAAGTCCTATGGTGACAACAAATGTCCAATATCAGAGACAGCAAAACAGCACAAATCGAGTTGTTCGGCGATGACGAAGACTTTAACAGATCTGATTTTGAAGGAATATCTTTGTTGCTTTTCTAACTGTTCATTGCTGCAGTAAAAAGTACATTTAAATTCAACTAATCATTTGGGGATGTCATGTTTTTGTGCACTAAATTACACTTTCAGCAAATGCGTTTTCATGTTTTTAGATAGGCCACCCCATTTAAGCAAGCCGCACCCACAAGGCAGGATTGTAAAACTAATGTGGCTCACCATTGGAGAAATACTGAATATCTCTGGGATATTTATGCAACACAGAAATAAGCAGAACATTTCAAATGCTAGTTGGATAAGCAAAAATGTGATTGTGCTGTATGTATCTTCACACTTCAATATAATTTTACCATGCCATTTTACATTCTATACCGAACAATGCTGATAATGAAAAAACAGTAAAAGTAAAGAGCTCCAGTGTAGATCAAATGCCAGCAATACTGGGTGGGTGCTAAAACTGAACTACCGCATTCATTTAATCCCAGGCCTACCAAAGGTGAGGGCATGCTGGTTGCAGTTTACAAATGAAGGCAAAGGCCAAGATCTAAATCTTCTTGAACTAGAATTGCTTTACACTTATTTTTGTAAAAGTTACGGTTAAATTGAGGCAAATTGAGAAATAAGTAGATTACCACTCTTTCCTTTTCTTCTTCCTTCAACAAGTCAAGAAGCAATAAGGTTCTTTAATATACATCAGTACTACAGACCAAAATGATGTTTATATCAAGAAGACCGTAGTATTTTACTTTTTATAATAAAATCTGACTGCATGTGTGAATTAATGGAAATGTAGTAGATAGTATGAAATTTCATCATATTTTATACTGACTGCAGAACCTAATATTGAATCGAAACACATAAGTGCAAATTTTAAGCTATCAAAAATAATCAGATTGTTGGCTAAAACAATCAATTTAGGACTGAATCGTGACAAATCTCACACACACAGACACACACACAGTCATATCTGTGCACCCCTTGATAAATTTTGTAATTGAAAAGCTGTTAACCCGACCTGCTAACCCTGTTTTCACTGTAAAGCAACCTTGGGTTTATGAAAGGTGCTATATAAATATAACTTATTATTATTATTATTATTATTATTATTATTATTATTATAAGATCTACTCACAAATTTTCAACTTCAGCTTACAGATGGTGTGATGTTTGCTTGCAGAATTTGCTGGTATTTAGTGGAATCCATTCTTCCCTCCACCCATGCAATGTTTCCTGTGCCACTGGCTGCAACACAACCCCAAAGCATGATAGATCCACCTCCATGCTTAATGGTTTGAAAGATGCTCTATTAGTGAAATGCTGCTCCTTTTTTTCTCCAAACATGCCTTTGCTGATTGTGGACAAAAATTTATATTTTAAATTTATCAGTCCACAGCACTTGTTTCCAAAATGCATAAGGCTTCTGTAGATGTTCTGTTGCAAACTTACGAAATTGGATTTTATGATATGGATGCAGGTAAGGTTTCCTTCTGCTGACTCTTCCATAAAGGTTATGTATAACGGTGCACCACACTCGACCTCCTAATCACATTCTGTGGACACTGTAAGCTTCCAGCGCTTTGCTGTCTTCTTGTAGTCTTCTCCTGCATTATAGGCATCAATAACTTTAATTTTCAGAGTCATACACAGTTTCTTAGAAGGACCCATGGTTGTTGAGTATCCACAAGCGAGTGCACAAAGTTTGAAGTCGAAGCATTTGTAAAGGTTTGAAATTGGCACCAGCTGATATTTACTATAACTGTTGCCATGTATCAGATCTAATGAACTGATTAAGATCTGAAACCTTGAAAAAAGAATGAGACTTTGGAACTTTTTAGGTGCCCAAACTCAGTTGCACAGTGCCATAATAATATTTTTATTTTTATTTTTTGTTCAATTAATGGCATAAAAAATAACTATGCATCAACGTTTGTTGAAAATATTGTGTATTCTTTCCATGTCCTAGAGAGACTGTGTTAACATCTTTTCAATTACAAAATCACCAAAATCTCTTATCAAGGGATTTTTCCAAACTTTTGCACAAGACTGTATATGCATGCATGCTCTCCTCCTTCAGAACAGTATTCATGTCAAAAAGTGTTGAAGTGGAAAGAATCAACATGGCATTAGCACTTGACCTTCACACAAGTACAGTGAGAGAAATAACAGAATTGCCCCTGAAGAAGGAGCAGACATCAAAAGGAGAAAAGAGGAAAAGCTTGGAGTTGTTGCTGCATGACAATTACTTGGAATAATGCAGTACAAAAGTAAAGAGAAGAGTAAGAAGTTTCCAAGTAAACAACTTCAATTGTGCGTATGAAGGCGTGTCACTCTAAACATACATTTGGCAAGAAATTGTGTTCAAATTTATACATATTATTTAAGTATAGTGTAGCACTAAAGACACGCACGCATTACCTTTAGTATTCAATGATGAACAATGTGTGGTAACAATAGGCACTTATAGAGAAAATATGTGGAAGAGCTTGAGACCCGAGAGAAAGAGGAGGAAGCATTTAACTGCCAAACATTATTTTTAGATTATAGTGGGAAAACAAGCTGAAAATGACAGTGCTTTTCTAGAGGGAGCTGAGAGAGTGAGTACAGGTCAGAAACTAAGCTCATTAGCCAGCAATAAGAACAGTCTTCCACAGGTGAGGTTCATCTGACTGCACACTGAATAAAGTTGCAGCTATGATTCCAGGCTAATGGACTCCTGCCCTCTGAGCACACGGGGAATCAGGGAGCATCCTGTCTAATTGCCCTCACCTACCAGCCAAACAAACTGCAACAAACACACGCCTACATGAATGCATAAGCAAAGTTTAACTGAAAGGAATGTTGTTTGGTCACTTACTCTAACCTGCAGAAGCAGAATGCATTCACAGTCTGCATTTTACACCAGTAGCAGATGCAGAATGGGGCCTCCAGGCATTAGCTCTTGAAGCAGTTGGCATTAGCATGCAGTGGACAGTGCTGGGTCTGGTAATTAGTGGCAGTGATTAACCGGTCAACAGTGTGGAGGCCTATGTGGAGGCAGGTTGATCAAGCCACCCCTCCCTGACCCCCCTGGTGGCTCCACTGCATTCTAAGCAGCAGCTTGTGATTAACATTGGCACAATATGAGTGGGCTGTCCAGTACATGGAGTGTAGAAGCTCCCATAACACACACATAGATTTTTGAAAATATCTTATTATATCTTTATGAGACTCTAAAAATGTATAAATGTATAACTTGCATTCCTCCACCTTACATTTGAGGATGCCCCACAGATGCTTAATAGGGTTTAGGTCTGGAGACATGTTTGGCCAGTGCAGCACCTTTACCCTCAGTTTCTTTAGCAGTGGTTTCTTTAGCATGGCAGTGGTTGTCTAAGAGGTGTGTTTTGGGTGGTTATGTTGAAATACTGCCCAGCGGCCCAATTTCTGAAGGGAGGGGGACCATGACACTCCCATCACCATGCTTGACTGTAGGCATGACTCACTTGTCTTTTCACCTGGTTGCAGTCACACATGCTTGACACCATTTGATTCAAATACGTTTATCTTGGTCTCACAGGTTATGGTTTCAGTAATTCGTGTCCTTAGTCAGCTTGTCTACAGCAAACTGTTCGCGGGCTTTCTCGTTCATCATCTTTAGTACAATGTGCTGCGTATGGTCTGAGCACTGCAGCTCAGTTCCAATGTGTTGGCAATCTTCTTACAACCTACGCCATATTCATATTGAGCAACAATTCTTTGATGCAGAGCCTCAAAGAGTTCTTTGCCATGAGGTGCCATGTTGAACTTCAAGTGACCAGTATGAGAGTGTGTCATATGACACCAGGGAGAGAAAATCACTAATTGGGCACAATTTGGACATTTTCACTTAGGAGTGTACTCACTTTTGTTGTCAGCGTTTTAGACATTAACGGCTGTGTGTTCAGTTATTTTGAGGGGAGAGAAAATTTACAGTTATACAAGCTGTACACTGACTTTTTTTTTACATTCCATTAAAGTGTCATAGCTTAAGTGTTGTCCCATGAAAAGATATAATCAAATATTTACAAAAATGTGATGGATGTACTTTTAAAGATACTGTACATGTCCCTACCTTCTCTCAGGTGGTCTACGTTTTATCATGATCTAATGTAAAGGGTTTAGGGGGGACATAATAAAAAATATGACAACACCCTTCTTATACTGTACACACACACAATATATGTAATAATACTTTTTTCCCTTAATTTTCTGAGGATCAATTTGTAATATGCATAGGTATAGGAGTTAGTACATCTTGAGGACCACATTCTTAAAAAGGTTCAAAAGCTGAAATTACACAAGAAATGTTCATGCTGGCTGACAATAACTGGCCTAACTCTTTAGCTGTTCAGTGTTCTAAAAGTAGAGGACACCATACAAATACAAACTTATTAAACAGTTCCTCAAAATACTGCAGAAAATCAAAATAATATTATTTCAGCCCTTACTTACTCAATGCAATTTGTAAGCTCAATCAGGTGTAAGTAACCAACATTTTCATTGCATACATATGTGTGATTACTGACAACTATCACTAATGATTAGTAATAGCTGTATAAAAACAGCTAATACTGGAGCATTCCTTTGCTTGGTAGTGCAACTGACAGCAAAGAACTGGCTATGGGTGGCAAGCCAAATTAAAGAGATCTCAGGCATAGAGTTGTGGCCAGACATAAGGCAGGAGATACAAATAAATTTGAAAGGCTTTATCAATTCCAAAGAGCACAGTAAACTCTTCGATCCCTCCCTGGATCCGACCGCCCCTCCAAACTGGACGAAGGAGCATGGAGAGAACTCACCAAGATGCCAGTGGACACTTTGTAGGAGTTACATGATTTTGTCAAATGAGTGTTCATTGTGTGCATGCGACAATTTCACAACTGCGGGCCTGGGGCTCTTGTTATGGAGAAGGAAAAAAGGATGGAGCAAATTGCCATAAAATTCTTGAGGAAAACCTGCTACTTTCTGCCAGAAAGTTTACCTTTCGATATAACAACAACCCGAAGCATACAGCAAAATCCTTGTGTGTGCGTGTGTGTGTGTATATATGCTTTTTATGTGCCAGCATTTAAGACTAGCAAATGTGTTGTAAAATCTGTTATTAAAGATATTTGCAGAGGTGGGATCAATACTCGCCAGCACCATCCTCCCATCTCTCCTGCTGATTTGAAGTATATTCAACAAGTTGAAGAGTCTGCAGGTTGGAAAACAAGTTGCTATGCAACACCTGCAACTCTAAAGATGCATTTGCTTTTTTACAAAAAGCCATTAAAAAGCATTGAAATTTCAAATAAATACTGTGTGAAGTTAGAATTCACAGGAGCATTACTCAACAAACATTTAATGAGGAATAGAAAAGAATATATATATATGGACAAATTAAATTACTGAAAATAAAAAGGTTCTAATGTCTAATACTTGGTTGAAAATCCTTTGCTGGCAATGATAGCCTGATGTCTTGGACTCATAGGCGACTCGTGGACATCACCAGATGCTGGGTTTCTCCCTTTTTATTGCTCTACAGCAGCTTTCAGTTGCTGTTTGTTGTTGGCCTTTCTGTTCGAAGTTTAGTCTTCAACAAGTGAAATGCGTGCTGAAATGGATTTAGAGCAGTTGACCTACTTAGCCATTCAAGAATATTCCACTTTTTTGCTTTAATAAACTCCTGGGTTGTTTTGGGTCATTGTTTAAATTTATTATGATATGCTGCCCAAGTGTCCCAGTGCCACAAGCAGCCATGCACACCCAAGCAATCACACTGCCTCCTACATGTTTTGCAGATGATGTGGTCTGCTTTGGATCATTAACTGTTCCACACCACCTCCATATTTTTTTGCCATCATTCTGGTAGAGGTTGATCTTGGTTTCATCTGTTTTAATTAAGAAGTGGAAAATTAGGGGTTCTGATGAAACCAAACCATGGTCATGTAGTCCAACTAAAATTTCAGTCACAACTGCCAGAAAAATTGTTTGGTATGCAAAGAATAACCCACAAATAACTTCAGGTGAAATAAAGGACTCTCTGAAAAAGATGTGGGTGTTCTAAGCACAATGAAGAGGCACTGGAAGAAAAATGAGCTGCATGGTTGAGTTGCCAAAAGAAAGCCATTACTACGCAAATGACACAAAATATCCCACTAACAATATTCCAAACAGCACAAAAACAAGCCTCAAACCTTCTGGCACAAAGACATTTGTGATGAAAATAAAATTTAAATTTTTGGCCACAACAAACGTTAAATTTGGAGAGGAGTCAACAAGGCCTATTATGAAAGGTATACCATTCCTACTGTGAAACACGGTGGTGGATCACTGATGTTTTTTGGATGTGCAAGTTACAAATGCACATTAAATTTGGTCAGAATTGATGGCAAGATGAATACAGTAGGTTATCAAAAATACTGGAGGAAATTTTTCACTTATCAGCCCGGAAGCTGTGCATGGGACATACTTGGGCATTCCAACATGACAATGATCCAAAACACAAGACCAAGTCAACCTGTCATGTAAGACAGCCCAATAACTTCCAGGAACTGGAGGCTTTTTGCCTGCAAGTATGGGCAGCTTTACCATCTGAGAATAAAAAGAGCCTCATCCACAACTACCACAAAAGACTTCAAGCTGTCATTGATGTTAAAGGGACCAATACACAGTATTAAGACCTGGGGTATATAAACTTTTAATCAGGGTCATTTGGGAAGTTTGTGTTGTGATTATGACTTAAAAAGAGTAAACACAGTTGATTGATAATAAATGGCTACAGCTAACAACTAATCATTAGTGAAACAGAAGTTTGTGTGTTATCATTCATATTTGTTAATTTGAATGTGGATACCCTCAAATGAAAGCTGAGAGTCTACACATTATGTCCATGTTCATTATGTAACTATAATTGGAATATGTTTCAATAAACCGGTACAAAAACTAAGCTTCTGTCAGTGTCCAAATATATATGGACTTAACTGTACTGTATATACACACATACATACTTCTCAAAAAAATAAAGGGAACACAAAAATAAGACATCATACATCTGAATGAATGAAATATTCGTTTTAAATACTTTGTACTGTACATAGTTTAGTGTGCTGACAACAAAATCACACAAAAGTTATCTGGGATACGGGCAGTCAGTACAAAGCATCAATGCTTTCATTTTGCAGGAACTGCTGACACACTCCTGCCACATGAGGTCTAGCATTGTCTTGCATTAGGAGGAACCCAGGGCCAACTGCACCAGCATATGGTCTCACAATGGTACTGATGATCTCATCTCAGTACCTAAGGCAGTCAGTCTACCTCTGGTGAGCCCATAGAGGGCTGTGTAGCCCCCCAAAGAAATGCCACCCAACACCATTACTGACCCACTGCCAAACCGTTCATGCTGGAGGATGTTGCAGGCAGCAGAACGTTCTCCGCAGCGTCTCCAGACTCTGTCACATGTGCTCAGTGTTAACCTGCTTTCATCTGTGAAGAGCACAGTGCGCCAGTGGTAAATTTGCCAATCTTGGTTTTCTCTGGCCAAAAGTCCTGCACAATGTTGGGCTGCAAGCACAAACCCCACCTGTGGACGTCGGGCCCTCATACCACCCTCATGGAATCTGTTTCTGACCGTTTGAGCAGACACATGTACATCTAAGGCCCACTGGAGGTCATTTTGCAGGGCTCTGGCACTGCTCCTCCTGTTCCTCCTAGCAGAAAGCCGGAGGTAGCAGTCCTCCACGTCTCCTGATGTACTTGCTTGTCTCTTGGTAGCACCTCCATGCTTTAAACACTACGCTGACAGACACAGCAAATCTTGCCACAGCTCAATTAAAGTTACCATCCTGCATGAGCTGCACTAACCTGAACCACTTGTGTGGGTTATCGACTCCGTCTCATGCTACAAATAGAGTGAAAGCACCGCCAGCATTCAAAAGTGACCAAAACATCAGCCAGAAAGCATAGGAACTGAGAAGTGGTCTGTGGTCACCACCTGCAGAACCACTCCTTTATTGGGGATGTCTTGCTTTTTGCCTATAAATTCCACCTGTTGTCTATTCCATTGATTTCAAATGTGTGTGATTGACTTGGGAGTTACATTGTGTGGAAGTGTTTCCCTTTATTTTTTTGAGTAGCGTGGCTCCAAAACACACACAAACATACTATATATATGCATCGTGGCAAGATAGTAATATATACATTAGTCAAAAACACATTCTGAATACTGAAACAGTACATATATAAGAAAAATGGGTAATCAGGTTAAATACCCAACAAGAGGTGCAAGTGTGTGTTGCTTACAGCTGTCTCATTTCTCTAGAGCACTCCCCTGATGTTTATCGAGATGAGCAGCTCAGTCGGACAGAGAACATAAAGCCCATCAGATCAGCGCATCTCTGCTAACTCTCACCGTTGCAACTAGCCACTCAATCTGGCTCCCAAACACAAAGCATACAAACTGCTTACGACTTCAAAGGAAGCCCTGAGAGAGATACTAAAGCACAGTTAGCGCTCAAGTGAATGTAACTGGAAGTCAATTACCTGGACTATAAAGGTAATGGGCATGATTGTGCTGCCAGTGCTCAGTCATTGCCTGTGTGCGCCTAAGCTACAGCTCTGCCCCTTTGTCGCTTCAAGCCGAGTCGTAATGAGACCAAAATGGAAATTGGGCCAGTAAAGCAGCCAGTCAGCTCACCAAGCTATTTCGTCTGTGTTTGTGTCCAGACGGATGGACATGTTGGGATGATTACAGGGAGGCAAAACACGGCCACTTTCTTCTGAGCACTCCATGTTCACACGCTGCAGGTTGCATTGACTTCCCACTTCACACACATTGATCTATGTTTGTGCTGCCCAGAGGATTCCACACCAAGTGGACATAAATGTTTTGGTCAGATATAAGAGTTGTCTAGGTGCTGGACAACAAGCGCAGCAATCTAGTCTGCAACAGCAGGATATTGACGGGCCAAGCCAATGAGAGTATAGACACATTTCTTTGTTACTCAACTCTCAAGTTCTCACTCATTATGTTTGACTGGAGTTTCAGTAAACACTGAAGAGGTTTTGGCATAATCTGAAACATCAGGGACGGTTTCTTGAGAAATGCTTTAAGGATTCCTTGAAATGTGTTGAGGAATGCAGAACATGGCTGAAAAATGGCTATGTAGTAGGGAGACTGCCAATGATGCCTTGGTATCATACCATATTTTAGCACTTTCAATTTCTACCATTTTCTCGGAAGAGGTACTTCGGGTTAAATTATGTACTTCAAATTGACATTTTCAAAGCGGTTTAGGTAATATATAGAGGTGACAAAAACAGCACTCTCATATAGCAAGCAACTGGACCATGAAATGCTAAAAAACACATATCATTATATCAATCTATTCTCTTTGCCTGATGAAGACTGTAATGACCCAAAGACTGCAATAATAATTAAAGGAGTTTGGTTAAAGTGTGTGGATATTTCTATTTAAAAAAATACAAAATAAACACATCTACCACAGATGATGCGGTAATGTGGTACATTATCACAATGTTGTAATGTAATTACTTTTTCCTGTAATGGACCCAAATTAATTAAAATTCGAAATCACATTAGTTACTGACTTAAGAATTTACTGAATTAAGAATTTCTTGTATTACTTACTCTCTAACAGAGCAGTATGAATTATGCAAAATGTAATCCTAAAATAAAACTCCTTTATAAAGTTTAATCTGAGAATGTTTTCCTTCACATAGTTTTAACAATTGCAACATATTACAGTGCTAGAAAGTGTGATAGGGAGTAATTTCTGATTCTACTTTGTCATTCTGTATAACAACCTTTTCAAAACATAAAATCTGCCTGTATAAATTCCTATGCATGCTCATGCTTTACCTTAGAAGTCCTGGCCAGAAGACTTTGTGAATCACCATGAACAGTGATATAGATCCCCATGCTGAAAAAGAGAGCCCCAACCTCACAAACATGGCTTTTTAAAAAATATGGAACACTTTATTCATAAATTTTGAGCCAGCTGCTTTTCAACTGTTGCTGCCAGCTAGTTTCTGTGTTAAGAGAACTAGTCATTCATTGTTTAATTAAGCACCTTCCTGTGTGTTTAGGGCAAAGGCAGAGATAGTGACCTGCATTTAAATGTTTACTGTTGTTGGCTACTTATATCTAAATAAAGTACTGACTAGTAAGATTTCCTTTGCATTTTACAGATGTGTTTTTAAACAGTAATGCAGAAGTGAAGATTTTTCCCAGAAAATTTGAGAGTAAGTAATTAGCTATTTTAATTTGTGAAGGCAATTTCCAGACAAGTCTTTGTATGCACCTGATCATTAAACATGTAAGCTGTGCAGCCATTCTGCCTCTTGTCCATTATTCCTCCTTAGTTATTGTGCATAGCAATGCAGCAGCATAAAGTTAATTAAGCATAGTTGGACTCCCTGTGATTAAAGACATTTTGCAGTAATGCAGTGTAAATGGCCATTAATAATTAATAATAATTATAATGATAATATACTATTCCCACCACACTGACAGACATACAGACAAGGGTCTTTAAGAAGTATATAAGGATATAATGGCACATCTTAACCCCTGCCCAAAACTGCAGTTCACTTATTGTGTCCCTGCCTTTTTCCTCTTTCATTCATGGCCTGATAACATCGATTGGCTGGTCTGAGCCAGGAAACTCCAAAGAGACCAAAATAATTACAAGGAGATAAGGCTATCTACTGTAATTAACCACTCTCGTCTGCCGGTACGGGCCAGGCTCCCTTTTAGGCAGGAAATAAATTATCCTTCAGAACTTGCCACCTCTGAAATATAGGAACAATTAAACCAGAATTAGTTCTAATACATGCTCCTTACTATCACTAAAAGAACATATTTAAACCATAGTATTATAGAGCTATTAGATTTGTCTAATAGTCAACATTGTGTGCCATAATGAACTGTGTTGCACATGCGTGGTGTTAGCAAATTCCCTTTCTTATTATGGAAATAAGAATACATTCTTATTTCCATAACTAATGGACAAGACACTTGAGAGGTGATGGGTGTTGTATATGATTAAATGTAAAAAAGAAAAAAAGAAAAAGAAAAAAAGAAAGAAATACAAAGGCCCTAGATATGAATAGCATATGGCAGTTGTAATTCCTTTCTTACCTACCAGTGTCTACATTTAAATTATATTATTTATATCAAAAATTAAGTGATGTATTCCTTTAGCAGCATCAACATTTTTATGTTTCAGAAGCAGCTGCTGTTGATTGTTTGCTTACTCTATAACACAAATTCCTACAATTTTACACTAAATTATTCTAGTGTCAGGCTACATGTCCCTGATGGTCTTTTCATAATTTTATGGGAACTTCAAGGAACTTTTTGGCTTTGAGCTCAGCTATTTGTATGCCTTTTCCTTCTCTTCCATGCTGAAAACAACTTAGAACTTTTGGGAGAGAAAGAATTTTAATAAGCATGCGGTAACCCCGAAGGTAATTAGCCAGGGGATGAAGAGCTGCTCCAGCGTTTGATTCTTTGCCCATTTGAACCGTCGTTATGGTGCAAGCTTGGAAGTGTTGCATTAAAGACAAGCCCAAAGCCAGCCTATGGGGAGAGAGGAAGCCTTATGCCCTCTCCCCACTGTACTCTTTTTAAATGGAGTACCTTCACCTAGCATTTCCAATCCATTTGTCTATCTTGTTTCCTTATTTTCCTACAGGGACAACTCCTTTTTACCAGCCTGCCCTCAACATCGTTTTCAATTTCTAAAAATCTGCAATTCCCAAAACGCTGCCATGTCTTCAGAGGCAGAGAAAAGTACTTGGCATGCAGAGAATTATACTGCGGTAAACAACAACAAAAATCTCCTTTGAGCTACTCTGACATTTCACCATCAAGTGAAATGCAAATGAGATGACCCTTAGGTGAGCTGTTTTACTCATGGTTTTGACGGTGAACAAGGACAGAGTGATTCTAAACTCCAGTGGGTTGCATGGTAGACAAAAAACAAACAACAAAAAAAACTAAGTGGACATAAGCAGAAAGTTCTTTATATGTATCACATTCTTTATCGTTTTGGTGTTTGAAAAGGCAATTGTTTTCTTCATAAGTATTTGTTTTGCTAATTGAAAACACAAAAGTAATAAACCTTTTTCAATGCAATACAATACACTGACTATATATAGTCCATAATAGACAAACCATGTCTTACAGTTATTCTTGTAAAATGCTGTGTACAGGACATTCCTGTTGCTGACACATATTGTTGGCTGTTACATCCTGAGGTGTGAAACGTAATTACTAATATAGGTCATGTTAAGAGGCTGCTCACATATGTGCTGAAATAAAAAGCATTAAGCATCAAATATATCAATAGTTTAATATAGTGTACACTCTGTAGGGGCAAAACACTATGAAATGTTCCCTTAAAATGTGTCCTTTATATATACAAATGGTTTCACTATATACTTATGCATTATATCCTTATGCTTTTAAGATTTGAAACCATTTCACCATTAGATACATCTTTCATTTTTATAAAGTAGCCACAATTAAACTACAAGTAAAACATATTAACTTTCCAGCACTACTATGGTTAATATTACAGCTTTGTAAATGTATTTATATTTTTCTATGTTTAATTTAGAATAATAGGTTGTGGGATAAAATTTAATTCAATTTAAGTATTTATATAATATTGTCCAAAATCTTACTTGTTTTAAATACATGAAATGAGAGATAAGACCAATGAGAACCAATGACCAAGAGATTTTAATAAAATAAATTTAATAAAAACCAATACAAATTTGGAAAATTTGAACATCCTGTGTTTCCAGTTTTTTTTATGCCGTACCAAATCTGTTAGACCCTTGGTCATTTGTCAATTATACCAGGAACCATCATATTCAGGGAGCTGGTCAAACATTATTTGTCCCATCTGTGAATCTCTAAAATATCTTTTTGAAAAACTTTATTTAAAACAAATTCACTTCATATTTGCATACATAAATATCCTATGTATGCTTACATATTTAATCAAATTATTGCACATGGTGCACACTGTACATGCTGGGCATTGGTGTGGCCACCCTGTTTGAGCCCGGCACAGCGCTGAGAGGTCAGATGATGTCGTGTATGGGAGGGTCATATGACCAATCACATTCAAGAGTAGGACAACATATAAATGTACCTGACAGCTGGGCAGCAGTGGACAGACAGGCCCAGCGTGCAGGCAGAAGCCTCACTAAAGGTCACGTTAGGCGAGGTGGGACAGCTCGCTGCTCAGGCTGCTCGGGACGGGGGGGACGAACAGAGCACGAGGAGCCGAGCCGTCAGCCCGTTCCGCTTGGCCAGCCCTCCAGCAGTGCAGACAGAATATTTTTAGCTGCAGGGGGAGTGTGACAAGCTGTTAATCTCCTCCAGGATGGGCGAATGACAGCAGCTTCAGCGGCACGGGGCCCTGTAAAGGACACACAGTCGTGGGCAGACAGGGTAACAAGTGCTGTCAGCTCCGGTCAACATGCTCTACACAGGTGTGTCACAAAACCAGAGTCCCTCTCCACTTAGCTGTGGCACAGTTATTCTATCACTATTAGCATGGTAGATCACAGAGAACTGCATTTGGTGATGGCACCTTCCAGCAGTTCTGTGCCACCTGCTTTGGGATGGAGAATGATAACCAGCTCAGCAAGAACAGCCCCTTGCACATCTAGCACCATGACCAGTAACAACATGCTATCATGTCCCATCTTGTCTGACCAGTTTGTAATAGCAAGTGTAGCAAAAGTTGAAAAGAAGTGTACCCTGCCTTTTTAATACAGTACTGAATTACAACCTCTAGAAAAGTATGGTTGCAATATATGATGTTCTGCCCAGATTCAGTTTATTGTTAGCTTGTTTTAAAGTGTCTTGTATATTGGTCCTCTTTGTACTCTATATTGTTCTGTCCTGTTGGCACCTGTTAAGGCTTGTTTTCTTTTTCATGTAGCACCACAGTCCTGGAGGAATGTCGTCACTCAGTACTATGTGTTAGCGATAACACTGATGGCAATATTGATATTTAAATGAATAAATATTCACCAGAAATGCTACTTCTTTTCTCCTCTCGATGGTGCTGCTCAACTGAGTGCAGGAGATGTTGGTGAAAGCTGAAGAAGTAGTTTCCAACAGATTGTGTGCAGGATACTTAGGTTAAAGCTAAAGATGGAACTTTGGAAAAGATAAATAGAAAAAAAAGGCTTGACTGAGATACCTCTGCCACATTTAAATCTATTTAAGTCTGAGTTTGGCTTTTAGAACTGACGGATCTTTCTGCGTTTCTTTCCTGCACTTCTTTCATAGCGATTGGATGACACTACCAACGAACAGTCTACGTGAGTAAACACACATCGCTAGAGAGCCTCTTTAAAAACAGGGAAAGACTCAGTAATCCAAGAGTGTATAATCAAACATCCCTGCCAATATCTAGCATTTGCTGAACTGTCCTCAACAATAATTTAGATCAGAGAAGAAGCGTATCGCTCCATAATTGATCCCGTATAGACACAGTTAAAACTAGTGCTGTAGCGGGTGGCGTGTTTCATGGGGAGCAATGCACGGTGTAGTGTTCGTTTGACTATGTAGTGTTTAAAGTGGGAAAATGGGTGGAAAGAGTTGCTTTATGATAGTATGGTTGGGACTACGATGCTGGCGCAATTTTCCACGTGACAAAGGGGAACAGAAATGAAGCCCTGAAGCTGAAGTGGCAGTTCCTCTGCGCTTTCGACCGTGGTCGCAAAGCAAATATGGGAAAGGTGACAATAGCATTGCTGTTACTTATGTGAATTAATAACACATCCCTGTGTTTGTGTTAAATAGCTATGTCATTGTTGTGCAGCATTTTGATTATGGCAGAATCGTGGTACAGTCTAACGATATTAAAGTTATCGTGGGTCGATATAATGCATCATATCATGAGGTACCCTGCAATTTCCACCCATTTTTCACAGTACATAGTTTATGTGCACTACTGAAGACTGACCATTTTCAGACTTCAAACACTTCTTTGGAGGATCCAAATACAATTCAGTTTACAAACCACTTTTATATAGACTTTCATGAGGATATATCTTGTTTTACACACATACATGACTTTTTACAAAGATGCTGAGAGAAATTTAGTTACATTTTATCAGATAAGCTAAGCAAATCTCTGAATATTGTTATCTAGATAGTAATAATGATATACAAGTACACACTTTGCTTAATTAATGCGCCAAGTTCATTGCCAAAGTGGAATTTTCCACTTCACTTTCATGTGGTACAGCAGTCAGAGATTAATGCCGCACCATTTATAAAAGAATGGGTCTATTTGAGGTGGACCAAAAAACATAAGGCAAGCTATAGTTTCATACAGTACATTTCATTGCAGTAACTTGCAGTTGAAGTGTAGTTACTTTGGCTGGCAAGTTATGTCAATATTTACATTTAGAAGAGAATTTATATGTGCTGCTGTTTCATTTTTATATTTTTTTTTTGCTAAATGTAAATGAGTGACTCCATCTTAGTGTTTAACATTCAAAGTAAAGAACAAAATAATAGAACCTGAGTTGGGTTATAGTGGTTGTTTAAACAAAGCTTGTCATAATATATTTTCACCTACTTAGCCTCCTTCATCTTTTCAGAGAAAAAGAGTCATAGGGGGATTGTTCAGCAATTAGTTCACAGTACTATATGACATGAATTTTCCCGTCGCATCATGTCCTTATGGTAAACACCATTTTCTTCTGCTTGCTTTAAATGTTTTATTTAAAACTCACAGGGTCTAGGATAAAAAAATAAAAAAATAGCCATTTCATATTTTGAAATGGTGAATATTTAGGAAGGTGGTGGTTGTTTTGGGCTATTTTCAAATGTTAAAAAGTATATCTGAATCACACAAAAATAATATCAAGTCAAACCAAGGTTACATTTAACACATTTCATGATCTACAGAATGTTTTGAAAGTACTGATAATTAAATGAAAGTGATGTCAGAAATTCACACATAGTTTTGTTTAAGAGAAGTTCTTGTGTGTTTCGACAAAGTAAAATTCAGTAAAGTTTATATATGGAGAATCTGGAGTTCCATATCTGTAGTTTCTTTATTCTAAAAAAACTGCTAATATCAGTACTTGCATTTTTAACATATGCAAGACATGCAAAGCTGATAATGAATCTGAAATAAATCAACAGCCATCATACTATGAAAAGACTTCCAGAAAGAATCACTTGGCTTCATCTCTAGACCCATTTCTCTTTTGGGACACTTAATACTCCCATAAAGCATATTCACTGGCTTTGGCTCATAAACATCATCTGTTTAACACTCCTTGATTACTGTTCAATTTTCCTGCAAAAAAAACTTGCTTTATTGCACATAAAAGCATGCTATTGATTTTCTTTTTCTCCCCCCAGCACTTTGGAATGAGACGTTGACAGAAGACTATGGAACATTACCTGCAGCAGAGCTGGTTTGATCAATGCTTCTAATTGGTAACAGACCTCAAAGGTTCCCAGAGATGAAAACAAAATTTGTACAGCTCCAAAGCAGAGATCTAAACAAGCTTAGACAAGGGTGGATATCCATGTACCTGAATATGCTAGTAGGTATGGGCAAAACTACAACAGGAATGTACAAGTGAATGTACAAGTGAAATTTCCTGTTTGTTTCTGCCACATTTTTCAAACACACACACACACACACACACACACACACACACACACACACACACACACACACACACACACACACAC
>JBBIGC010000104.1:34106315-34120154 GCA_037576955.1 Lepidarchus adonis | reverse complement strand
CCCGCACACACACGCACGCACACACGCACGCACACACACACACACACACGCAGAATACAAAAAGCAACAGAAGCTAAAGATTGCGTGTTACACAACTGCACAATTGTTGAGTAACCATGGATGAGAACTCAATTTCAGCTGTCTCATCAGCTGGACTTCATGATGTAACCTATACACTGCAGTTATCATCATTATTTATTTCAAATACACTGCTTTTATAATTTTCACCCAGTACAGTATGTGCTAAATTTCAGTTTTGAACAAGAATTTAATTTCATGGCAAAAATTCACCCAAAACTGAATTTATACTAATAAGTCACCCAAGACTGTACCTGTATAGTGTGCACAGTAGAAATGTCACCATCAGCTAACACTCTGAAGAGAGCCTGCATGGACAGAAAGCCACCGGATATCCCCAAAGGAACTGCAGTTGCCTCTACACATTGAACTCCTGATCTTATTTATTCATAATTTTCTTCTCCTTTTATCACTCTCCGGTATCGACCAGAAGAGGATGGGTTCCCCTTCTGAGACTTGGTTCCTCTCAAGGTTTCTTCCTATAATTAGGGAGTTTTTCTTGCCACTGCTGCCTTTGGCTTGCTCATTGGGGGCTCGGACCCGGATTCTATAAACTCTGTAAAGCTGCTTTGTGACAATGTTAGTTGAAAAAAGCTCTTTATAAATAAAATTGACTTGACTTGACTCTGTAATATAACATTAAAATAAATGATTCATTAATTTCCTAGAAAGACTTGATTAAAAATGTAATTATGATTAGGAGTAAAAATTTTAATCACCTCAAAGTCAGAGAGAAAATACAATCTTTTTTCTTCTCTAGGGATAGCTAGACAGATATGACTTCTTATAGTAGAACTGGGGGAAGGAAGTCTCTAATGTTTTCAGAAAAGAAGAAAAAAGTACGTTTTTTAGTTAGTTGTATTTAGATTTAACGTGCAATGATCAGCCGCAACATTAAAACCACTCACAGCCTCAGATTGGATAAAGTGCTAATGCTGACTACTGTTCATCCATAAAAGAGACTGATGTATGATGGTGTATAAACATCAGAACTCGATCACAGAACATTCGAAGAAGGTGGCCTGTTCTGATATGACCTTTTCTTTAATATAATGTGGATAAGCCAGGTATGTGCAAGTCACTTACCTGGAAAAGAGCACCGGAATGTACTATGGGAAGAAGGCAAGGGGGCAAAGGCAGTATGATGCTCTGGGCAATGGTCTGCTTTCATGTTACCCAAGTTACTTTGAAACACACCATCTACAGTTCTTCAAGTGTTGCAGACCATCATGGACTTCCATAGTTTCCCCCAAGGAAATCAGCCTATTTCTACAAGATAATGCACATTGCCACAGAGTTGTTCAGAAATGTTCAAGGTGGTCACATGGTTTCTAAATGACCCAGATTGAGCATCTGTGGGATGTGATGGACAAAACAGCCTGATCCATGGAGACCCCATCCCTAACTTACAGGTCAGAAAAGATCTACTTCTACAATCTTGGTGCCAGATACCACAGCACACCTTCAGAGAGCTTCAGAGGTAAACCCATGCCTCAATGCTGTTTTGGTGGCACATACATGCATAATATTAGGCAGGTGGTTTTAATGTTATGGTTGATCAGTATGTGCAGTGCAGTATGGTAAAGTGCAGGAAAGCTACATACTTGCCTCACTAGAGCCTATGATTAAAACTTTCATTCAGTGGTTTTACAAAACTGAAGGCTTGTCACAATGGCATTAAAGGGTGGATGGCAGGGAGGGTGAATTTTATTAGTTTGCTTTGTGCTCCATTTCCATAATGTTTCCTAGACCACGTTTGGCCTGCACTTCTTCACTGATTTTATGGCTTCTCTCTTTCTGGGGAATATTGAACTCCTACTCCATTAAAATGGTACTGAAGCTAACCTCCATCATCACCAGCGGCTGGTCCAGGTTTGCCTCTATAACTTTCTTACTGATATGCTGACCGTGGTGTGTGCCGTGATATATAGAGGCACATTTTTCAATATAATCATGCCATGCAGGCTGAGTGCTCCGCTGCACTGATTGTAAACCAAACCATGTGTGCACTCCTCCCCAACAAGAAAACACACACGCACGCACCGAAAATGAGTGCATGCCCCTGTTCTGTTGTTGAACACATATGCACCTTAATCAGGCCGCTGTCATTGGCTCGGTTGAGAGAATAGATGAAGTCCTTGGTGACCTGACCTCCATTAGATCACTTATTCACAGCTGATGAGGTGTGATAACATCAGCTATCGATTAGGAGATGGAGAAAAAATGATGAGAGAGGAGAGAGGGAGCAAGAGAGTGAGATAGAGACAGGGAAAGGTAGGGTTGGAACTGGGGGACAGGGAGGGCTTGCTGTCTAAGCAGTTCAGAGGATTGATCAGGTCTCTGACTGTGGCCCTCAGTCTCAGCTCAAGACCAATTCACTCAGCTTTCTAAAAGATGCCATACTGACTTCCATTCTAGGCCAGAAGGGCTCCTTCAAATCTAAATGCAAATCAGCTATTTAAGGCAATTAACAACCTGCTCTACATGATCTTAACACAAGCTTGAAATAAAGCAACATTTAGTGCTGCAGCCTTGTAATAGAGTAACAAATGTATATTTAAAAAGCTCCTAATGTAATTTGTGAACATGTATAGAACGGTCAGTGGTAAAAGTGGGTAACCGTATGTGTTATTAATGGCTGTGGCTGCAGTGGGAGCCTTACACTATGATTATTATTGTGCTAAATAGGGGTGCCTGCATTGCTAGTTAGCAGTAAATAATCATTAGTTAACGGTATGCAAGGCTCAGGTAGAATTCTTATACTTAACAATGAAACCACAAGGAAATGAAAAAAAAAACAAGCAGGCTTGGTCCATGACAGGCACTGAATGTGTTGAACTGTGAAGAATCACTTATTTTAGAGTGTTTCTGTAGAGAGAGTCTGCTAAGCATTGCTGTTATTAGTTGAGTAAGTAACATTAAATCATGTTTGCTGGTTATTGCATAGAAACAGGAGGCTCTTGCTCTACCAATGTTGGTAGACATTCAGTTACTGTAGTGATCTACGTTATTCACTTGATATTACATGGATTTGAGTGACTGTAGTGCCCCAAAATTCTATTTTATGATTCAGACAAATATTAAATAGTACTCTAAAACAAAAATAGAGATTCATTTGGGTCACATTCTAAATGAAACTGTCACAATATGTTTTTTTAATTGTATTGTAATTATCATCACTACTTTAAGACCAGCACATAATTAAATAAATTTTATGATCTTATTTATATATTTTCTTCCTTCACGTCCGATGTTTATTTTCCCTTCCAGTCTTAAATAGTTTGTTGTTACAATATTAAAAAAAAAATCAAAATTAAAAATCCAGTTTTTAATAACCATATTTTCACATAATATGATATTCAGTCTTTGTCATATTGCTTATCCTTAGCTAGAGGTGAAACTTGAAAGAAAAATGGGAACTCTAAAGAAAAGACCTGGTGTTAACATAAAAAGCTTGAGTCATCACATCCTTGTCCTTGATAAAAATGAAGCGGATATATTATTCATTAAACATCTGCCAGAAAAATTTGCCAGATCAGACGATACTATTCGTATAAAATGCCAAAGAAAATTTGTTGCTGCAGGATGCAAGCCCTGCCCCCTGCAGCAGAATTCCTTGAGAGCCCTGGCTCCCATTGATCTCATCTTGGGCTCCACGTTGACTTTTTTCTGATCAATGCCCTGAGAGGAGAGAGAGAGGGTAAAAAAAAGTGTCCATCGATGACTGACATCAATGATGTACAACCACTGTGGTCACCCTGACAGCAACTGGTTGTCCTGACCTGCAGTAAGGCATGAGGCCACTGCTGGCCAAGGACAAAAGGAGGAGTGTGGCTCTAGAGCTTGGCGAGACTGAGTGCTGTAGCAGGTGCAGGCTCTCCTCTCTGACTGCTGGGACTGTGGAGTCGGGCCGGTGGGGTACTTCCTGCTCCCCACATGATGGGCCCGTCCCACAGCCGGCTACATGCCAGAGCAGCTCTGAACCGCCAGAGCACACAAGCCAGAGAGAGAGAGAGAGAGAGAGAGAGATACAAAAAGAGACAGAGATAGATACAGAAAGATAGAGATACACAGAGATACACAGAGACAAAGAAGTAATAGAAATGGTGGGGGTGGGGGGGGTTGGGGGCAGTCAGAGGGAATAGGGTAGTCGTCTGTACTGCCAGCCATTACAACTCCATACAAGAGTAATCTAATACACGGTTATGTGATGTTTGGTGCAATCAATATATTGGTTAGACAATAATAAGCATTACAAATATTTTGGTGTCTTCCAAAAACAATGCAATAATGCAAATATTCAGTGGCTTGTTTTAGATGGAGCAGAGCACTCAACACTATGGGTCTACTCAACCGTTTTCTCTCGTATTACTACAATACAATACTATTAATCTAGAACAGGATTAGAACAGTGTTTTGTTGACATATGAAGACAAAACACTGGTACTATAAAATAAGAAATAAAAAAAATAATAAAAAAGTAAAAGCAACCAAACCTTTTGCATGAGAGAGTGCAAGAAAGAGAGAGAAAGATAAAAAAAAAAGAGAAAGAAACCAATTTACAGCTGACATCTGAACCATAAAAGAAAACTGCGGAAAACTACTACGATTTTTTTGTTTTGTTAAGTTATGATTATAAATTGAACATTATGCATTATTATTTATTTATAACAAAAGGATGTAGTCATTAGCAAAGCAACTTTCACATCAGCACATTGATTTTTCATTTGCCACATCAATACATCAAATCACGAACTTTTTTGTCCTATTCATCGATACAGATTGATTGTCACCTAAAATTACTGACATTTTTAACTTCATAAATTTCTCATAAACAGCCGAACCCTAATGAGAAGTATTTTGCGTTACTACCTTAACTGTAGGTTTACTGAGCCGATAATGAATACTTTTTATTCAGTAATTTCTATAAACATTTCATTAGACATTCAGGCTAATAAATCATACAAACATGCCCTAACTTTGATTGTGTATTTTTTAGATCTATCAAACATTACAAAAGCAATCACCATATTTCAACACTCCAAACCCTCTCTAGCAGAGGCACCATTGTGCTCACCAAACGCTCTGCATGGCTGTCTCTGCCTCCTTATGGTTACCATGGTTGCGTTCACAGGGAAGTAAACTGATGCTGAAGAAGTGTTTATCATTAGTCTATTGATTGCCAAACACATCACCTAAAAAAAGCATCATTTCATCATGCTCGCTGAAACTGCTGACATTAGTTTTGTTCAAGGTTTTGTGCAGGTTCAAGTGCCAGCCCGGGCACCACTGAGGTAACCGTTGAGCAAGGTACCGTCCCCACTTCACTGCTCCCTGGGCGCTGTTGATAGCTGCCCGCTGCTCCACGTGTGCACGTGTGATGGGTTAAAGGCAGAGGACAAATTTCGTTGTGGAGCACTGTGTGCAGTGGTGTGTTCACAACGATCGGAAATCACGAAAAACACTGAATAAAGGAGTGTCTCAGTTTAGCAATTTAAAAAAAAACATTCTGAAATTAACACACAATTTAAAGTAAATCAAGCGTTGTGTGGTCCAGCAAAGGAGTTAAAAACGAATGCAACTAGCTCCACTGTGCTAAAAAAGTTATAAAGTTCACACACGGCTTTTTATCCATAGTACATCCATTCAGCAATGGATATATACTCTGAGTGTCTGCTTGAGCATTCATATGGAAGGCTGCGTGTTATTTTGGAAGCCAATCTACTCCACGAGCCTGAGCAGCGAGATAGGGCTTTTGTGATGGATCAGGCTGTTCTTTCTGACACACTGATGACAGCCTGCATGGCTGAACACTGAGAAACATGGCCGTGCTCCTCAGACACGTCCCAGCACTGATCATGCACAGATAAAACTCTACCAGACAGCAGACTTGTGAATTACTGATCATACAGACGGCTGGTATTGCATTACCTTCCGGTCCGCTCTTAGCACTATGATTAGAAGCAGCATCTGCTGGGAGATTTGATACTCAAAGTTTTTTGCAGCAGCAGGGGGAGATCGGGCAGTCAATCATACCAATATTTCACAGTAGTGATAGACCAATATTGTTCTTTCAGGGCCGATATCAAAACTGATTATTGCCAGTTAATGGGCCGATAACAGATATTTGGAATCAATACTAAAAATACCAAACTTGTCCATTTTAAATTGTAAATGCAAACAAAAACTTTGCTTCATTGTTTAAACACTTAAATATTTTCAATATATATGTATGCTTAGGATCATTGTCCTGATGTAAAAGCCATCTTTTTTTCAGCTTCAGCTTTTTTTCAGATTGTGTGCGGTTGTTTGCTTCCAGAATTTGCTGGTATTTAGTGAAATCCATTCTTCCCTCCACCTGTGCAATGTTTCATGTTCCACGGGCTGCAACACAACCTCAAAGCATGATAGATGTATCCCCATGCTTAATGGTTGGCAAGGTATTCTTTTCATGAAATGCTGCTCCTTTTTTTTCTCCAAACATGCATTTGCTGATTGTGGCCAAAGAGTTATATTTTAACGTCATCAGTCCACAGTACTTGTTTCCAAAACGGAACAGGCTTCTGTAGATGTTCTGTTGCATACTTCTGATGTTGGATTTTATGATGGGGAAGCAGGTAAGGTTTTCTTCTGGTGACTCTTCCATGAAGGACAGTGGAACGGTGCACCACCAGTCCTGAGTCTGCTAAATCTTGCAGGTTTTTGCAGTCAAATGGGGATTTTGATTCGTATTTCTGAACGGCATGCAAGCAGTTCTCAGAGTTTACTTGGCCTTTCAGTGCTCATCTTGACCTCAGCAGTTCCCCTGAACTGCCATCTCTTAATTACATTTCTCACTGACAATGCTTTGCTATCGCTTCGCACAGAGAGAACAGACACTAGTGAAGCTACAGTAGTGCATACTGTAGTTGCTTAATATTGGTGACGGTCAAAATTAAACTCTGATACTCTGGCACCAATAGTGCAAACATACCTGACAATGGAATTGGCACAGAGCAAGAACACAGGTTATGACAAACTCTTGTTATAAAGTATACACATCCTTTGGAAATTGAACCACTTTGTGTAAGGGCTAAAATATGTTTAAATAATCACAACTGGATAAAGTGCAATGTTAAAATAGCAAGACTGACCGTTTTAACTATAGTTTTAATTTAGGCAAATAGTACCTAGTGAATGCACTGCATGTAGAGGAGTTAGAGCAGTAGGAAGTAACCCAGGACCTGCTTGATTTGTGGATGACAACATGTCCCTCTGACACCAAGCTTAAGTTAAAAAATATGCTTCATATGCTTCATATATCATATGCTGTTTGTCTTACCCAAATCACAAGTTAATTCAGATTCCAAAAACTTTGTCCAATACAAAAATAGCTTTGGCACACAGACAACACAGCATACACCTACACACATGAACACAAGAAATTATCTTACATGAACAGTTCTACATTTGTATTGTAGTTATTTTTCCTGTCCAGTACACAATCCTTGCTATTTACAAAACTAATAAAATATAATACAAACAATGAGCACAAATTTAATTATTGACTTATATATCAACATAGATGTCATTTGATAAGCTCCTTGTCATTGCCATCAAATAGGAAAGTGTATTTTAAGTGTATAAGAAATGGTATTTCTACAGTATCTGGTTAAAAAAAAGATAGAAATAAGATAACTTAACTATAAAGAATCAAATATTTGACAAACTTAGATAAAAAATAATAAGTCACTTTTTTTCCTTTTTTTTAATTATTTTTTTTAAAGAGGTGCACATAAAAATGTACATCTCCACAGGACATGGGCACCATTATCACTCTCCTTTTCTAAAACATCTAATATTGATTTTTACAGGGAAATTACACTACTGTGGTGGCAACTGTGGTCTAAGAACATGAATCTAAGAACTGTTAATAACCCCTTCACATTAAAGCTTTTCCATGAAGATCTTTCTCACCTTTTATAGATGCAGAACCTATTTTCTTTTAAAAGGTCCAAATATTGAAATCTGTCCAGCTTTTTAACCTATTCTCCATTCAGTGGTAATGCACCTGTAATTATAAGGTTGTAATGGCAATTTAGACTGCAGCAACATTTGCCAGAAAATCACAATTACACATTTTCCCCAAGTCGATCATGCCTGCTTTGCATACCCTTGAGTAAGTTGGGCAGGTTATCTCAAGGTAAAAGTCTGCTGATTTTCCCGAACTAAAGGAAAACTTGAAAGGAGAGCTCCTGCAGAGAGGGTCTCAGCTGAGACTGTACGTCGATTTGTATTCAGACCAGGAGACCACATGCAACAGCTTTATGGAAACGCTGGACTTAATGTGCAGAACAGCCCAACGCAAATCACGGCACCAAGCTGCTGCATAAACATTCGTCTTTACGCAGCTCATCTGAAGGGCTGGAGATGACTGAAATATGACAAAGAGGCAGAGAAGCCTCTGTTTCTCTCTTTCAGTCTGTGTAGGGTGTATTTGATGATTAACCAGCAGGCTAGCTGACACAGTGGAGGTGGCTGGCCTCTAGTGGGAGACACTCTAAAGCAGAGCTTTCCAAAGGAGCCGTCCTCAGAGCCGCACTCCTACATGCTTTCTGTTTATATCTCACTGGGATGGAGCTCGGCAGCTAAAAAGTGCTGCTGTGGTATCTCTCGCTCTCTCTCACTCACTCACACACACACACAAGTGCTTTCTCCAAAAGTATTTTCTCCTTGGAGTGAAAATATTTCATGACCTTTTCATCAAAGTAGACAGGTTGGTAATAGATTGCAATAGAGACTCTAAGTGTACGGGAATAAGAAGGAGAGTAGTTCATTGCTTCAGCATATGACACTCACGGACACCAGCCTGCAAGCGCACACAGGCATACACACACTCGGCTGGCACAGTATCTCACTGCTTTTATTTTACTAATCAATGCATATTATTATTATTATTTATTCCTCCTTCTCTCTCTTACACATAAACAGTGTCAAAAAACAGCAACTTCAGACCATATTTGAACATTTTCTGCTCTTTTTGTGCTATTTAAGCCAAAAAATTATATACTGTTTGTCTTACCCAAAACACAAGTTTCCATTTTTTGATTTTCTGATTGAAAACTGGAGAAAGTAAGAAATGTGTTTTGTTTTCCCAAGTGAATGATCATTTAATGGCCAGGAAAGATGAGACAGACATTTAATACTGACAAAGTTGAGTAAATGCATCATGTTCCTCGTGGTCACATTTAACTCAATTTAATGATGATGTGCCTCATTCAAGTCCTGCAGGCAATTGTCCAAATTTGGGGTGATGTCTTAAAGAAACAGTGAACTAAAGTCACAGGTGTTCTGCATAAATTGTGAGGACCATACTTCTCACACAGCATTGCATCTTCCGATAGCACTGAGGGATGAGGGGAAGGGTCATGGTACCCACAGAGAGTGAAGCCATTCATGCACATCACTGTATTACTATTAAAATCCTTATACAGCAACTCAAAGAGCTTCTAGTCAAGACTACTGTATTATTTCACATTATGTCCTTATTATGTTACAACAGTTTTGCCACTTACCAACCAAAATCTGTAGCATTTCCAAATGAGGCTTTTTTAAATAGCATGAACTCTCTCTCTCTCAAGCTGGATTGTTAAGTCTCTGCCATCAATAATATGTTGAAGTATCTGTCTGTTTCAGTTAAAATGCAAATGTAACACTGCTTTTATAACTGATAACATTTATTCTGAGTAACACACATTGATCTACATATTAGTTCTATATTAAATATTATTTATATCTATATACAATATTATGTAAAAGAATAGACCTGTAAGTGGACTAGCCATAATACCAATATAAAGGACTAATTCTAAGTTTCGAGTTATGACAGGGGTCATCTGATCTGTGTATTCATGCTTAATATTTTTTTTGCAACATACAGTGTGGGAGGATGACCCCCGTTATGGTTTCCCACTAATTTTGAAATTCACATGCATATCAATGCATCAGTATAAATAATTTAAAGGATACTGCACACCTGTCAAATCTCAAGCGTTTTAATAAGGTGTAATTACAGTGTTAAATTAAATACAGAATGACACCACAAAAGGCCCTAGTACTAGACTTTAATTAAAAACATGTGAAATCACCCGTCATATTTTCTTTCTTTCTTTTGTGACCTTATATGTTAAGTTTTTTTTTTTTTTTCAGTTTGATAGCTGATCAAAACATGAATGAAATAGATCATACATTTATAATGCAAGTTTAACATTTTTGAATAAAAAAATACAACATTTAAAATGTTAATGTAAAATCTTGAACTAGGGACTTTAATTACCATGTTCAAGCTTTAGGTTTTTACAGGTTTAAACTGGAGAAACATGCACAGGATTATAAATGTATGAATTCAGACTGGGTTGATTTATCTAAGTCCATTCTTGCCTCTCTTTAATGGTAACTTAATTTATTTTGGAGGTCTGTGATCCCTAAGCCATCCTCAGTTTAAACCCTGTCTACGACAGTATACAAAATGCAGATCCTCAGTCCATAAGTTAGTCAAGGGCATTATTCCTGGCTGGCTGCTTAAGGAAAAAATAGAACCCTCCAGTTCAGGATTTGCTTAACTTGCAAATTAATGTGGCACGCCCATGTTCCACCTCTGGAGCATAAAAATTCACCAAAAGACAAGAAAGCACCAGGAGGTGATGAGGCTTGCAGAATGGCTGGAATGTGCACAGTTAGGGCCCTTATGCTTGTGTAAGTCACGTCTGAATCTGGCCCTTAGTGTGGCCATGTAGGAAGAAGGCAGGTAATGTCCAAGGCCACCTGGGGAAGAGTTCATCTTGCCCTCCTCCTCTATTCATACACTCACTCAGTCACTCTCTCTCTCTCTCTCGGGGAGAAGACAGAGCGGCCAGTCGGACTGGAGCTGTCAGCTCTCTCTCCTGTAACAAGTGCGCCCGTCACAGAGAAGTTGGCAGAGGCGATGGATGTAAGCGCGCCGAGGGTTTATGGGAGATGACAGCTCCTGCTAAATAAAAGCACACGCACACAGACAGTGGACGGGGGAGAGGACACGAGGGCCCTGCTCTGCTAGGCTTAATGTGGGTAAAGGCAACCCGAGTGGAACCAACAGTAACTATCACTACTAATCCTGGTGCTCCTACCAGCTGCAGCAGCACACAGTGGAACCAACAAGCCTTCAGCAACACAATATAACACAGTGTGTGGTGACACATTGGTGGGTAGATTCTGCACCTGGCTCAAGGTTTCCCACTGTGGTCACTACATCAGTCATGTTCACAGCAGTGTTAGAATGTCTAATGGAAAGTCATGCTATTGCTTTAGCAAAAACTGAACGCACACCTCAGTAATGCCCTGGACTTCAGAAGAGGCACTGAATAAGCAGGTGGACATTATTATATTCACACCACCCACACAACTAATTACATTAATTAATTTCTTTATTTACTATTCCGAATTTATTTTACAGTATTTTTACAAAAGGAACTTTTGCAAAATGTACCTGATGAGACTAATAAAGTTTCACTAATACATTACTATCTAGCAACATATTATTCATGTGCACTGGGTACTGAAGAGCTGGAGACAACCCGAAAGACACAAATAAAAATTTGAAATAATCAATTAAAAAAGCTGGAATAAAACCATGTGAGAGATATTTCAATTTGAATATGATGTGCAACTTCAATGTAAAAAATAATAATAATTAAAAAAACATAATAACTATGCAAGTAAGTGTGTGAGTAGCCATACATTTTAGCCTGTCAAACTTAAAATAAACAAAAACAATTCTCAGTGCCGTGTTGCCCTGTAGTCAAATTAGACTTGGCATTTATTCTATATTCAAGTATTCCTATGTTATTTGCTATAAGCCTTTTATCAGAGAGGACAGAGTGATACATTTTTAAAGAGAAAAAGCCTTGAGGACTAGAAAAAACCTCCAGTCAGGGACAGCCTTAACAAATATATGTTTATTTTGTTCTTTGACTAAAAGCCCATATTTAATCCAGCTTGTATATTTACACTACAGGGTGCCACTCTAGAGCCTGCTGAGCCTGAAATGTGTATTTTCATATTAGAATTACAATTTCAACAGTTACATTCTTGACACCTTATTGGTCCACTTGCATGAGCCACTGTAGCCCTGGACCAAACAGAAATGGAAAGTTAAAGCCTAAACCAAAGGCACAGTTACTTGACATGCTGTTTGTATACATTCTGTTGCCAGTGACAATTTACATTCAAGAGCAAACAGACATGGCCAATAATCATTAATGGTTGCATTTTCAATGCTGCTGTATTCACAGACATGAGCATGTGTATACACAGCAGGTCACTAACCGGGTCTCAGTCTTGTTTAGTCAGCATTTGCAGAATCAATGCTGATACATATATCAGCACCGTGTGTCTCTCTTTTAAGTCTAAACTGTTTTTCCTCCTTTAGCCCTTTGCTGTTGTGTGCACAGAGTGTGTGCATCTCCTGAGTGTTCTGGGCCAGGGCTGCATGGCGTAAGGGCTGCACATCTGAGTGGGGAACGTGTCTGTGAACACGGAGGTTGCTGTCAATCGGCTGCTGGGGAGGGTCAAAGAGTGACCACACCACCAACACGATTGCTTGTCCTCCCTGTGTCCTCCGTTCAGTTAGTAAAGATGAACAACCTGTTTAACTTTCAAAACCTGATTTAAACTCCTAACCTGGTGAGAACGGACTCACTCACTCTCCACCCACAAATTGTGTAGCAACTGTTGGATAATGTTAAAAAATCCAACCCAAGTAAAAATAAGTTTTGATTTGCTGCATTACACATCGACTTTCCAGTTAGAAATGCTTCGTTACTAAATTGGACTTCTCCACATTTGAAGCCATGGCAGATACCTACACCAAGTTATTTGACAAACATGCAAATGAAAAATCAACTGAAATGAACAATACATTCTTAATATTCATATCCAGCAATAATGTTAATAAAGTCATGTGCAATCTCTCATTAATTAGTAAACATTTGTTAAAGCTGGTGAAACCCTCAAAAGAAAAAAATGCATTTATGGGTGGAGCATGGATGGATCAACCTCTACGTTGGATTTGCAGTAGCACATGCCACTACCCAGCATATCAATGTCCTACTGAAGGAAAGAATTCACTAACATAGCAGCAATCCATAACTGTGTCAGCAAACCAATTATGCTTTATTGTGTAATTCACACTCCTACACTTGTCACCACTTGATCATATAGCCCTTAACATCTGGAAATTAGCACACTGTATGCTTGTTTTGCATATTCAGACTAGCATGAGTAATGAGTAACCACTGGTACAACATAACATTACTCTTGTTGCTGTTGCTATTATTAGCAAGAGGGGAAAAATGATGAGAGTTTGAAGAAAGAGCCAGTCGTGCAAGCGCTCAGAGAGAGGATTCTCTCTCCCTGCCGGCCACGCCAGCTCTTTCACCAGTTAATACCAGTTCACCCATTTTCTCCTTTCCTCCCTCTAGACTTTTTTTTTTTTTTACATTCAATCTCCCTATCTTCCTGCCGCAGCCCTCTGAAATACCCACCATGGCCGCACAACAGATCAGGCCGGCACGAAAGCTGTAGCCCCCTTCCTTATTACAGCGGCTTGCACTGTGCTCTAATCACCAACACCAGACCCAGCAGAGAGAGAGAGCGCGAGAGAGAGAAAGGTAGAGTGAGAGAGAGAGAGAGAGAGAGAGAGAGAGAGAGAGAGAGAGAGAGAGAGAGAGAGAGAGAGAGAGAGAG
>JBBIGC010000104.1:34073174-34104136 GCA_037576955.1 Lepidarchus adonis | reverse complement strand
AGAGAGAGAGAGAGAGAGAGAGAGAGAGAGAGAGAGAGAGAGAGAGAGAGAGAGAGAGAGAGAGAGAGAGAAAATTTCAACATTGAGCCTGGTTCACTAATGATGACAAGACAAAAAAGAGCAAAAACAGAAAAGAAAAAAGTCCACTGTAGTGAGATTATTCTGTCTAGGACCACACAATCTCTCTGTGTCTGACTATCAAAGCTGTCCCTGGGAGGGCACGGATTGAGTCGCCCCAGGCTTGGCACACGCATATGGAAACAATGCCTAACTCAATGCTAGGGTTTATACTAGAGATGTCATTGCCTGAAGCATCAAAAGGTTGTTGCCAAACCCATGTGCTATTTTTTTTTTTTTAAGGTGTACTTTTAGCTTTGTTCTGCTTTCACAGAAAGGAAGTGAACTACAAAGAACTGCATTTATATGAATCAATTCGTCTGACAATACAATTGTGGTTTTGAAAAGTTTGAATCAAATTTCCGATGTTTGAACATAAGCATTTTCAAAGCCAAGGGCACATTCACTGCTCCGAAAGGAAAATTAACATATCTTCACTCAAGTGCTACTGCAGCCAGTAGCTACCAACTCTTTTTTTAGCTTTCATATCAGTGGAAACATTTGCCAATGGATTTTACAGAATAATTAAAAGTGTAGAGGCAATGCGCATGTGAGTGAGCGTCTGCTCTAGATGCTGTGGTATAGTGTAGGGATGCACTAATCTGATATTGGATATCGGTCCAATGTTGCCTCAAATAACTGGGTCGGTAACAATGGGAGAATCCACAGAGCCAACCTAATTGATTTAGTTCTGTGCTTGCGTACATGTGCATACATTCTTATTAAACTTTTAAGATTTTTTCCCTACTTGCTGCACAATGTGTTTTAATAATAAATCATTCAGTAAATAGGCATATTCATGTTATACTTCATGTAGGAAACAATGTTTATGTCCAACCTGAAGTGACCATACATATAAAAATTATCCCAGTCTCTTCCACACAGTGAGACAAACAGCTTATTAATTAAACCCCAATATCAGAACAGTACAGTAGACGCAGATATCTTATTAGATATAAGTATCTGTATTAGATATAAATCCGAATTGGTCCATCGCTAGTAAAGTGTCTGCTCCAGGAGCATTCTAAACACTGAGAGTGATCAAAAGGCAGGCCTTAGTGCTGCTCCTCTCCAAAAATATACACAGCATGACAATTTATGACATGTGGATGACTCAGTGTTTCTGGGCCCAGAGATCAATCTTCACTTCAAAGACGTAAATCTTGTGCCTTACTTATGTAGCCTACAGCATGGGGGGGTCAGAATAGCATCAAAGCATCTAAAAGGCAGTGTGTGAGCCTTTGGTGTATTATGTCTAATAATGGCACATTTAGTGATAACAGAAAATGCTCGGTAAAGTGATTATTAATATACAGCAGCAACAGAGCAACAGGCTACTTAGTACAACTGCCCAATGATAAACTTATTCAGTAAAAGGTAGTTTTGATTCACCTAGATTTACCCTAACTCTACCCTGTGTTCATATACAACCTGTAAATAGCCTGGGCTAACAAAGGAAGGGAGCTTTGAGCTGTGCTGTGTTTGAGGATGGAAAGAGAACACAGTGTGCATGAGTGTGTGAGGTGGTTGGGGGGTGGGGGTGTAGTAGATCTGAGTGTGACAGATTTATTCCTCCCTGCTCTAGCTGGATGAGAGAGGGCCATAAATAAGGTGGGAGAGGAGAAAGCTCTCCATTGAACATAATCAAGTAGATCCTTTAGACTCACATCCATCACTCTGGTGACACTGGGGGTCCAAGGTGAGGTCAGGGTAGCTACCTTTAACAGTGACCTAACCTCGCTCACCTTCAGTGCACTTGTGCTAACAGTAATACAGCTGGAATTTCTGTAATTAAAAATATTAGTATATATCAGACCTGCCTCATACAATGATCAGCTATAACATTAAAACCACCTGCCTAATATTGTGTAGGTCCCCCTCATGCTGCCAAAACAAGTCCTGACTAAGGTGTTCTGAGGTTGTCCTTTGATGGACCACTTTTGATCGGTACTAATCATTCCATACTGGGAACTCCCCAAAAGATGTTGGAGATGCCAAGTTGTCTAGCCATCACAATAAGGTCCATGTCAATGTGGCCAAAATCTTTCCACACTATACTTATGTTGTATCCTTCTTCCAGCACATTAACTTTAAAAACTGACTGTTGACTTACTGCTTAATATTGCTCTCTGACAGGTCCCACTGTAACAAAACAAGATGATTCATGTTAACAATTAAACTATTAGTGGTTTCCGTGCTGTGGCAGATTGGTGTATAGTCTACAGCACTTGCGTCATTCAAGTGAAAGGTGTTATAGCAACAATTAAGTAATTTAAGCAATAGGTGTAAAAGGCAACTGAACGCAATTCTGAATGCTGAGTTTATAGCAAAAAGTAATAATGATCATTGATGAATGACTAATTTTAGCCATTTATTTAAAAAATATATATATATATATACATATATATATTTTTTTGTTTTCAAACATCATCAGTATTTGTAAAACTCATTTTAATGACTGTACATTAATTTTATTTCTCCTATAAAGTTTTCTCCTATAAAATCTTCTAATCATGAGATAATGTTATAGCCATGGCAACAGATTTAGTTTACATTTTTATTCTACAACTTATGCGTTGGACCAAGGTCTGCAAAACGTGAGCATTCCAAAAGTTGTGTCCTGGAATCAAAATAGCAGGATGCTCTCTGATCTGGTAAGCCCTACCTGATTACTTGCTGTCATGTAGCAGTCAACAACAATTAACATCATTAATGTATTCTGACAAAACAAATCACTGTGCCAACACTGAAATCTCTACATGAGGATAAACACTGTATGCTTTCAATTAAGTATGGAAAAAAGAAGAAAGTCTGTCTTAGGTATGAATGACAATGATTAAGTAGTTTAAAAAAATACTTAAAGCTCCGTCAGTGGTCACCAGCTCACATTTAATCAAGTTCTGTCAGAAAACCCCAAGAATTACCATAGAAAATTACATACTCATTTTGATGTAAAACAGCAATGATCATTTTCTCTCTTAGAATAAGCATGACTTACTTTCAGAACACGCTTTAAACCACACAATCTGTCTATTACAATAACATTCACCTCATAGTCTCTCAAAAGACCTCATTTTCAGAGGTATCACCAACTAACTTTTTTTTTAGCAATACGTTTCCTTGCTAATGTGCATCTCTACACCATTACTATCCTGTTGAGAAGTTAAGGTAAGATGCAGTAGGACATTTAGCATGTGCAGTTGCAGTCCTACACATTCCGACTTTATAAAACAATTAAAAACTGACAGATACACATTATTAAAATAGCATTTGTATAAATCCATTAATCATCATTTTCCACTAAGGAAAAACTAGCAACTTTGTAGAAAATATGAAAACAATTTTGGAAGTTCAAAAAACGTTTCGTCAATAAAGTCTCTTTAGATGCTCAGTACATTTAAAAAAGCATTTTTTCTGAATTCCTCGTTCTCTAAGTCGTGTGCTGACCAGTAATAAAATCATTTTCATGCACCAAGTTGTGACCATATATTGCAGTGTCAATTCTGTGTTAATCACAATGTCATTCAATTGAAATGAAGTAATAGTTATCCCAATCACGCAGCCCTTCTACCCACTGCCACATTCTGCAGAGTACACAGCATTCTGCATGAGTTCTCTTACGGCAGCACAGAAAATGTCACTTTTTGCTTAAGATGTTTTTCCTTCAGGAATTTCTATCAATTTTTACAAAATATATGAATCCATGAATCAGATTTGATGTTCTCTGACAAAGTTCCATAGTGAGGATGTACGCTCATTTATTCACCATGTGCATCACAGCAGGATATGATCTTTAAACTGAAAAAAGCAACACACTCTCAGGTAGCACAAACCAATGCCAGGAGAAAATAAATAGCTCACTCTCCTGAAGTTAGTAGACTTGGCAGCCTGCTTTATGTTCACTTTCTCTTTCTCATTTACTAAAATGTTTTGTAAAATCTTTAAAACACATCACACCTGCAATGCTAGACAGACAGATTAAAAATAGCTTTGGATTAGTTTACACTGTGTCAGTGAGTCTAAAAAAAATACTCCAGTTATTCATTAGCCTAATTTTTTACGTTTTTTAGATTTAGTGCTTTGCAAATAAAGCCGATTTTATGCCATGTCTTTTATGCCAGCCCCAGCACATAGAGCAGGCCTCTGAAACAAGAAGGTTTCAAAAGGTATACATATTAAACCAGTACCCAGAGGCAGCAAGACATTAATTGGTTTCATTTTGCCCAGATTTACTTCAGGCTGATTTTCTTTGTCCAGCCGTCTGGATGACTTTTGACAAACTGAGGATCACACTGTGTTCCTTGTAGTAGTTGTCAGGAATGCTTCACTACCCACGCAAACAGGCACAAGCTATATCCCTTTCTGTGACCAGCAAAACACAGAGGGAACAAATTTAAAGATTTTAGGGTCTACATTCAGGCTTCATACATATATAAACCCATCCACATTCCAGTTACACATTGAAGCTAAAACCAGAACGTATACAACAGTAAGGCAAATAATGTTTCCCACTATGCGGAGAATGAGCACTTAGAAAAAAGCAAATAAAAAGAAAACGCTCAAGAAACTCATGGGCAGAAAGTAAGAACATCTGTACAGCTGTTCGTCACAAAAAAGCACTAAACACTACAAGTACACAGCAAAATTTGTTTGCATTCTTTACCCCAAATGTAGAACACATGGCTAATAACCCTTGAAATGGAAATGTTATATTCTTGTATTCCAGCTTTCCCCCATGTCTTGCTGAGCCCCCTTTTAACGTACATGTGCAAAGCCTGGCTACAATGCTGACAGCATGACAGGTAAATGTGTTGTTTCAAAGAAGGGAAGAGAGTGAGGTGTACTTTTGAATATCACATAAGAGAAGCAATGACTCTAAATCTCTGCAGGCACTTCAGTAGCAGGCGACTGCAACTTAAAGTCAACGTATTATTTTTAAAAATCAAGAAGCCACTCATAGCCAGCGGATATTTGTTTCACTAGAAAAAAAAACGTAAACACCTCCCTGCCGGCATGCTGCTGAGAGGGAGTGATCCTGAAGCATGGGTTTTACACTCCTGATGCTAAACACTTACAATGAACTGCTTTCCAGGGAGTGAAAACACAAGAATACAATACAATTACAATAGTGTTGACAAAAGCGTTATTGTCACCATTATCCAGTAACTATGAGTGGCTGTATGGTGGTCCATCAAAGCAGGTTACGTGTGTGTAGGAGGTGACAGAGAGGGACTTGTATACTCACAGTTTGAGCTGTCAGGTCACTCAGGTCCAGCGCTGTATCAGGGGCTCATCCTCTCAGTGCTTATCCCACCGCAGGACACAAAGAGAGAGTGAGAGAGAGAGAGAAAAAGAGAGGGGGAGAGAGAGAGAGAGAGAGAGAGAGAGAGAAAGGGTATTCCTTTTTCTCTGACTCTACAGGCTTGTACAAGTAAGAGGGTGAGACAGAGAGAGAGAGCGAGAGAGTGGAAGACAGAGAGAGAAGTGAGATGGGCGGTTTTTTTTCGAGGCGATCTGTGCGTCGGTCCTGGAAGAAAAAAGCGGGCGTCACAATGAGTTCGGCTGCTTCTTTGGCGTGCTGTGCGTGTCTTCACACATAGCTGAGAGCCCAGTGCGGTCAACCACACACGTCTGCAGTGTGTGTGTATACACAGAAGCACACATACACACACACTGGAGGGGGAGGTGGGGGTAGTGCCTAGGCATTCACTCAATGGCTGTGGCTTACACAGAGAGAGAGAGCGAGAGAGAGAGAGAGAGAGAGAGAGAGAGAGAGAGAGAGAGAGAGAGACAGAAAAAGAGTGGGGGAAGGAGGAGGAGGGAAAAGCGGAGGAGGAAAGGATGCGCTGACAGTTTCACACAAGCTCCTCGTCTGTGCTGACCACTAACACAGTTTCACACGAGCTTTCCGCCAGCTCTGACCACTAACACAGGCTGACAGGTACTGAACGACAGAAGCAAGAGAGGCATCGTATCCCTCCACTTCCTCTCCCATCTTTCTCTCTCTCTCTCACCATAAACATACGCCTCCTCTCCTTTAATGTGACACAAACATATAGTTAGCAGTCTTCAGCATGGTGTGTAAGACTACTGATATCATGGTCTCGGACACAGAACTCATTCTAAAAAACTACATTTCTCTCTAGCAGACCATTGGCTACAATTGCTCCACTATCATACAAAGAATGTTTTATTTTATGCAGTTTAAGCGAGAAAAATATGCTGTTGTGGCTGATGTCTCAACCCCATAACTCCTAAATGCAACCATGCGGACCATACTTAAGCTCCTTGTCCAAACAGCAACATAACTCGCATATTAGTATCCACAGAAGTTACTGAACAATTTGAAGTACTTAACTTAATTCTTGATCTTCAAATTAATAACTGAATACAAAGCCTAGGGTTTAGATTAAAAGTAATCTGGTACTGGTATCAAATGACATGACTTAAATGTAAATCAGTAATATAATATTTAAATTGCAAATGTAAGAATGATGCCACGCAATTAAAAATCTGCAGCTTTTCTGAGGCCCAGTTAAACCTTTAATCACAACTTTGATCCAAACATTATCATTCCATCAATGAGGATTCCCTGCCAATGACGAGATACATTCAGGATCTAATATGGGTCAGAGAAATTAAAAAGACAGTTGAGATCCCATGGCTTATTTGAATAATTCTAATTATTTTATGTAAATATTTAATCATAACTTGTCAATGGTAATTTAAAACCAATCACAATTTTGAAATTTTAAATATCTAATTATTTATTGTCAATGATCACTCACAGTCCACTTGCAGTACCTACTTTGGGCCACCAGGAGGGAAAACAGGGATCCAAGTGATCTAACTGGATTACTTTTGGACTAACTGCTTTACATGGTTTCACAGCAGGCAAACTGTTTTATACAAGTTTAACTCTCTGAAGATACAGACCTTAGCTGTTTTCCCAATTTTTCATCCACAAACCAGCCGTAACTGTTATTAGGCAGTTTATGAGCAGTAAATTAAGAATTGATATTGACCAGTGTCTAATCAAAAATGCAATCTTTACAAATCCATAATCAAGAAAAACAAATCTCATCTATTTACTTGTTTTCAAAAAGAATCCTCTAATTAAAAGTAGATTTCAACCAGATTAATAAATTATAAATTACTTAATCTAGGTGACGTACCATAATACTACCAGCAAAAATACAAGCAAGCATAACAAAAAAGCAAATATGTGCCCAGCCCTACAACAAGTGTTAGATTTTCAATATAAAATGCTGCAATTCTCCAGCCCCCTGTGGTTCTCAAACTACTCATTGTACAACACACTCCACTGATTTCAATTAAAAAACAAATTGGCCATTTGATCCCTGATCTTAACACTGGAGTTTAATTTGTACCACACTCTACAAAAGTATATTTTAAGTTCAACCCAATTAAATGCCACCTTTGCATTAGGACCATTACCATCCGCATTTTATTGTTAATAATCATGATAATGGTCAATCATCAGTTTATCATGTTAAGAAATATTGTGCAAAACCGTACTAGGATTATATTGCCATACTATATTTCAATATTTGCAATCTTGAAGAAGCAATAATGACAGATCTGAGTAAGTTTGACTGCAAATTCTTACTTTTGTTGCATTATGTGAGTACCTTGATTCTACAAAACCTCCATTGAAACATTTTTCAGGCTCTAGAGTTAAAATCCATCCATGGCCACGTTTGCCCCCGATCACTCAATGCTAGCCAGAATGGATGTCTGTTAGCCAAGATAATGGAATTGGCAGTAAGCACAATGTCTGGTGTCATGTGACTCAAGCATATGGGATCTTTCGCCTAACAGCACTGGGGGGGGGGAAACAACTCATCTGCGACTGTGATAGGTCAGCAGGATGCTGACAGCACACAATCAAAGACATTGTGATTGGTTAGTTGCCTAATTTGTATATTGCAACCTTCTGTGATGCAGAAGTGTGTAAAATGATGACAATTAGCAAACTACACACATACACACACAACTATGTGTTATGAAGATACTACCTGTCTAGCTAGAGATACAGAGTCTACAAAACCATTTATCATCTCTGTCTTTACCCAGGTCCAGCTACGAGAGTGAGTATTCCACTCAGACTCGCGCAGACTGTGGACAGGCAGTGAAATCCCACAGGACTCATCTCACTCCCTCCTTAATTAAATTCTACCTCGTTAGCCTGCACAAGAGGCAGGGAGAGACACTGCACATCTAAATCAAATCACATCAAATCAGATCTTTTTTTCCTCTTTTTTGGTTTGGTGAGCTTATTTTTTAGCAATACCTGAAGCATCAACTCTTTGCAATCAAAATAAGATGACTTAAACACCCCTGAGTGCACTGTCTAACCAAACATAAGTACAGTCTACATTAGCAGACCATCAGTACATTCCCCAATTACATTAACATGAAAATGTACTCCAACACTGCTGTTTAAGCTCTTGCCTTTGAAGGCAAGTGCTTGCGCACACACACACACACACACACAGCTCAGACAGTCATTTAGCACATCTGCCTTGTGGATCCCTTGCGGTGAGCCATCATATCCAGTTAGCACTGTGGGCCTGAAGTGAGACCCAGGGCAGCAGCCTGTCTGGCCTGCCTGGAGCTCGGGTACTGTCGGCTCATTGCGGCCCTTCTTCCAGCCCCTCCCGAGCCACTCAGCACCCCTATTAACAGGTCCACGCAGGTGCCCCCTCAGCCTCTGCCGCTCCGCTCCACAAAGAATAGCAATAGCCACCATAATAGAGCGAATAATGGCAATAATAGCAGGCTGCAACTCCTCTGTTTGCTAATTGGCTTGTCTGCTCACAGCCTCCACTCTAAGGGTCATGGGATTTTGTGGGTGGCATCTGTAAATAGCTAATCAGCTCCCCAGGCACTCGCTTCACTTCAGAAACTATTTCTCTTGAATTCGTAAATAATGGGTGGGGGTTGGTAGGGAGGGGGATAACGGCGGATGGCTACGATAACTGCCAGAGACAACAGAGGCAGAAATAAATAATGAAGCAGTGATTGTTATTCCTGCGCAGCCAACAGAAGCCGTTTGAAGTGCAGACTCGCCTTCATCTTGTCGTGCTTATAAAAAAAAAGTAAAAAAAAAAAACTATTGCGAGGCCACACGCAATAAAGACGTCTTTGGCGCTTTTGGAGAATGACTAACAAGACGGGGGGTGGGGATTTTGGAGCTGGCATGGCTGCTGAAGCTGGGGTGTTTAGGCTGCCTGAGGTGAGCATGGGTAGAGAGAGCAGGGCAACAAAGACCTGCTGTGTCCGTCTGATTCTAAACCAAGCGTCAATGCACTCACAGCAACTGACTGGTGAGTTTTGGCAACTAGAAGCCAAATTATTGCAGCATAATAAAGGCTAATGTCCAGTAAAGCAAATCTGTGTGTACTAAAGAATTTTAATGAGCGTTCATGTGTATACATAAATGAAGGTGGGAACTTCTAAAGTACAGTGTTTCCATTGATAACAAGAGGCCTGCCATACCAACATCTTTGCAACCAGAACACACAAAACAAAAAACACCCCTACCCTGGTCAACAAGGCAAAATCATTCACCAATCCACATACACACATTGCCCTGCCCTACCCCCCATGTCATTACTCATTCCACATCAAACCTTTTGATCCTCAGGAAACATTGACATTTTCATTATATACTGTATTGTCCAACAGAATGTGCTCGTATTAAAACTTAAAAAAACAACTCTGGATACTTAATGATACTGGAATACAGCTCAACTAATCTGAGCTATTTGTAACAAAACATGCAGCTTAGCAGTCTTCTTCAACTACAGACTAATGTCCCTAAAAGGTTTAGAAAAGCATTTTTGTTTCACAGTATCAACATTTACGATGACAGAATATTGCGCCACAATCACCTAAACCATATATACTGTGTTCTGTATAAGTGCAAGATTCTGTCATTACTATTGTTGTATGTGATGAGACATGTTTCATTGTCATTGAAATGTAAATTAACATAAAAGCTCAAACAGCCTTTGTCCACGGTTTCAATAAAAATGCAAAAATTCACAACAATTATGATGCCATGGAATCTACCAATGTATACAGTATTTACCAATAAATCTTTATTTACATTGTATATATGTATACTTTCATATTTTTTGCTTCATAAGTGAGGAGAACTCGTCAAAGCAAATGGGCTTTACCAGCAGATCTTGCCCCACAGCTCTCACCACATTACTGCAATACACTCAGACTTTCAATCAGAGCAATTCAGGCTGAGTAGATCATACCATGCCATTGGAAGTGATGGAGACTGAACAGGAAAAGCACACTCTGTAGGATGTACAGCAGCACTTCAGCAGACATTACATCAACTCTTTCAAGCAAAGGATACACTGAGATTTTAGCCCATTTTTAAGCCTGCTTAGTTGTTGTTCACTTGAGGATTGGACTGAATTTTGCCTTCATCAGACATCATTTCACATTCAGCTTCAAAGGAAAAGCAACATCTGATTAATTGCTCAAATGTGCTAAGACTGTGCATTCGGACAATCAAGTGAATTTCTGACAAGAGAAATCTTGGTGGCTTGTCTTGCAGTTTAAGCAGTTTGACATTTCTCAAATCGCATGGAAACCACAGATTCGCATACACAGTTAAGGCAGAGATCATATGGTCACCGCCCACTGTTCTGATTATTCAGTGAGGCATTTCAGTGTCAGAGTACAGTATTTGTGTTCTGAATGAAACCGCTTTAATGGAAACTGTCCAATGACAAAACTGTCTACAGAGGTTGCATTTCACTTACTGTGTAAGCATTCATTTTGCAGCATGTCACTTAGAATGAGCATGTTCTTACAAGGTGGACATGTAAATTGTATGTGTTACTTGGAAATGATATGCAATGTAAACATTCAGTATGAGCAGTTTACCACAAAAAAAAAAACACTAAAATTTGTCTGGCTCTATTATTCACTCTCCTTTAGTCACTGTAATGTGTCTATTTTCTAATGAGAAAGCCAGAGGAACATCATAAAGACTTATTACATTATAGCAAATGGTTTTATTTGTACTTTGCCTCACATATTAGGTTGTAATAAGTGGGTTTAAATTGTAACCATCACATTACAGTGTTTCCCTCAAATATGTTCAAGGTGGTGAAGTGGTTAAATTCAGCTTTGTTATTTTGCCAATGTGGTGTCATAGAATAAATGTAGCAAAAGGAATTCATATCTGCTTTTTGGTTATTAGGACCAAAAAGCAACAAGAAGTTGACTACTTATGTTCACAGGCATTTAGAAAAAGGAGCTTTCATAGGCTTTCTTGTAATAAAAAAGCAGCAACACCTTGCACTTTTTGCATCTTTGATGGCCCCTGTTCAATGGCACACCGCCACATTTCATTAAAACTTCTCCAAACAAATATTTCAGTTTGTAGAAACTTTATTTCTTTTTTTACTTTGAGTAGACCTTAGAAGACTACAGCTAGACACTGCTTCTTTGGAAAAAAAAACAAGCTAATCTGTGCATTACTTCTATATATCACAGTTATTTCAATAATTATGTCTGCAACAGACTTGGGATCAGAATTTAGTGGTTGTTCACATGACAGATAGACTAAGGATTTTATTCTGGTCAAAAATGAGCACATATCACATTACTACTAAATCCTAAGAAACGAACATCCGCCTGTCAGTTACATCCCATGTAGCTCATACCAGTGAGACAGCACATTTCACCTGACAAGCTTATTTAATGGTAGGAAAAACATTGTATTACATCAAGCTACTATAAATTACGGCTTTTGTTTGGTGTTTGCATGCAGCCAGACAGCCAGTCTGAATGGGTCAGCCAAAAAATATAAGACTGAATGTTTTAGTCAAATGAAAATGGAAATATCAACATATTAACATAAGTCAAATTTACTGAATAAACAAAGTCAGTATCATATTGTTGAAACTACATAATGAATTTTACGAAAAATGCCAACCCACCCCTAATAGAGAGCTGGACAGACAGACCGGCCAACAGACAGACACACAGACAATATGTATGCACTGCGACTCATGTAATCTGAAATCAAAAAACATTTCCATATAGAGTAAAGAGGGCTGGGAAAAATCCTGTCACATTATTTACTATAACAGACTGCTTGGAAAAGGCAATTATATGTCATGGCAGTGTGTTTCAGGATTGGTGAATATTTTGGAGCAAACAAGCTTTTGGTCAGTATGCACATGTGTGTGTTTGCCATCATCTTTTGAACAAAAAAAAAAAAAATGAGTCAGATTTATGCTGACCACATACCTTAAGGTAAAAAAAAAATCTCTTACTTTAGCAATATGATAACCTTAATTGACTTATGTGTCAAGCTTGGGAGTGTTAATTAGCATGACAGGTCTGAGTTGTTTGGATTTAGAAAACACTAGCCATCACAATTTAACCATGCTAACGTTCAACATTAGCTAGCATGCCTTGTTTTTTATTCCACTTATAGAAATGTTACTGACCTCTTGTTTGAAGCTACTAACACTACCATTTTATTAACTATGCCTTACTTGAATTATTTTGAAGGAGTGAGATTACATAAAATCTAGGGTGAGCTTTCTAATTTCTATACCCTAATGCTAAATTTGACTGTAAATTCACTTTTTAAAGATGGTATTTTTTTAAATTGTCCTTTAAATGTTCAGAAGTGGTTCATATATTTGGCACCTTTTTTACCCTTGATGAGCTTGAATCCTGTTTTAAGCCAGTTCTCTGCATGCTGTGTTTAGCGAGAGGTCCTCTTGTCCTGATTCAAAGAGTGATTCGGCAGTGAGGAGGCCCTGATAATATCAGGATAACAAGAGCTAATTAAATTTAGTGTGATCACTGGAGAGTGAATTATTTAGAGAGAGAGGTTGAACTGCTGTTAGATTGCAGCCAATCAGTTTCATTTCTCCTTTTGTTCAACCTCAAGCCTCGCTCTATGCCTCCTAACAAAGGGCGGGCTAACATCTCAGTCTTCTGTTTCTTAATAAATGTTTCATATACCACCGTGTTACTCTTCACAGACTGTGTGTTAATTATCTTTCACAGAGTTTAAACGATTTTCTTCATAAATATACTAGCAGTAATTTATGTCAGGAAATGTTTGTTCATGGGGTAGACGGTGGGGGTACAATTTATACACCAAATCAATATAATTATTAGCATATCAGAAAGTAGAAATGGATTAAGTTGCATCACGTTTTCAGAATTTATACACATTTAAAAAAATTAATTGATCAACAGGAAGACAAACAGTATGGTGTAGAAACAATATACAACAATATTCAACAAATTTTATGATGTTTATAATGGAACACTAGAAACTCTGATGAAATAAGGTTTCTTCTCATTAATTCTATTTTGAAAGAAAATGCACAATTCATACACATATATTTACAGTATTGGTTTTCTAGTTTCCTGCTTCAGTTTTTATGATGGAAATTTGCATATACTCCAGAATGTTATAAAGAGTGATCAAATGAATTACGAAGCCCCTCTTTGCCATGAAAATTAACTTAATTCCAAAAACCCATTGACATTGGATTTTAGCCTCATCACAAAAAGACATGCACAGGTGATGAGTACAAGGCTGGAGATCATTCTGTCAGGCTAATTGAGACTGGATGCTTTAAAAGGAGGGTGATGCTTGAAATCATTGTTCTTCCTCTGTTCAGCATGGTTACCTACAAGGAAACATGTCCAGTCATCACTGCATTGTATTTAAAAGAGCTTCACAGGCCACTATATTGCTGCTACTAAGATTGCACCTAAATCAACCATTTATGGGATCATAAAGGAGAGAGGTTCAATTGTTGTGAAGACGGCATCAGGATGCCCAAGAAAGTCCAATAAGCACCAGAACTGTCCTCTAAAGGTGATTCAGCTGCGGGATCAGGGGGCATCAGTGCTCAGGAATGGCAACAGGCAGGTGTGAGTGCATCTGCATGCACAGTGAGGCGAAAACTTTGGAGGATGACCTTGCGTCAAGAAAGGCAGCAAAGAAGTCACTTATTTCCAAGAAAAACATAAGGCGCAAGCGGATATTCTGCAAAAAGTACATGGATTGAATTGCTGACGACTGGGGTGAAGTCATTTTTCTGAAGAAACCCCTATCGAATTGTTTGGGGCATCTGGAAAAATGAAACAGTAAAGCATCCTGAGACCATTAATGTGTGGGGCTACTTCTCATCCCAGGGAGTGGGTTCACTCACAAATTTGTCCAAGAACATAGCCATGAATAAAGAATGGTACCATAACATCCTTACATCAACTTCTTCCAACCAGAACAGTTTAGTGAAGAACAACGCCTTTTCCAGTATGATGGCGCACTGTGCCATAAGGCTAAAGTGATAACCAAGTGGCATAAGGAACAAAACACTGAAATTTTGGGTCCATGGCCAAGAAAACTCCCTAGACCTTAGTTCAATTGAGAACTTGTGGTCCTACCTCAAGAGGCATGTGGACAAACCAAAACCCATAATTCTGACAAACTCCAAGAATTGATTATGAAAGAATGGGTTGCCATCAGTAAGGATTTGGCCCAGATGTTGATTGACAGCACAGAGGTCTTGAAAAAGAAGCCCCTACACTGCAAATATTGACTCTTTGAATAAACGTGATGTAATTGTCAAGAGAAGCCTACGGAATATATGAAATACAGGTAATTATACTCCACAGAAACAACTGACAAAAAGATCTAAAATCCCTTAGGCACCAAACTTTGTTAAAACCAGAATTTGTACCATTCACAAAACTTTTGGCCACAACTGTATAGTATATAACACTCGATCAGAATCACATAATTCAGAGACATGTCAATGTGCAAGAGACCCCCCACCCCATTTCACCAACCAATCTACATAAACTCTTATTCAACACTGACGTTGAATACAATAAACAATACAGCTAAAACAGTGTAACACCTCCCCCCTCCCCATCTCTGGCAGGCTCTCATACACTCACGTATTACCGTAAAGTGTTTAGTAGATGTTCAACTGCATTCTACTACCGTTTATGACAATAAATATGTTTTTTTTTAAAGCCAGTCTAGTAACAACAATTTTTTGAAAGTCAAATTTAAAACATATTGTTAAAAGGAAAGATGAAAAAAGAACTGCCCCAACCTTTTTTGAACGTGTTGCAGCCATCAAATTCAACATCTTGCTCTTATAGCATTTTGAAAAGTATCTAGATTCTTGAAATAGGATTTGTACACAGATGAGTAGAGTAGAAAAAGTAAGAGCAACCTTAATGAACCACATGAGAACATTTAGTGCAAACAAAAACAATCACTGCTTAACACTATCCTCCAGTCAGCTGATGACTTGATTATTACATCTAGAAGAGGGCCCATCAATTTGAGGGGAATATATATGTTCTTTCAGTTTCACTGCAAATCAATTGTCAAAGTAAGTTTTTAGTGCAGAACCAGTTTGTATATATATATATATATATATATATTAAAAAAAAGCATTCTGAACATTGAAATGTATTAAACTGAATCTGTTCTCACTATCAGTCTGACATGCATCACTAATAACATCTGACTTGCAGACTTTGAGGATATGGTTTACAATTGATTACTGATAAATATAAGCTGAAAAGTACAATTTGTAATTTTTGTCAGTATTGATAATATTGTGATCAAATGATTATTCTGGTGTGTAGTAAGTAGGGAAAGCCCTGATCTGTGACATTGGCATTGTTCCAACGCTGGCCCAGAACACAGGATCAGATATGCAGCTAAAGCTAAACTACAATTTTACTGTAAATAACGTTATTATTTGGACACTATATCAGAGCGTAAACCAAATACAGCATTCCAGACAAGGAACCTCATACCAACTGTGAAGCATGAAGGTGGAAGTGTCATGGTTTAGTTTGCAGCACAACCTGGCCCGCTCACCATTATGGAATACACCATGAATTCTATTGTGTATCAGAGGGTACTTGATGAACATAAAACCATCTGTAAGAACATTAAACCTGAAGCGAAACTGGAGCGTAGAACATGACAATGACCCTGATCTTAATCCCAATGAGACACTTTTGAGAAAGCCCTCAAACATCTCACAACTTAAAGAATTCTGCATTGAGGAGTGGAACAAGCTTTTCTCAGATCAATGTCATAGACTGTTTGATGGCTACAAGATGCAATACAGCCAAAGGGGGTAACACTAGTTATTAGGGGTAGGGTGTAAATAAATCACTAATAAATCAAGGTTAATTTGTGTTGTTTACCTGCAATTAAATCACTTTCTGTTCCTGAGATAAATAAAAACAAGATTATACATCAATATGTGAAAAATTCTTAATAAAAAAATGTAATGGGAAATTATTTTGTATCAACACAGACACTGTATTTTAGCAGGCTGCACTAAACATTTTACTTTATGTTAATGGTAGTTGCAAGTAATATTCTTGCCTTAAAGAGTAAGACCATCATTCTGTCTAGAACAATGAAAGCCTTTATTATCTCCATAATTGCATTCAATGGATAATTTCCTCACTGACCTGTGCAGGTTATTGATGAATCAAGGTAATCTAAATCCCTATAAGCACATTTCTAACGTATTGATGAAAATGTTGGCCTTGGTAGTGTTCAGGAATACTCCTCATTTGCTATAATCTCACAGTATGCAGCGCTAATGAATACAAAGTGAACGGCACATCAGTTGGGGTAAGTGCTGCACTGTTGAGATGAATGAAATCTATTTTACACAAAGGGCCATTGAAATATTGTAGGGAGGCATAGTCCTTATTTTAGGAGGTATGAAATGAACACTATTAACCACTAAGTGAAAGTGTTATTATCTTTTCTTCATTCAAACTGCTACAATACAAGGTCACAACTCAAATCACTAACTTATTATTCTGTAAAACAAACGGAAGGTGTTTAACAAAGGGCAGTATCCATGACGAAAATATATATATAATATAAAAATATAAATATAAAAGGTATAAAATAAATATTTTAAGAGCTGCTTACATTTATTAAAACTTGTAACATTAGTTTACTTTGAATAGGTGCAAATATATAGTGGCTTCAGAAATTATGCAGGCCCCCTTCATCAAAAAACAAAAACCTGTCATGACCGAGTCCAGCCACAGGAGGGGAACTCTTCACAAAGTACTAGATATAGAAGAACACAAAAGAGAGATTATTTTGCTATCATTATGACTATGAAGACAGTAATGACAGTCACACTGTCAGGATCTTAATGTAAAACTTCACAAACTCAGATTCCCTCTAAGAAAAATATGACTTCCTTCAATTTCAAATTAAAGCAGAATACATTTGCAAATTTGCATACAATGCATATGTATGGTAAGCACTTTAGATAGACTTGAATGCTGTACTTGGACTGATACTGCAAAACCTTAGAATACCATCAAGCTAATTTTCAGTCAGATCCAGGAGTTAATGATGAGAATAAAAATATTTGTTTGTGTTATGGCAAAGTTCCCCATTAGTCTGGATTATAGAAGAAGTGCATATACAGTACAGAGATCCAGGTGGTGTTTATAGATTGTTTTTTTTTCTTAGGCAACAAAACAAATATATTAATTAACCAATATTGGGTGAAATAAATTGATTTTAATTTTTGTATGATTTTTAAAATAATTTTATGAATTTACGAAGCAGCATCAAGCAAGCTCTGCACAGCATACTCTTTGGGCACTTTGTGAGACTCCATTTCTAACAATCCTATTGGTTTCATTTTATAAAAGTTTCATGCTCCTCAGCATTATATGCTCTCAGTCATGTTAACTCCCAAGAATTAATGAGTGAGTATTTCAGCTGATTTAAAAATCACTCCCCTGTTTATTATATTAAAATATACATGCTGATGAGCATCACAGCTTTTCAGGCCATTGCATCATTTATCTGGTTTAACCTTTTAACATTTCAGTGTGAAGGTATTTTTACTTCTCCAAACAAGCTGTGAGTAATTAGATTTCCAGGAAGAGTTGATTGCATTTTTCATGTAAAAGTTATGTTTAGAGAATGGGTTGTATTCCAAGCTAATTAACCAGATGTACTTAACTAGATAATTTATTTAACCCTTTGACAGAGCAAAGCACATATCTAAGCAAAATATTTTTCAAGGAAATATCTGCCAATATTGATATTAATGTGATAGTTCATCCCTGCTTCATCATTCATCTCAATTTCTCTCTGGAAGAGAAATGTCTTAAAGTTTCTTGATTCAGGATGACAATGTCCTTTTTCACATAGCAAGGCAGAAATGATCTACACCAGACTGAACAAGTCCTATCAAACACCTTTAAGATGATTTGAAATGTTGTCTGTAAGCAGAGCTTTATTGCTCAGCATTAGTTCCTGATATCAATAATGCCCTTGTACCTGAAATGAATGCACAAAAGCTATGTTCCATAATCTAGTAGAAAGTGTTCCCGAAATAGTGGAGTTTGTTACAACAGCAAAGACACAGACAACCTTTAAATTAATAACCATGGTTTCGGAATAAGATGTACAACAAGCATGCGATGTCTGATAGCCACATACTTTTGGCTGTGTATTGTATTTAATCAAGAATTTTGTGGGAAATGATCCTAGACTAAATGTTTTAAAGGCTAACAGTGTAATACAACCTCAAAGTCTAAATCTCCATCTTGAAAGTCAGTTGTAACATAAATGCACTGTTCACTGTTCATTACTAATGCAGAAGACCAGGACACCAATCTCTTCATTGGTTAGCCTATGAAAAGAACTACAGGGTGGGGGGAAGTTTAAATATTCATTAATACATAAACCCCAAGCCCTACACTGGCTCAGAATTGCTTTGAAGATGAGGTTGGGTGTGAAGGATAACTTCAGCAAGGTTAGGTCTCTAATTGACAAAAGATCCTTCATGAGTAAAAAGTCTATAGGCAATCATCAGAGGCAGTTTCTCTTGTGGAAGACATTAAGATTCACTCCCATTTGCATAATGCCTTTAGGTCCAGTATAGACATTAATTACATTGATAATGCATTAATTTTTCACTTTGCATACTACTCCAGTCATTGAGCACTCCCCTGTTTTACTCAAAGGTCAGTTTTAATCACTGGCTATGCTAAAACAGATGTTTTACTACAACCCCTCATTACGCTTTGTTCAAATTAAAGGAAATGATCACTAAGAACTCATCAAACTCTGGCATGCCCATCATATAACTCAGACCTAATAATTCTCTTACCTGTCAACACTTTTTTGGTTAGCAAGGCCCTGACCCAACAGCTGTTGCATGAAATTTAGACTAAAATGGTATCAGTACAATTTTTTGCATTCAAATTTTATAAGCATTTGAATTATTTGATCACTGCCTAATCTCTGACCATATTAACAGTTAGAAATACAGTCAATAAAAAATTAAGTTGTGTCAAATAATGTGGCATATACTATCACACTACAGCTACTGCATTCTGAGGTGAGAAACTCTGACAGACTTTGATAATGCTGCTGCATGCAACACAATGATAACACCAAACACTTATTACAGTCCAGTGCATAAAAACAATGTGAAACACTGTGAAAAGTGTTGTGACTGTGTCACTTTAAAAATGGTTTATCCAAACCATCCATATATTTCTCACCAAAGTAACAAAATACATATTTTTAAATAATACAGGTTCCACATTATTTTGTTAGCATAATAGTGTCCTGTTTAGTGCAACGCCACAGAAATATTTGCTCTGCAAATGAAACTTCCAGTCAAAGAGTTCAGTAAGACTTCTCTTTTACCCACTAACAACTTCAAGAAGTATGTTGTTAAGTATGTGAATTACCTATAATGGCCATTTCACATGAGAATGGCGTGACAAAGAATTGGCGCCAAATTGCACCACCAGTCATTTTCATTAACAACCACATTTTAATTAAACATTGATTACCTGCTAATTAGCCTAATGATTGTCCCCAGATGAGGGGGACCAGGTACAGAAAGTGACAGAGGAGAAAAATGAAGGATCTGAGGCAAATGGAAATTGTGTTTGAGATCCCCGAGGGTGGACTGTTTTGTGATTATTTTTGCTTTTATAAATGAGGCCTTCACCATGCATTTCTCTAATTTATGTTTGTCTGATGGCTCCCATATGACTGATGCATAAAAGATTGAGTGTGTGCACATTTTCATCAAATTTGGGCAATTTTCTGCCACTGGAAAGCAATAAATAAATTAAAAAAAAAGACTGCGACTGGCACACATTCAAATTAATCTCCATTGTGATGATAAAGGAATGTAGCTGCTGGTGCAGAGCTACTTCAGTCACTAACAGTGCTGCTAGCAACATCCTTCAGCAAAAACAAGTAGACTTCTGCAGCTTGCCATCTCAAAATCTCACCTTTACACATTCACCAGACATACATCAGAAAAACAATGAGAAAAGAAGGAATGAAACCAAACCTATTATCAGTCATTCAAACATCATATAACACACACAGGGCTTTTAAAATGCTCACATCCAGACCTGTGTGTTCATCAGAGAACACAGTTTAAACTGTGACACAACCCCTCTAGATCCAAAGATAAATAAACAAATAAGTCAATGGGAAAAATACATGTATCACAAAACCCCTATCATGAATAATAAATGTGTCATTCCCTACTCCATTATTCTTGTTCGCTTTGATTCAGGCACTCTTGTTTCTCAGTCACAGGAATATTTCATCCCCATCAAATACCCCTCCAGCACTCACTGTCAGTATCAATTCACAAGTGTGTGTTTTAATTTTTCCAACCCTGCCTTTGTTCTTCGCCATGGCTGATTCATTAGGAAGCCCATTATTGATACAACATGAAAAAGAGCACAAATGGCACAAATAATATAGCTAATCACGCACACACACCCCAATCCATATTGGTGGACAACACAATCTGTTTTAGTTACAATTTCACTGTATGGAGTCTTAATATGCGGGTACATCTAAAAAATTAGAATATCATGAAAAAGTTCAATATTTATTGACATGTCTCTCATCTTACTCTTGATGATACATCATAGATTCTCTATGAGGTTCAGATCAGGTGAGTTTGCTGGCCAATCAAGCACAGTAACATCCTGATTTTGACATCATTTGACATCTCTCGTTCAGGAGTGGCTGGACACGAGGGATGGGACATTTGTAGCCCATGTCTAAAATTTGTCTGTGTGTAGGGACTCATGATGCGCTGACTACAGCCTCAGTCCACTCCTTGTGACACTCACCCAAATGGAATGGGTTTTGCTTGGCCATCCTCTCAAAGCTGCGGTTATAACTTTTGCTGGAACAACCGGCTTCTTTAGCAATGACCTTTTGTGGCTTACCCTCATTGTGGAGGGTGTCAATGACTGTTTTCTGGACATCTGTCAGCAGTCTTCTCCATGATTGTGTGGCCTCCTGACCCAGACTAAGGCCATTTAAAAGCTCAGGAAACCTTTGCAGGCATTTTGAGTTAATTAGGGTGACACCATGACTTTCCAATTTTGAGTTTTATTATCTGAAAGCCATAATTATTGAAATTCCAAGAAATAAAGGCTTGACATATTTCACTCTATGTGAATTGAATCTATTTAATATATGGATTTCTTTCTGAAAGGAGTGTCAAGAAATCTTAAACTTTTCACGATATTCTAATTTTTTGAGATGTACTATACAGCATAAACCAGTGACATCTCATTGTGACATATTAAAGGGCATTAACTGAACCACTCCTTACCCTCCATTTTTGCTTTTCCTCAGACACTTACAACTGCTATTAAATGTGATTATTGAAAATTGTTATTTTAGTTCATTTAGAAGTCCAATAACCTCCAGGAACTAAGAAAGCAAAGAAAAAAAGCAATACATCGCATGGTCATACATCTCTGAATCTTGGTGGGAAAAGCTTTTTTCTGGACCAATGCTTGGATCAGAGATGATTATGAGTTCAGCGGCGCGAAAAGCAGTATCAAGATGGGTAACGGAAAGATCGATTTCTGTTTTTATGGAGTTGATTCAATATAGACTAGTTAAACTGACGGGGCGGAGAGAGAAATGAGATTGTATTAGCTAGGTATGGATTTTTGCCAAGTGAAAGCTTTGGGTGCAGAAGGAGGAATGGTTTACAAGTCTCGACACTGTTTAAAAGAACTTCACAAGGCTAATCACTATAAATATACAATAACAGTCGATACCTCCAAAGATTATGTAGTTTTCATTCGACTGAAACCCGTTTGTAAGATGCTTTTTATGCTCATGTAACATCACATCACAATACATATAACCCTAATTTGAAAAATGTCTACAACAATTCCGAATGCCCACAGTATATACAGTGGGGCAAAAAATGTTTGGCAGCCACAGAATCTGCAAGTTGTCCCACTTAAAAAGAGGAGAGAGGTCTGCAATGTTCATCATTGAAAAAATCCAGGAAATCACATGTATAATTTTTAAAGAATTTATTTGTATAATGGTGTAGAAAATAAGTCTTTAGCACCTACAAACAACCAAGGACACCAGGGACAAGAATGTGTGAGAAAGGTTCACTTCCTGCTGACAGTACACCATGTACATTTGGCTGCTGCTTCTTACTGGTCTTCTTTTTTCAATTGATTTCTTTATTTGCTGCTGTTGTTTTCTTTTCTACTATGAACTCATCTGATGTTGTCTTCCGCTTGCGCGTGCCCTCTCCCTCGCTCCATTCCTCACTGCATTGGGCTGAGAGTTTCTACTCTGTTGCTCCAGTGTTATGTGTTGATTGTAGTAAGGGCGGCTGACCTGCTTCCGCTTCCTTCAGTCTAGCTGATCATGTAGAGTGTTTGGACTGGCTAACATGCCTAGTTTGGATGACATGGGGTTTTGTGGCTTGGTCACAGTTTTTTAAAGTCATTTTTTAAGTCGCTGACTGCTTGTTTACCGCTGAAAGACCTGCGCTTTGCCCTACTGTGCTACCTGGCTCCAGTAGAAGACCCTCGATCAGCTCCGGCTCAGATTCATTCATCCCAACTGTGTGAATGTGTGATCTCCATGGCCATCGTCACCTGCAGTTCGTCAGAAAAATGAATTGCGACAATCTTCTTCCTACCCAATCCATCTGCATCTCCTTCTTCAGGCACTCTCAACTTTAACCTTCCTTTTCTCAATGCTCTTTCCATAAGTTATAAAGCTTCACTAATCAGTGACCTCATATTTCATCAGAAAGTTGACCCTTGTGTGTAACAGAATCCTGGCAACAGCCTGGGGATTAGTTTAATTTAACCTAATGACTCCAACAGGATACAGCGATCTGTCCAAAGCCAGACAAGCAGGAACAGGTAGTGACTTGGCTGTGGTTTATAGCCCAGACTTAATAATCAAAGAACGTGTACCCTTCAATGTGAGTTCATTTGAATACATTGCTTTAAAGGTTGCTTCCTCTTCACAAGTGTTGCTTAGTTTTTAGAGTTTATTACCCTCCAAAAACAGTTGGCACTTTTCTGAAAGCAGCTTGGTGGGAACAGATAAACTGAAATAGAAAATGAAATAAATACAAGATCACTAACTATCTCCCTCGCCTTGGGCTCCATAATCTCACCTCAAGGGGTACAAATGACCTTTAGAACAGTGAAGAAACAGCCCAAAACTACATGAGGGAAACTGGTCAATGACCTGAAGACAGCTGGGACAAAAGTAACAAAGGATACTATTAGTGACACCATGTCGTCCTGGATTAAAATCCTGCAGCACTCGAAAGGTCCCCTTGCTTAAGCTAACATGTCCAGGATCATCTCAAGTTTGCCAAAGACCATCAGGATGCCATGTAGTCAGATGAGACCAAAATAGGACTCTTTGATATAAACCCTGCTCGCTGTGTTTGGAGGAAGAAGAATGTTAAGTTGCATCCCAAGAACACCATACCCACTGTAAAGCATGGGGATGGAAACATTATGCTTTGGGGCTGCTTTTCTGCAAAGGGGAAAGGCCGACTCTATTTGTATTAAGGAAAGATGAATGGGGCAATGTATCATGGGATTTTGGGCAAATCCATCACTGAGAGCATTGAAGATAAAACATGGCTGGATCTTTCAGCATTACAATGATCCAAAACACACCGTCCGAGCAACAAAGGACTGGCTACGTAAAAAGCATTTCAGGGTTCTAGAGTGGCCTAACCAGTCTCCAGATCTCAATCCAATATAGAATTTGTGGAGGGAGCAACAGTCTGCATAGATCTGCATGGACGAATGGCCCAAAATACCAGCTACAATGTGTGCAAACCTGGTGAAGACCTTCAGGAAATGTTTGACCAACCAAGGTAACATTACAAAGTATTGAGGTGAACTTTTGTTATTGACCAAATCATTATTTTCTGCACCATTATATAAATAAATTATTTAAAAATCATACAATGTGATTTAAAAAATTTTTTTTAAGTGCTATTACTGTGAACTGAAAGCATCTAAGTGCAACAGTTATTTTGCTACCATGCACAGTGAGGAGGATGGTAAGAGAAATAAAAAGTTCTCCAAAGCTCACTGTTAAAAATTGCAATAAATGGTAGCATCTTGGGGTCACAAAGTTTCCAAAATCACCATCAGGTGCCGTCTACATGGCAACAAGCTGTTTGGGAGGCATGCATGGAAAAAAACTTTTCTTACCCACAATCATAAACTAAGAGGTACTGGGGCTTCAACTGGGACCATGTGCTTTGGTCAGATGAGACCAAGACAAAAACTATGTGAGTCTGGCGGAACAGAATGCAGAAAAGCACCTCATGCCCACTGTGAAGTATAGCGGAGGATCAGTGATGCTGTGGGCCAGTTTCTCTTCAAGAGGCCCTGGGAACCTTGTTAGGGTGCATGAAATACCAGGACATTGTAAGTCAAAATCTGTGGCCTCTGCCCAAAAGCTGAAGATGGGTCATCACTGGGTCTTTCAGCAAGATAATGACCATAAACATGTGGCCAATTCTACACAGAAATGGTTCACCAGACACAGAATCAAGCTCCTCCCATGGCCATCTCAGTCCCCAGACCTCAACCCCACTGAAAACCTGTGGAGTGAGCTGAAGAGGAGAGCACAGGAGAGAACCAAGGTCACTGGATGATTTAGAGAGATTGTGCAAAGAGGAATGGTCAAAGATCCCTCTTTCTGTATTCTCCCATCTTGTGAAACATTATCTGAGAAGATTAAGTGCTGTTTTGTTGGCAAAATGGGGTCTGTACATATTAAGTATTAACACCAGGAGTGTTAATAATATTGGCACACATTATTTGATGTAAAATAATAATTTCTTAATGTGGGATTTTCCCCCACTGAATAAATGCACTTTAATTAATGAGTGGATTTTCCTCTTTCTTCAATGTGGTCCTATATTATTTGGAAGACAACTGAATTTATTAGAAGCTAAAGAACACATCTTAACCAGAGGTGCCAATAATTATGGAGGGCATTGTATATCGATTATCGCAGAATCACGATATAGCGATATTATCGTCATCATGGGCCACGTATCGTATCGGGAGATACCCTGCGATTCCGACCCCCATTTTATACCCTTATATGTTTCCAATCTTACTATTTAGGGAAGGCCCTTTCCTGTTCTAATATGACCATGCTACAGTACACAAATAGAGGTCAATGAAAACATGAATTTTATGATAAGAGAAAAACATGTTTTTGTAGATGGGGAGCATGTATTTTGCCAAAAAGAGTACCATGGTTTTGTACACATTTTGTAACAATTTACTGCATGAATTTGTTAAGTTCCATCAGCTGTACCTTATCTAAATTAATGAAGGACTTACTGTATAAGCCAACAAGACAAGTTTCAGACAGTGACTGTAAGTTCAAGGATTCCTCAACAAGGATTGAAAATGGTTCAACTCCAACACCCCCTTGTGAGCGGTCTTGACCTTAATTGTTGAGTATGTACAGCAGCTTCTTGCCTATGATAAAAGATAAAGAATACATTAGTTTGTTCCATTTTGGAAGCAGCTCCCTAATTAGGCACTACCTTCAAATTATACCACTTTTCTCTCTCTCTCTCTCTCTCTCTCTCTCTCTCTCCTTACACTCGTCACGAACATCAGAAGTAATAGTGTTATCATGATGTACAATAAGAACTTGTAGTCACTCATCTTAAAAAGTGGATTATCTCAATGCATAAGAATGAATCCCAAATTGTTTTCTTGGGTTGATACTGTTTTGACAATTTATTTTATGAAGAACAGACTGCTTTAAAAAAGGAGTCATGTCTGTCATTATATACCCATCTTGCAGCAATACTACTGATCAACAAGGACAGCTTGTTTGTTAATAAGTTAATAAAAACTGCAGAAATGTTCACATTTTGAGCTTGGATTGTTTAATGAATTTTTCGGTGCTGTCTACTTTCCTTTCACCTGATGTGCAACCTATGTCCTCACCAAATGTATTAGCAAAGCTTGTAAAGAAAGGAAAAATAATTTCAGCTATTTGAATGCATTTTCCCCCCAACCATTGTTTCCTCCTGTTGTACTACAGAATCAATAAACTTTAACAGCTATTTATATTGCCTTTGTTTCTGTGTGACCCAAAATCAATGTATTTATGTATATTTCTCCCTATTTTTTAGCAAGATCAACTGTCCAAAAATCTAAATTATTTAATTGCACATTTAATCTGACATCTTCTAGCCTAAATACACTGTGCAACAATTGACATAACAGTACATTTCGTTTTCAGTATATTTTATCATATTTTAACATCATACGTCTTACTTGTTTAGTACTATCTGAAAATCTCTAAATGACTTGAATGAATTATGCCTTTTCTAAAGCAGTTTAAGAGGAAAAAATGTTAATAATTTAAATGTAAACACCCAGAAGAAACCATTAGACCCGAGAGGTTTTCATGACCTCCCAAATTTTTTACAACATGCCATTTTAAAACTTAATCTCCTATATGAACTGGTGAGTAAACAAAATAGTTTTACAAAGTTAAAAAGGTTTTGATTTTTCATGGAACTTATTTAAAAAGTAATCAAACTGTAGCTTCTTATCACACAGGTTCTTTAAAGTAAGAGGTTCAATCTTCCTTTTACGGCACAGACACAGCTGAAGGGTACCAGCAGTCAGCTTAATAATATGATGCAAAGCCAGGGCCATTTTTATTCATATTATGCAGATTATTGCTCTGTAGTCCTTCAAGTAGTGCTAAGGAGAATAAACCCTTACAAAAGATTCTTAACCTTACATGCTAGTCTCTGACCCAAACAATTCAATTGGCTGTGTATTGCAAATATGAAGAATCACTTAGCCAAGAAGCAAACCCTCGGTCACTATGAAGGTGCTTTTGATTTGTGACCATTTGTCTTATTGAGTGTTGTTGCTTGTCAGAGGGAACTCCGTGAAGGCCTGTATTTAGAGACATGCATTACATCAGTCACTGTCAAAGGGACAAGGAACCTCACAGCAGATGGGTCAGTCAAAAACTGTGGGACATGAGGGTCCAGGTACACCAGCAGAGGGACATACTGACTGGCAGACGTTTAAACACACAATGCTAACTGACATAATGCACTTCTCTCTCTGTGCCATGTCATTCCATTAACTAATAGCTTTGCTCTGAAGGCAGAAGTGTAAGCACCAGATGCCAAGCCTAAGTAGGCCAGTTTTGGCACTTTGCCACTAGGGCTGCAACAACGCATCGCCACAGTCAATGTAACCGATTACATAAAATTGTTGATGTGAATAATCTGCAATGATGAATCGAAGAAAAAAAAAAACTAAACTAAACAAACAAAAACTTGCTGCGTCCAGTAACAGCACAAACATTGGTTCTCGGGAACAGCAAAAAAGCTTGCACAGGGTCTTTTAAAGTGTGGGTATGTTTTATTCATAATGGTGACAATATGGTGGTATGCAGACTGTGCAAGATCAAGTTAATGTAGAACACTAATACTACAGCAAAACGAAAAAACACCCTGGAGCAGTGTGGCAGCAAAACTGGCAACAAAATACCTCTTTCCGACCCAGGAATGTTATCTTATCAAATATTAGCCCATAAAATGTAATGTTCATAGTAGTGTAACATTGCATTAGTTGGTGTATTTGTTATAAATGCAGCACTGTAATGTCTTGTCAGGTTTTTGTTTACTTCACATTGTCCTCTAGCATGACTCACTCACACAGATAATGTCATTTGCCCAACTGCTTATCCTAACTTCCCTGAAACAAATGCTATGTCCTGTAGTCATCAAATTCAATGCTCTATTTTAAGTTCTAGGTCAACTTAAGTACCAGCTACAGTGACATGCAGTGACTCTGACTCGAGTACTTTAATAGGTCAGTAGTCTTTTCTGATTAGGTGTCAGACAGGTTTCGGCCGAAAAACCAAAACATATTGGCCGAAAAAAAATTATGCCAAATGTTTTGTACCATTTATCTTATGGCTGGGACTATTTACTTACCTCACTAAAGTCAAAGCATTGCAATTGCATAAAGTAAGATTCATTTTTCAAAGAATAAATCAATTAAAAAACTATCAAAACATTTACTTAGCACTAAATCAAGTCAGAAATGGATGGAATCCTGACATTCCAACAACGCACAATATAAAATATTGTAGCAGGGCTGAGGCTTAGGAGGGTGTGCTTACACCCTATGGTCCCCTGGAAGAACTGTTTTGTGTGTCTTGCACTGTTTGGGGGAGGGGTAATTGTGTTTATTGTTTGGGTTTTGGTTGTGCATGTGTTTGCGGGACTCAGTTGGGTTTTATGTGTTTAGTTAAGGGGTAAATGGCTAAACCTACCCTCACCTAGTCAAACAGACATTGAGATGGCTTTCGGGAGGGTGGGTACAGCCAGTAAGAGAGTTCTGGGCTTGATGAGTGCTCTGTGTGTGCTATGCCAGTTAGGGGTGCCATTGCTTGAAGAGCTCTATTAAGAACTTAAATAAAGTGAAGGGTTTCATCCTGATTCGAACTCGAACTCTGTTGTCAGTGTTCATCACTTTCCCTGATGTAAAGCCGAAAATCGACACATCATCCTGTTTCGGTCGTGTTTAGAAGTATTTTGGCTTAAAACAAAAATGCATTTCAGTGCATCTCTACTTATGATACATAAATGAAATTATATAGATTTTATATCCATGTCTCTGTGTCTCTTTCCCATGCTTGTTTTGTGTAGCAATAAATGAAGCCTACAAAAATGAACAATGTGAGTAAAAAAAAATTCTGGAGAGCATCTTTGAAAAGGGGGAAAAAAACTGTCCTCCCCAATATTTTTGATCAAATAAAAATGTATTGCTCCATGAATGTCTAACAATGTGTCTAGGTACACAGAGAGTTAAACACTGCTCTCTACCACTGATTGATGACTGAGAAATGCTTGTTTGGGAAGTTTGGAAAATTGATGAACGGTAATCAGAGTGAATTTAAAACATTGAGTTTTTGAAAAAAAAGCATTGCTACTATTTGTGTATATACATTTTCTGCCATTTGTACTATAGAACATTATACAACTGAATATAACCAGTGTTACAGCTGAATGTAGAATTAAATTCCATGGTCAGTTTTGAATACAACAGGCAATACAAAAAAAAGTCTTAGCTCTAAATACAAGCTTTCAGGAGAACGTGCTCCATTTGCTTTTTAGATTTCATCTTGCTCAGTGAAGTGGGCAGTGAGGCTCATATATGACGCACTGTGAAGCTGGTAAAGCGCCGTCTGAAATAATTGTTCACAGTCAGAGGAATTTTACAGCTCTGACACTGCTTTAGATTGTAAAAAGATTAGTCGTATTACATGTCTTTGTGAAAACATGCTTTAGCCACAGTTTGCAGTGTGCACTGCTCTGCTTTTCCTGTTAACAGTCAATGTATCTTTACACTACTGAATTCCTCTAACCTTTCTTTTGAACAATGTCCACATTTTTTGAGCCTCAGTCTATGTCTGCTAAAATGTCGTCTTCGGTTACGCTTTTGTTCAAGGTTTTGTTTACATTTTCTTTCATCATCATCTTTTTTTGCTCACTCCTACTCCTGATGTACTGGTGTAAGAAGCTGAAGTAACTTTATCTGCTAAAGTAACCCAAACATTAGCTCATGTGCTGCTCCATCTTGCTACTATTCGCATTACTGACATGTGATTGGTTCAGTGCATGGATGAAATGAGTTTTATTGACAAGGTCTTACACTAATATCAAGAAAATTAAAGATAATTATGGTTATCATTTTAATCACCCAGCTCTGCGTGTATGTGATGATTGTAAGCTGAAAAAAACAGTTACGGGGTGGTGATTCCGACCACCGGAGGCAGCTCCGCCCCCCGGAGGACGGGGTCTGAATGGACCGGACCCCACTGGCGCATCCGGGTCCGCTGTCGGTGTGTCCCTGCCGTTGGGCCCTGAGCGCTGCGGGGGGGCTGTGGGGGGGAGATGGTATTGGGGGGCCCCTCCGGCTCTCCCGGGGGCCGGGCCTGGGATGGCCTGGGGTGGTGTCCAATCTGCCTGGCCGTTCTGGCTCTCCTCCAGCTGTTGGGTCTCAAGATGTCCCGCCCCGGACCGCCGGCTGGGCTCTTGTCGTGTGCGGTGGGATGGGGCTCCTCACGTCCCCGACTGGGGGGAGAGATCCCCCCTTTGGCCGGGCGTCCTGAGGCAGTGGGGTCACTGGTTGACCAAATGGTAGAATCACGGTGGTGCTACAGGATGGGGCCCTGGTCCGGCTGCGCTATGGCTATGTCGGTGGTCTGGGGTTGATTTGGGGCTCCCGGGGCCACTTCTTGGGAGGGTGGGGCGGTGCTCTGCCGTTGGTTCATCTGTGACGGGGACCCCCGCGTTGTACCCAGAACCCTCCGGTATTTCCTTCCCCGCCTCCTATGCAGGCGC
>JBBIGC010000104.1:34054090-34065405 GCA_037576955.1 Lepidarchus adonis | reverse complement strand
CACACACACACACACACACACACACACACACACACACACACACACACACACACACACACACACACACACAAACCAATATTTTATCCAACTTTACTTACTCTATGTAGTCTATAACATCCAAGGAGAAAAATATCACAGATACAGTACAGGAAAAATATGATATTGAGATTAATAAAGGATCACCCCTTTCATAAACAATATTTCATAAACTCAATCTGGTGTAGACCTTGGTTACTTGCTTCCACTTGTGATCAATTGTAATCAGTGTGATTAGTGACGCATAAAAACAGCTTTACCTGCAGCATTCCCTTGCTTGGAAGTGCAACTAAAAGTGAATAGCTGGCTATGGGTGGCAAGATCTCAGGCTTAGAGTTGTGGCAGGAGATCTATACAAAAATCGCAAAGGCTTTTATCAATCTCAAGGAGCACAGCAAATGTCATAATAAGTGTCAGGTACTACTAGGACCCTCCCTGGATCAGGCTGTCCCTCCAAGTTGGATGGGAAAGCAGGGAGGAAACATGTAAGAGAGGCTACCAAGAGGCCAATGGCCAAGTTGAAATAGTTACAAGATTTTATAGCAAAGAGTGGTCATTGTGTGCATGTGACAATTTCATAAACTCTCCACAATTGTGGCTTGTTCAGGAGGGTCTCAAGAAAAAAGCCACTTCTCAAGAAAGGCCACATAAAGGCTTGCTTAAGCTTTGCCAGAATGCACATTGGATATTCTGATGGTGATTCCAAAATCAAAATATTTGGCATCAATACCAAATGGCTGGGAATCCAAAGCAGCTCACCATCTATAACCCACCATACAGTACCTACAATAAAGCAGGGAGGTGGCAGCATCCTGTTATGGGGGTGTTTCTCTGCCCCAGGGCCTGAGGTTCTTGTTAGAGTAGAAGGAAAGATAGAGCAAAATAGTCAAATTCTTAATGAAAACTTGCTACACTCTGTGAGGAAGTTGAAGATGGACAGAATGTTAACCTTTCAACATGACAACGACCAAAAACACACAGCAAAACTGACCACACAGTGTCCGAAGGAGAAAAACGTGAATGTCCTCACGTGGCCCAGTCAGAGCCCAGACCTAAAACCCACTGAAAATCTCTGGAAAGATTTGAAGACAGGAGTCCACCAACGCTCACCATCCAATCTGACCAAACTTGAACAGTTCAGCAGAGAAGAGTGGGCAAATATTGCTAAATCTAGACATGCAAAGTTGATAGAGAAGTATCCCAATAGACTCCAGGCTGTCATTAAAGCAAAAGGTGGTTTAAAAAATTTGTTTCTTTATTTAAGGCTGCCAAGCAAAACAAGCAAAAAAAAAAAAGGGGAAATTTCAAAGGGGGTTATTCTTTTTTATACCCACTGTATACTAAGGATGCTCAATGATATCGGAATCATATTTTTTTTACATAAAAAAATCTTGCCATTGGTCTACATATCCCACATCTGTGATGAGCACACAAGTCTTCTTTATTCACTTTGCAGAAGAACTTTCAGACGTTTCTTTTATTTTATAACCAAAATAAAAATGATTAATAATTATCATTTCCAAAAGTATAAACGTTTTCAGTCGAGGGACATATTTTTATTTTTATATGGGGCAATTTAAAATAGATCAGCAAACTTATATATAACCTGTATGATGTATGTAAGATGTATTAAACCAAAAAGTTTCTTCCCCATGTATAAATATTATTTGAAGCATATTAATTTTTTTATTTAAATCAACATAGCTTGGTTGTCTTGCACACACAGTTCCACTTTAGAAGCAGTAGGGCACTGCATTACACTGACATTCCAGTCTGGCTACAGAACAGGCCATAAACCTTGCCAGTCTATAGAGTGTAAAATAATAATGGCAGTGTTGCAAAAACCAAGCTGTGATAATAACAAGCTCTAATGGGGCACTCTTATGGACATCGATTTCCAATAATGGAGATCATATAAAAAGTAGGTAATTACACTGTGCAAGCAGAGGGCGTCCTGAGCAAATATCATTATTACCAAATTAGAGTGGAAGGCTGAAGCAGATCATGCACACATTAGGATGAAGGGCCCTGGGGATGTGAAGAGGGAAAGAAACACAAAGCAGAAAGACCCACCCATAACCCTCAGTGGTAGTCTCCTCTGGAGCCATTTATACTATGCCTGGGGCCAAAGCCAAGTCACTGATTACAGCTCCAACAGTGGCTTGCAAACACTTCCAAAAGTATTTTATTACTTCAAGTGTAAGATCCAAGAAATATTCTGTACAACAGTTGGCAAATGAAAATAGCACTAGTGATGACAAAATATACCTGAGCAGAGCAAATAATCTATACTGGACGGTCCCTGTTCTTATACAGCTAGTTCAATCAAAGACTAAATGCCTTGTTTTCTTGTTATTTTATGACCATCAATTCATCAGTGTGATTGCATAGTTTTGGGAATCACTGATTCTCTTTGGTTAAAAAAGTTTTATACACATTTCCACCTTAGCTACAGTTCATCAGTCAAGGCATGTTTGGAGTCCAAATTTGCTTCTTTATTCTAGAATTTCATTTTGACTCTTCATTGGCATTTGACCCTCAATTCAGGTTTTTAGCTCATCTCCACTTCATTTAATATATGCACTCACCTCGGTCTATGAAAGCTGCAGAAATCCTTTTTCATGTTTTTATTACCTCTCGTCATGACTACTGTAATGATATTTTTTTCTGGTGTCCTTACAAACATTAGTCCATCTTCAATGTGAACAAAACTCTGAATATGCATGGTCTCACTTTTACAATAAATTCAATTTTTCACACACTAAACTACACTTAACTACAGTAACTCACAAAAGTGAGTGAACCCCTCACATCTTTGTAAATATTTTTATTATATCTTTCCATGGGACAACACTGAAGATATGACACTTTGATACAATGAGTTCAGTGTACAGATTGTAGAACTGTAAATTTACTGTCCCCTCAAAATAACTCAACACACAACAAAAGTATGTACACCCCTAAGCAAAAATTGTCAATATTTTGCGGCCACCATTATTTTCAAGAAAAGCCTCAACTCACCTAGGCATTGAGCTTTTCAGGTTGCCACTGTAATCCTCTTCCACTCCTTCATGACATCACAGAGCTGGCGGATGTTCAGGACATCCACCAGATGTCCCACAGATGGCCAGTCCAGCACATTTACCCTAAGTTTCTTTAGCAAGGCATCTTGGAGGTGTGTTTGGGGTCGTTATCATGTTGAAATACTGCCCTGTGGCCAAGTTTCCTAAGGGAGGAGATCATGCTCTGCTGCAATATGTCAAGGTACATGTTTCCAATCATTGTTCAATGATCTGTAGCTCCCCAGTACTGGCTGCACTCATGCAGCCTTAAATGATGACGCTCCCACCACCATGCTTGACTGTAGGCAAGACACTCCTCTTTTTACTCCTCACCTGGTTGCAACCACACACGATTCACACCATTTGAATCAAATAAGTTTATCTTGGTCTCATCAGACCACAGGTTATGGTTCCAGTAATCCATGTCCTTAGTCTGGTTGTCTTCAGGTTTTTGCGGCTTCCTTCTGCAATGACAGCCATGCAGACCAATTTGATGCAATGTGCGGTGCATGGTCTGAGCACCAACAGGCTGACCCCTACCCTTCAACCTCTGCAGCAATGCTGGCAGCACTCGTTTACTTTCAAAAGACAACCTCTAGATAGGACACTGAGAACGTGCACTTAGCTTCTTTGGTTGATCATGGTGAGGCCTGTTCTGAGTGGAACCTGTCCTGTTAAACCACTGTATGGTCTTGGGCACTGTGCTGCAGCTCAGTTTCAGGGTGTTGGCAATCTTCTTATAGCCTCGGCCATCTTTATGTAGAGCAACAATTCTTTTTTCAGAGAGTTCTTTGCCATGAGGTGCCATGTGACCAGTATGATAGTGTGAGAGCGATAACACCAAATTTAACACCTACTCCCATTTTACACCATGACACTGGGAAGGGAAAATGGCGAACTGAGCACAATTTGGACATTTTCACTTAGAGGTGTACTCACTTTTGTTGCCAGGGGTTAAGACATTAACAGCCTCTTCCAGGATGGCACAGCTACATCCAGACACCTACCTGATCGCCCTGTCCAGACTGTGTACTTTTTTAGTTTATTAATTTGTTTTATTCTATGTACCTGCAACATCTGGTTTTGTTACCTTGGACAGTAAAGCGCTACTGTCCAATGGAAATCAGGTTTCATATCAACAAGCTAACCGCACACCACTGCAGTGTCCTGCTGGCTAATGTACAGTCACTAGACAACAAGTTCAACTACCTGAGAGCAAGGTTTACTTTCCAGCATGACATGAAGGACTGTAGCATGCGGTTCTTCACCCCGCTGTGCCGGATCGAGCCATGACCCAGTCACCTCTTTTCAGCTGCTCACCTCACCTGGAATATCAAAGCATCAAGTGTCGTCTGTTCTACCTGCCTCGCAAAATCACCGCAGTCATCACCACAGGGGTCTACATCCCAAAGATGACAACAGTATGGCTTAATCTAAACTTCACAATGTGCTGAGTCCGTTTCAAAACAAACACCCAGATGCAGCGCTCCTTGTGGCGGGGACTTTAATAAAGCAAACCTCAAACGAGTGATGGCCAACTTTTACCAAACACATCACATGTCCAACTAGGGGTCACAGCACTCTGGATCATTGCTGCATGCCGGCTATCCAGGTTTTGGTAAGTCTGACCACAATGCCATTTTACCCATGCCGGAATATAAACAAAATTTTTGTCATGAAGCTTCAGTCATGAGGGAAGTGCAGCGTTCCAAATCAGAGGCTACGATTCCCTTTCCAATCAGAGGCTATGCTGCAGGACGCAATGTGGGACATGTTCCAGTCATGTGCAAAAGACATCAATGAGTTTGCGGATGTAGCAGTGAGCTAAAGTGAGATTCACATTGTTCCCAAACCAGAAATGGTGGGTGGACAGATTGATCTGTGCCACACTAAGTGCCCGGACCTCTGCTTATAACTCTGGTCTATGCACCAGTGATATGAGCGCTTACAAAACAGCTTTCTACAACATTCAGCGCACGGTGAGGGCTGTGAAAGGCTGCTCCCAGGAGCGCATTGAATCTCACTTCAGAGGTGACTCACATAACTTGTGTCATGGACTGTGTACAATCACAGACTATAAAGCCAAAGACATTGCGGTAGTGAGCACTGACACGGCCTTCGCTGATGAGCTCAAGGCTTTCTATGCCCATTTTGAAGTCTGTCAGGCAGCGAGTTTGAGCTACAGCATGATGGAGGACAGTGACATCATCAGCCTGGCAGAGCATGACGTGCGCACAGAGGAACAACAGAAAGGTAGCTGGACCAGACAGCATCTCCGAATATGTGCTGCAGTGCTGCACTGACCAGCTGTCAGGTGTGTTGATCACCATCTTCAAAGAGTCTCTGGCACAATCTATGGTCTGTATGTGCATTAAGAGGTCACCATCATGAACAACTGCCTCCAGCTGAACAAGACCAAAGAGCTGGTGAAGGACTTCAGCAGGAGACACCAGCGTGACTACAATACCCTAAACATCAGTGGGACTCCTGTAGAGAAAGTGAACCGGTTCAAATACCTGGGTGTTTTAGAGAGGACCTAACATAGTCTGAACACATCCACGTTCAGACCAAAAGAGCAAAGCACCGCCTGTACCACCTGAGACAAATGAAGTTCAGGGTCTGTTCAAAAATCCTAAAGTCCTGATCCAGATCATCACGTGCTGGTTTGGAAACTGCTGCATTCAGGAACGTAAAGCCCTGCAGATGGTGAGTCATGCAGTGAAGTGATGCTGCAGGTCATCTCTGCCATTTCTGCAGGACATCTAGACCAAGAGATGCCCCAGGCCATCAAGATTGATGTGTACATTGCTTTATGTGCACTTCATTACTCTACAGGTCAGAATACTGGACATTGCACACCCACACATTACTCTACACACAAGTTTTCTTATCCGTGCTGCTGTAATCTGTCAGAAGTATTATTCACTTCTCCTGACATTTGCCCCTTTGGTTCTTCTGGATGGATGTAATAGCTTATTTCTTTTTTCTACTTTGTTTTGTCTTTACTGAGAACTTAAGTTTATTTAAGTTTTTAAGAGCAGCAGTTTTCTTTAATTAACTTAGATTTACTTAATTCTTTTACTTCCACTCTTGGGCAGATTAGGATACATGTCACTGCTTGTTGCATGTGTATAAGTAGGCATGTGATAAAACACTTTAAATCCAGAATCTGTGTATTGAGTTATTTTGAGGGGACAGCAAATTTATACTTTTATAGAAGCTGTACACTCAATACTTTTTAAATACGATTTATTGCTGTTTTTGCCAAGATGTTTGTTTTATTCACTGTAAGTGTTGAATAAGTTCATGTGGATTGGGGGGTGAGATGGGAGGTTAATAGTGCACTGTGCTAATCTTGGCACAAGTCTCCTCTCCAATGCGTTTACTGCTGTGGTGTATGTTGAAGCATTAAAAAGAGCATTTCTGTCTTGAGCAATGTTTTATAAATGCTTTACTGTTATATGAGGGTGTTCATGCATGTTGCCAGCTGTTAGTAAAGCAGTGCTGTTTAATAAAGCCTCTGCAGCATTAGTACATTTATGAAGAGGAACCAAATTGATGGACCCCATTTTGGTACATCCCTAAAATGTCTGGAAAGCTCTGCTGTGAGTTCAAGTTTGTGGAACTTTGACCCATACTGTAAATTTAATACATTTATTTAATGCCACAATTGTTTTTGGTAGCATTGGTTTCTAAAGAGAACGCCCTTCTTTTAGCAACACTAAGATCACAAATTGAGAAAGCACAAATTTTAGCAGTGACCAGGAATGACTTTTATACTTTGTAATCATGGTGGCATTGCAAAGAATGAGGAGGATTTTTTTTTTATCTATATTTTTCTTTTATTGGTTTGTTTTTGCTGGTAGCAAGCAAATCAGTCCCTTTCTTCAGGCTTGCCACAATGCTAGTCAGAGCGGAAATGATTCGGCTACATTTAAAAAAGCATAAAAATCTGACATTTTTGAGGTCCATCTTGATAATGCCCATTTCATGACATGACATGAACTTCCGTGGTTCTAGTGAGACCGTAGTTCAGCTGCACCTCATGTGTCACACATCGCAATGCTGACCTGCAAACTGAAGATCCAAGTACAGGAGGTCCTCGAGTTACACTGGAGGTCTACTCCTCCAAATACGATGTAACACCAATTTCATAAGTCAGAACTCAGGAATTTAATAATGGCATAGATTTACTAAACATGCATTAGTATGCATGTAGCTAACACTAGTCTCTCTCGTAGGCATTTGTTGTGGGATGTAGCGTGGTTCATGGAGAGAATGTATTGAGGCCTATGAAGTATCTGGTGTGAGAAAACATGTGGGTAATACGGGCAGAAAAGAAGTGGTAAGAGTTGATTTCTGGGAGTCGTAGTTCGTTAGCGGTGAGAGTGCAGGTTAAATAAACACATGGATCACATACACAGCAGTAATGAAGTGAAACAGTTCCTGATCTTTACTGCAGAGTCTGCCTTACGTTTAGGATCCATAATGAACTTTCCTAACAAGCAACACAAATGAAAGCGCGAATGGCACTAAGAGGTCTCACTCGTATATCGCAGCGTTACGCCAAGTGTATTTGTCTGCTCCCCTTGGCAACTAGTTCCCACACAAAAGCTGTGTTTAAAAAAAAAACAAAAAACACACAAATCATCGTATGTTGAGTGCAAAATAACACAACCCTCTATGATGACATGTGCATTGTGTTTGGCACATTGAGTGCTCCTTCCCTTTTTTTCAATACATTAAACCTCAGAAAAATTCAAATCTATGAGATAACCGATTCATGTCATGTATCACAGTTGGCCATAAAGATACACGGAAGAGGACACGACCTCAGATGTAGGTGCACAACTATGCTGCCCGGCATTTTTGCATTGCTGATCAATGCTGTCCGCTGCTCCTAGCATTCAATCAAAGTCATCATGTCATTATTCATTACAAGTATTTGTTTTATGAAATCTCAGCCTGGGGGTGTGTTGTTTGTCCCTTTGGCACATACACGCACATACCTACCCACCTCCAGCAAAATTGTGCTTGTAAATGAAATCAGACTTAACCATGCGTTGGCTTTTCATCAATCTCTGTGTGATGGCTGCTCGCCCTTGATTCATGGCTCCCACCTTCTTCAGCTCCTCCCTGTGTGTGCAGATATGAGTAATGACCCTCTATACCCAACTCCCTGCTGAGCTGTCGACCTGAGGGACAACCACAGGAACCAAGGATCACCCCCATCTATTATCACCACCCAAAACACATTCATAATGACACAGAGACACACACACAAGAACTCTGTATGCATGTGTGTACATTCAACTTTCACACATGCATCATATAGTGGTGTCTGTTCTGCGCCAGATTTGGAACTTCAGTACCAACAATAGTTGTGGTAACTCAGTATATATACCAAAACACTACCTTACGCAAAAAATAAATAGCCATAAGATGACATAAGATGTCTCCTGTACATTTAACATTTAAATAGATTATACCCAGTCCCCCACCCTAATTTTAGTCAATGTTAAATCCCACCCAATAGCCAAGTAACTTAAAAGATGTTGGCAACAGTAAGAGCAGTAAGGCATAAGCTTCCTCAAATACAGCAAACAGATTCTGTCTTCAGACAGTTCAGTTTGCTTGGAGGAGAACCCTATTGACTATTCTGTGTTAGCTAATTGACATGCGCATCACACTGCGTGATGGGGAAAAGTGCAAAAGTTAGGAAGAGAAAATAGTTATATTTGAAGAAAATTTTTTAATCTGTGGTATAAATTACAGTAATATTGTTTAGGATTTAAAGGATAATATTTTATACAACATAATTGGCTATAATGACCGGTCTAACCATGAACCATATAGTTTAACATTTCAACATTAAGATATATGAAGACAACCACTGGGATATACACTTAACTGCTACTTTATTAGGTACACACGTTGGTGGATGGAGCGAGACATGATGTCCCAGATGTGCTCAATTGGATTCAGGTCTGGGGAACGGGCAGCCAGTCCATAGCATCAATGCTTTCATTTTGCAGGAACTGCTGACACACTCCTGCCACATGAGGTCTAGCATTGTCTTGCATTAGGAGGAACCCAGGGCCAACTGCACCAACATATGGTCTCACAAGGGGTCTGAGGAGCTCAGCACAGTACCTAATGGCAGTCAGGCTACCTCTGGTGAGCACATAGAGGGCTGTGTGTGCCCCCAAAGAAATGACACTCCACACCATTACTGACCCACTGCCAAACCGTTCATGCTGGAGGATGTTGCAGGCAGCAGAACGTTCTCCACAGTGTCTCCAGACACATGCACATTTGTCGCCCACTGGATGTCATTTTGCAGGGCTCTGGCAGTGCTCCTCCTGTTCCTCCTATCTCAAAGGTGGAGGTAGCGGTCCTCCAAATCTCTTGATGTACTGGCGTGTCTCCTGGTAGCATCTCCATGCTTTGGACACTACGCTGACGGACATGGCAAACCTTCTTGCCACAGCTCGCATTGATGTGCCATCCTGGATGAGCTGCACTACCTGAGTCACTTGTGTGGATTGTAGATTCTGTCTCATGCTACCACTACAGTAAAAGCACCATCAGCATTCAAAAGTGACCAAAACATCAGCCAGCAAGCATAGGAAGTGAAAAGTGGTCTGTGGTCACCACCTGCAGAACCACTCCTTTATTGGGGATGTCTTGCTAATTGCCAGTACCTGTTGTTTATTCCATATGCACAACAGCAGGTGAAATTGATTGTCAGTGTTGCTTCCTAAGTGGACAGTTTGATTTCACACGTGTGATTGACTTAGAGTTACATTGTGTTGTTTAAGTGTTCCCTTTATTTTTATGAGCCGTGTATTTCTCTTAGCATAATAGAGTCTCAGGTTTGAAGATGCTAAAAGACCTAAATTCTTTGCAATCTAGTAACATCTGAAAATGTTTTGAAACAAAATTAAATGACTGACCATTCAGTTTGTCATGAAGTGGTGAGCCATGACCCATGTTTTCTTGCAAAAGAAACCAGTAAAGGTGAATATCCTATCAAATTTGTTTTATTACAAAATAAAATCAAGTTGGTAAGCCATACCATTATTGTTTATTATACAAAGTTATTCTTTGTACTTCAGTCAAATAAAGGTTCAAGAAAATGTACATTTTTTACAATAGAAGATTGAAATGCTCCAACATTTCTGGAAATGCAGTGTGTATTAATAGCCAATTATTAAGCTAGGCTGCAAAAAAAGCCAGAGTTAACATTTTTAATCTGGTTGTAGGTTGAAGAATATGCGACAGGTAGCACCTGAAAAAATTGTGTCACCATTTGTCCAGCATACTAAACAACTCCAAACACTGTCCAAACACTGTGCTTGCAGAAACTCTAGTTATGATAACAATGTTCACAAATATGTGATTTAAATATTAGAGAACGAAGAGACAATTACAGTTATGATAACAATAATTGCTGTTTTCCTTTCATCTCTGTGAAGAAAAAAAAACTGTACAAGGCGATGGGACTTAATAGATGGTCAAGATAAAATGAATGGACAGTTGATGCTGCTTGCTAATTTTTTGTAGCTGCACTAATTGTAATCAGTAGGTGACAAAATAGCTATTGCAAAGCTGACTGAACCACCATTTCACCCAGATCACCCAGCAGTGCAAATCATGCATTTTCTAATAATAATCATTTATAATTTTTTAAATTTTTCACTTTTTGAAGTTTGCTGACCATTTTAATATTGTTGAATGCTGCATATTCTAGACTGAAGAGGAGACAAACCATCTGAATTGTCATCAGTGCTCAGTTCAAAAGCCTGCATCTGAAGGTGTGAGGTTGTTTTACTGTTTATGGAACTGGAAAAGAACCATCAGTGCTCAAGGGTATATACAAGTTTTAGATCAACATCAGTTTTAGATCTCCTATTCAGCCATGCCTTTTTCAGAGAAGGCTTTGCATATTTCAGCAAGCCTACACTAAACCACACACTGCATGTATTACAGCAGTATGGTTTTGTAGAAGAAGAGTGCAGGTGCTGTATTGGTCTGTCTGCAATCCAGACTTTTCAACAACTGTAAAAGATTTGGGGCATCATAAAATGAAAAATACAACAAAAGTCCCTAGACTGTTCCCAATCCTACAGTGGGGCAAAAAGTATTTGGCAGCCACCAATTCTGCAAGTTGTCCAACTTAAAAAGATGAGAGAGGTCTGTAATGTTCATCATAGG
>JBBIGC010000104.1:34036371-34047667 GCA_037576955.1 Lepidarchus adonis | reverse complement strand
ATCAACTGTTGGAGCAATTATTAGAAAATGGAATAAATACAAGATCACTGACAATCTCCCTCGACCTGGGGCTCCATCTCACCTCGTAGGGTACAAATAATCTTGAGAACAGTGATGAAACAGCCCAAAACTCCACGAGGGGATTGGTCAATGACCTGAAGACAGCTGAGACCACATTAACAAAGGGTATTATTAGTAACACACTAAGTCGTCATGGATTAAAATCTTGCTTAAGCCAGCACATGTCCAGGCCAATCTACAGTTTGCCAGATACCATCTGGATGATCCAGAGGAGGATTGGGGAAATGTCATGTAGTCAGATGAGATCAAAATGGAACTCTTTGGTATAAATTGCACTCGCCATGTTTGGAGGGTGAAGAATGTTGTGTTGCATCCCAAGAACACAGAAGCATGGGGGTGGAAACATTATGCTTTGGGGATGACGGATCCGTATTAAGGAAAGAATGAATGGGGCCATGTATCATGGGATTTTGGGCAAAAACCTATTTATATCAATAAGAGCATTGATGATGAAACCCGGCTGGATCTTCTAGTATGACTATGATCCCAAACACACCGCTTTGGCAACGAAGATGTGGCTACGTATAAAGTATTTCAGGGTTCTGGAGTGGCCTAGCCAGTCTCCAGACCTCAATCCAATACATCCAAAAAAGAATGGAGGATGTTGAAATTTGTGTTGCCCAGCAACACACATTTGACCTGTCATTGCCAATACATTACAAAGTATTGAGGTGAGCTTTTGTTACTGATCAAATACTTATTATACTTGCCATTACACAAATAAATTCTTTAAAAATCAAACAATGTAATTACGAGGGTTTTTTTTTTTAAACATCTCACAGTTTAACTGTACCTATGATGAACATTACTGACCTCTCAACTTTTTATATGGGACAACTTGCAGAATCAGTGGCTGCCAAATTCTTTTTTGCCTCATTGTATACATCAAGCATGATTTGGAGTCCAACAACTGGTCCCTTCAATTCACGAGACGATACACAGTGGTAAACATGGCCCGGTCACAACTTTTTTTGACATCTGCTGTTCAAAACTTCAAAATGACTTAAATGGTACAATTAATCAGTTTGAACAGTTTTCTATGGTCTACTGTAAATAAAATATGGCTTTGAGAGATTTGTATGTTTTTTTTTTGTTTTTCAATGTAACCCAGAATATTTGGAATTTGGTTTGTAATATAGGACCTATTTACATAAACAATGATAAATTTAATTACCCAAGTGTGTTATATGAAGTACGTTGGGAACACAATAAAAAGTAGATCTAATAAAAGAATTAAAATGTACTGTCAGACATTAGAGGTCTTATTTGGGTCTCATGTTGAAACGGGAAATGGGAAGTTACACCGCAGACAATAGCAAGCAAAGAACAGACTCATTCAATTCAGCAACTATCTCCCACAGGAGCACTAGTGAGCAGGTGTTCTCTGGGTGGTAGTTTTCCCTCATGACAGCAGTGGCATAGCTGTGACATGTGAGTGTATGCTGCACAGAGTAATGAAGTTTTTAAACACTGTTCACCCAACACCCACTCTATTAGAGATGCCAAACTTGTTTATACACCTTAGTTATAGAAACCAGTTCATCTGATCAAGTGTTTATATTTGTGACACTAGTCCTTCATCAGTCATTAGTTTCTGACTGTTGGTGAACTACTCATATCTGTGCAGTCACTTTGAGCGGTTTCTTTTAAAAAATAGAGTAGTTTAAATGGTGATGGGGTGCACAGAAACAGAGTGGACATTTTTAAATACAGACTGATTTGCTATTCTGATTAGAGCTCTACTATTGACCATGCATTTGATGATCCTGTCTCCGAACACAATCTCTGAAGACCAAAAGGTGTACAACAACAGGCTTGTAGCCGAGGGTGGGGCCTTTCTGAGTATTGGATTATGAGATTGTTGGTCAAGTTAATGGTCAGTTAGCTTAACATTAATGCTGTTTGCTTATTTTTATGAAGCTTCTCTTGTGGTAAATCAGTAGGCAGCACGATAGCTATGCCAAGTCATCAAAGTTAATTTACACAGGAGTCATTTCATGCCAACTACTCGTAGCTCTACACTTACTTTGACATGTTTAAAGCTTTTTAAGAAAATTTTTTTTTTAGAATAGTTAAAAAAAGTGCATGAAAGCAGACAGTTTAAATACAGTACTGACAGACTGATATTGTACTTGGAGTTGGGTATTCCAAGTAATCCTCTATGAAATATGTCCTTTTTTGACAATAAAAAAAAAAATTAAAACGTTTGATTGAAAAATGGGCACAATATTGTACACATATTTGGCTTTCGTTTGTTGTCACGTGTCAAAATGCTTTTTATGATGATTTTTCTTACACTGCTTTACCTGTTAAACAATACCTAGCATTACACATGACAAGCGATGGTTTTGTTATGATCCACATCCAGCTAGCAGTAATGCGAGTTAACTCGCGCCACCTGACCTGCAGTTATTTACGGTATAACAATCAGATTGCAGCTTTGTCATATTTTAATCTGTCCCACTAGCACATGTGAAATTTTCTATTAAGCCAAGTTAAACCCAACAGACCCAGAGATGAACCAACAACACTCGTGTCTCACTACATACATTAGCAGTCCTTCAGGCAAAAGCTATTCTGTAGTGGCCACTCAGTGGCTCAAGCAATGCAGGGCATAAAATGCATGTGTGAGTGTACCAAGCCCTCCCGGACACCCAGGACATCTCTATCTGCCCAGTTGCGACATGCTATTAGCATAAACAAGCGGCTGTGGCCATGTCTACCTGTCAGGGACCTGTCAGTTCGTGGCTGCAGAAGAGAGCACGGTGCATTAACCCGGCCAACTTATCTCCCACGCTGTCCACAGAGGGGGGATTACTGCGTAGGAATTGCTTTCAGGGGCCCTGTCACTCCTGGCTGATTAGAAGGCCGTCTGCTCTTCTATCACCCAGAAGACAACAGGGAATCCCGCCTGTTTGCATGTCCTCCACCAACAGCACCCAGACCCGACGAATCGCGCCCAGAACACTAATTGGCCACTGTCATTATCCCAAATCCAGATAACTGGACGTGACTTGTTAGGAACTGGCATCTCTACCTCTTCATTAATAAACGCCAGCTCCCCCGCCTCAGACTCAATAGGCAGGTGATCCACACTCGGCAGGGCTTGGATGCTCTGCAGCTGTGCTATTAGCACCATGAGGCTAATCCATGGCGAGAAGCTCGAGGTCAAATCAAACTGGCTTCAAAGCAGCATTTCTACACCACTCTCTTAATTAAAGCCAAAACATAACACTGATAGCTACATATATTTCCCCCTTTAGTCTAAAAGGCATGCTTTGCAGTCCACAGTAGACTGACATAAAGCAAATAAGCCTTTAAATTGGGCCTTAATTATGCTGATGTGACATGAGGCTTCATACCTGCAGCCATACATAATTGGTTACACTTATCTACCATGTACCATAAACAAAAATGTGTAATTAAGCTAAAGCTACGCAGCATGTCAATCATTTTCTCATAAGCAACAGAATTATGTCTGGTGAATCTACAGTGTGTGATGTTAGTGTAAACATATTATATTTCAAGGTTATCTAGACCAGCTTTGGAGTTGCTCTGTATACCAATGTGTTATGCTTCTCTGCCTGATTGCTAAACATAACAGCACACAGACCATTAATCCAAATAATAATAATAATAAATTACTACTACTACTACTAATAATAATAATATTTATTATTATTAATAATAAAATGACTAAATAAATAAATATCACACTAAGGTATGTGTTGCATTTGCCAGCTTTATGGAGCAATCTGCAACATACTTATCACCTAACCTTGTTTTCCATCCCCTCAACCCAGCATGAGATCCAGAAAACATGCCATTTTATAATTGCCTGATGTCTAGTAAATGCCATCCGGCTTGCCCCTGTTGCTTATCTAGTTATGATAGGAACCTGTACCATCCCAGATGGCCCTTAAAGAGGTAAGGTGTTTCCTGATGAAAACCCTGCCCTCTGACCTAGAGAGAGAAGCAGCCCAGTTAACGTCCCCCACAAAAGTCCAGCATTACAGAGAGTGGCCTTCTACTGGCAGTAAAGCACGGAAGTACATTTCTATGGAAGAAAACGGCAGGATGAGTATGAAACCAAAACACACATACAGCAACTGAAATTGAAACTTATTGACCAAGGGTACTGTAAATCAGTAACACCGGTCTCTCCCCATTCTTCTAAAAAGTTAGCCTGTAGAAAACTTTAACTATGTATATTTATTTTTAATTAATTAACCCGTTCATTAAACAGTGTACAGGACTTCACATTCATTGGTCAGGGACAGGTGGGCTGGTGGGAGGGTTGTTTGTGAAGGTCCATGGATGGAACTTCAGGAGGATGCAGCCAATTTAATGCAGACCTGATTTGCCTTGATCTGTAAAGTAAATTTAAATGAGTTTTTTTTCCTAACTGTGGGGGAATGGGCTGCAGATGGATGCCCTCTCAGCAGCCGGCTGCTTTGAAAAGAACGACTTTTTAAATTACCCATAAATCACTGTCAGCACACAAGGGGCCGCTGTTCCAGTGGCCAGCCAGCAGTCAGAGGAGGGCGCTAAAGGTGGCACAGCAATCTCAGACCCTCTGCCATGCCTCACTGCACCACTCCAGGTACACGCATAAATACACACACACCTATACAGACACACAAAACACACAAAGAGTGCATGAGCACAGCATTCAGAATACACCACGGCATCCAAATTCATTCACCAAATTACACATCAGTACAAACACACATGCTAGATGTAGATATACAAACATGTCAGTACTGTTGGTTAATATAGAATATTGTTGCAGAGCTGAGGCCTTGAGAGTATTGGTTTGTGTGTTTATGTGACTGATTTGGGTTTGTGTGTCTAGGTAGGGCATAAATGGCTGACCTACCCTCAATGGGTCAAGCAGATTTTTTGGTGGCTTTTGGAGGGTGGGTTCAGTCATAGCAGTCTGGAGTTCATGATTAAGTTGCCTGCCATCCATCCATCCATCCAGCCATTAATCCATCCAGCCATACAAAAATCACTAAGTTATAGTTATAATATATTATAGAATATTGTTATTTACATGAGTGCTTTACCTATTTGCTCGGAATTTTAAAGAAATAAGTAAAAGTTCGCTTTGATATTACTAATAATGTATGAGAAGAAAAAACATGAGTTTAATATTTATTACCCCAAGAATTTAGACAACAACAGGTATAGCCCCAAACAACAAAAACTGACAAATATCAGTAGTGGGTGTTTCCACCATTTGCCTCAATGACAGCGGACAGTGACATCTCACGCTCCTCACTAATCTCATGACGTTGTTCTGAGGCAATGCATTCCACTCTTCCACAAGTGGTACACGCAGTTCTGCCAGGTTATGTGGGGGTGGGGTACGATCATGCAGTCTCTTCTTTAACTGGTCCCAGACGTGCTCTATGGTGTTCAGGTCAGGGGACATTGATGTCCAAACCATACGAGGCACTCCAACTTCCTGATGTGGTGGAGCATCATCATCCATGAACAGAAAGTTGGTGGTGTGATGGTGGAATTGGGGAATGATGATTGGGTTCTATGATGTCTCTGAGGTAAGAACGTGCAGTGACTGAGCCATGTACAATAACCAAATCTGTTTTGTGCTTACTGGTGATGCTTACCCAGACTGTTGCACCTCCTACACCAAAGCAAACCATGGGAACCATGTTGACCTCAGTGTATTGCTCACCTCACCTTCTCCAGCAATGCTGACGACCATCATTTCTGTGCCAGGTGACCCGACACTCATCAGTGAACAGGACGGTAGACCCCTGCTGCATTGTTCAGGTCGCAACAGCAAACGTTCACTGGTGTGTCTTGGTGTCAGTGGAATCACTGGCAATGGTCGTCTGGCATTCTAGCCAAAGCGGTGGAGTGAGTCAGTTGCGAATGGTTTGTCTAGAAACCCTAGGACCCCTCACATCTCATAAACAGGGAATGAACTTGGACTGACTTTGACAGACTGTTGAAATTGATGCCATACTGAGAAAGGTCTTGTGGTATTGTTCCCAATATAAGGCACACCTGTACACAATGAAACCATTACATGGAAAACACAAAATGAGGTGTGTCTATCACCCCAATACAATTGCCTCGCTATCCCAAAAATGTCTGAAGTGAAGTAAAAACCATATGTATGACATCCACCAAGTATCTCACCATATCTCGAACTTATTATGAGTAGTGTACACAAATCAGTTCTGTAGAGTTATTTTTAGCACATAATAGATAAATAATTCCGCCGAACTCAATTTAACACAAATTTTGCTGTAATTCAGAACGCATGTAATGGTGCCATAGATTTATTAAAGTTGAACAAGTAGCACCCATCTAGCTAATATGAGTCTCCCTCGTAGGTGGTTGTGGTGGGATGTGGTGTGTTTCATTAGGAGCAATGCTTTGCAGCCTAGGTAGTGTCTGGTGCGGGAAAACACGTGGGTAATACGGGTGGACAAGAAGTGGAAAGAGATTTGCTTTCTGGGTGTTGTAGTTCGTTAGTGGTGAGAGAGCAAAAAAAGCCAGCGACGTAACCATGAATCATTGTATTTCGAGTGTGACGTAGTACATCATAAATGTAGTTAAATATACTTTTCTGGAGGCATCCAAAACATCTCTTCAGAAGACACTAAATGGAGGAAGATTTTTAACAAAAAAGAAAAAAAGTTTAAATGCTTTTTACATAAGCAGATGGTGATAAGCTTTTTGGTCGTCTGGTAGACACTAGCCTCGTCACCATGGAAATACTCCTTGAAAGACAGGACTTACTGCTTAACATTCAAAAGCAACCATTTCAGAAATACCAGCATCAATTGCCATGGTACAACTCACTGCGTACTTTTATAGTTGGTCTGTTTGTCTTCAGTGCTGTATGTCAGATGTTCAAGAAGCAAAGACCAACCAGTAAACATGGCCAGACATGCACACGCATTTCCAGCTCAGTCTGTTTAAGTGGAATATCTTCAGAGACGGTTCAACCTTAATGACAGGTAATTAGTCAGCTGCAGCTTTGGTGGAGTTTGAAAAGCTGATAACAGCATATGTCCCAGTGATAAACAGCGCAGTGTGAGAGAGAGGCGGCGAAGGAAGCCAGCCATGCTGCATTCATCTGTTACACTCACAATTAACGCACTTAATTAATGGGAGCGATATCAGTATTAGATCCGTATGTGACTGCCGCTGTGGAACAACATTTGCCGTTAAAAGAAATTAAGCAATAACCATTGATTACAAAGTGGTTCAGCTCAGAATTTGATTCTTACAAATGACTACAAAGCACATCCAGGAGATTACTGCACTGCTGCATTATAGCAACTCTTTCAGAGTTCCTCCTGAATACATCAGCATTTGTATCCTTAACACTAATAAAATAAGATATACTATATAATTCTGCATTTAAAGTGTATTCATTGTTAAAATTCTAATTATAGTCCTAATAGGCAATGGTGGTATTTCTCCAGTCTTTGTAACTGCAAAAGTTTACACACATTCAAACAGTTTTACACATTTATTTTAAAGGCCATGAAAATGAATCCCCAAAACCCAAATATCTTTTACCTCATTTTATGAAAGATGGTAAATGAGACCCTAATTTTCCCAAAAATCTTTTACCTCAAAATTCTACACAAAATACCCCATAACCAAGTGGAAAAAAGTTTGTTTGAAATTTGCAAATTTATATTAAAAAAAAAATTCATCAGAGACATTCATTCAGGTTCAAATTTGGGCTCTGCCTAAGTCACTGAAGGACATTCACAGAGTTGTAGATGTGTTGTCTAAAAAGGGGGAAAATATATACTGAATAAAAAAAATTCAGCAAAACGTTGGCTCAAAGTGATCATTAAACATTGATAATTCTGATGAAACTGAAGAGTCCATGATATTAACTCCTTATAAAAGAAGATGAACTATCAGTTATCGTTTCATTTATAGCATTCAGGAAAAACTTCCCTCTTTGCTTGTAAACAACTCAGAATAAAGTTGTCAGGTTCTACCGAGGAGTTAAACAAGATAAACAAACTACTTTGGTCCAAATCACAGAAAGTAACGCTAGATGCCAGTGCCTAAAGACCTGACTGCAAACTAAAGTTTTTTTTCAGCCTTTCCTATAAATCTTATTCATCTACTGTTTTTATTTAACCTAAACAATCCAACCACAGTTTGAAATGACCTGGACAAAATAAAGAACAGGGTCAGGGTGAAGCTGGAGCTGATCCAAGCTGACTATGGGCAAGGCAGAATACACCCTGGACAGGATGCCAACCAATCACAGGGCAACACAGAGACAGACAACAATTCACAGATGAAACTACATCTGTGGGCAATTTAGAAGAGCCAATATCAACCTAAATCAAACCCATTTTGACCAACGTAAACACAGGGAGAGCTTGTAAACTCCACAAAAAAGGCACCTGTGGCTGACCTGAGGATTGAACACAGGACCTTTTATTGTAAGGCAATATGTCAACTCATACACAACCATGCCACCCTCACAAAAATATTTATGAAAATTAATCAAAAAATAAACATATAAATAATAAAATGATTGCACTGAAGCTGAAATTACAAGTACCCCTAGGAAATAGATAAGGGAATCAATAAAGATAACTGATTAGCAATCAATAATGATACTGGTATCAGCAAACTTATGTCTATCTTTATATACAACAATTTGTTAGACTATGAAAACTGGTAAACAACACTATGTCTAAAACGAGTAGAAAGAACTAGTTAAAAATGTAGCCTGCTTTGACTAGGGGTGCAGTGAAGCAGTTTTGAGCATTTTTTGAGCATCAGTTAAATTAATAGAAATATTAAGTTTAAAAAGCCTTTTTACTCACCACCACCCCCATATTTGGAGGCCATCTTTATAAACTTTATGCACTTTTTTCACTTGTTTACTCTGTTGTACCCTAAATTATCTAGTTCGGGCCCAAATGTGCCTTTCACACCAAAAAAAGTCCTACACCAGAGCATGTGTTGTGTAACACCACTGGCCCCAGAAAATCAGTCCCTCTCTTGTTTGACCTGAGCTAGAAGCTGGGGAGAACCACAGCTCTGGAAAACCTCAACAGCTACAGGCCAGCAGCTCTGACATCCCACCTGATGAAAAGCCTGAAGCAGTTGGTCCTTGCCCCTGGGGAGCTCATCACTGAATCCACTCTAGTTTGCCTACCAGCTTGGCATCAGGGTGGATGACGCCATCATCCACCTCCTATACCTCTCCCTCTCATACCTGGAGACTGCTGGGAGCACTGTGAGAATTAAGTGTTTTGATTTCTCTAGTGCTTTCAATACCATCTGACCCATAAATCCTGAGGGACAAGATGGAACACACAAGAGTGGATCAGCATCTTACACTGTGGATCACCAACTACCTCACTAAAAAAACACAGTATGTGAAAACCCAGGGCTGTATGTGACTGGGTGGTCTGCTATATGGGAGCCCCACAAGGAAGGGTTTTGGTACCATTCCTCTTCACCATCTACAATGTAGACTTCTCCTACAACTCCACCAACTGCTTTCTGAAAAAGTTCTCTGATGACTCCACAATAGTTGTCCTCATCACTGATGGGGATGACAGGGAGTACAGAGAACTGACCAGGGACTTTGTGGACTGGTGCCAGCAGAACTACCTCCAGATCAACACTGGTAAAACCAAGGAGTTAGTAGTTTACTTTGCAGGCACAAACATCCTCAAAGGCAGATGCTGTACATCCAGGTTATGGACAATGAGGCTGTGGAGAGCTACAGGTACCTTGGTGTTCATCTGAACAATAAACTGGACTGACTCACAACACTAACGCATTCGCGCGCACGCGCATGCACACGCACACTCACACACACACACGTTCAATATTCTCCATGTGCAATAGTCTTTTGTTTTTCACTGTGTACTTTGAGTTTATACACACTTATAGGTTCATATACTATATTCCATACATATATGTCTATTTATATTTTTTTCCAGTGGTCCCCAACCACTGGGCCGTGAAACGCTACCGGGCCGTGGAGCATTTCAAACCGGGGGCACAGGCTGGTACCGGACTGCACAAAAATGTCAAACTTTATAAAAAATAAATAAATCAATAAAAATACCATCCCAATTTGTAGCATCCAAGTATGTTTGAGACATCAACTTTGCCGGTATTCTGGGTGAAAGTCATGGCAAAAAACCTGAGGTGGCCACAACAGTACTGAACACTTCTTCTGAAAGGACTGTTTACGCGTTGCCATATCAACCAGAGTGCGTGAGGGGCAGAGGAGGACGTTACTCTGATTGTTGTTAATGCGTTTCAGAAAGACGCTGCTAATAAAGTTAAATAATTACACAGTGGATTCACACATTATTATATTTACAAAATACCACAGTTTTGTGTGTTGATCGTATAATTTTTTTAAAATATTTTTTTATCCTCGACACCTTAAATGCCGGTCTGCGAAAATATTGTCTGACATTAAACCAGTCCGCGGTGCAAAAAAGGTTGGGGATTATCTACTCTTTTTTCCCCCCCCTCTTACTAGCATTTTAATTTATAGTTTTTACCACTCTGCTTCTCTTAACCTGTATGCTGTAACTATGCAAATTTCCCACTTGCGGGACCAATAAAGGTTTATCTTATGATAGGTAATGACGAGCATGGTTAAAATTACAGCACACCACTGCATTAGGTTACAGTCTTCAAAGTTTGGGCACCCCTTTATAAATAACAGATTTTGGTGATTTTGTAATTGAAAAGATGTTAACACAGTCTCTCAAGTCTAGGACATTGATGCATAGTTAATTTTATGCAACGAATTGAACAAAAATAAAAAAATAAATAAAATTAGGTTTTCCCCTGCTGACTCTTCCATGAAGGACAGTGGAACAGTGCACCAGCACTCCTGAGTCTGCTAAATCCTCAAAAGGGGATTTGATTAGGTAGGAAACTGTTGCCTGTTTCCTACAGTGGTGTAAAAAGGTGTTCCTGATTCCTTATCGTCTTTTCCCAAAGCTTTAGAAATGGCTTTATAACATTTTCCAGACTGATAGATCTCACTTACTTTCCTTCTCTTTTGCTCCTGAATTTCTTTGGATCTCTGCATGTTGTCTAGCTTTTGAAGATCTTTCAGTCTACTTCACTTTGTCAGACAGGTCTTAATTAATCCATGTAGGTTTGGATTTTTCTCACTTAAAATCCTTCACTTAAAAAATGCATTTTGTAT
>JBBIGC010000104.1:33975221-33991895 GCA_037576955.1 Lepidarchus adonis | reverse complement strand
CACACACACACACAAACACACACACACACACACACACACACACACACACACACACACACACACACACACACACACAATTACTTCTGTGAAAGTGAGCCAATGAAACAACACACATGTCTTGTGGTTGACAAAAAATACAAAATTAATACTTTGAGGTTTGAGATTGACTTTACTTTTCTGTGGTGTTTGGGGATAAGTTTCTTTTAACTCAACAAAAAAGATCTGGTTTTGAAGAATGTTTTTTATAATAAAAAAGTTTTTTAGCTTAATTCCCTACCTAGACCCATACAACCTAGAAGATATTTAGTTTATATGTGTATACACAGTTCAATCATTACTTTAACACCACCTGCCTACCATTGGGTTTTGACATTGGTGCACTGTTTGTTCTGACACCTTTCTACCAGAGCCAGCATTAACAGGAGCTCCTCTTTGGGAATGGACCAGGCAAGTTAGCCTTCCCTTCCCACATGCATCAACGCACCTTAGGTGCCCACGCCCTATGTTGCTGATTCATCAGTTCTTTCCTTGGATCATTTCTGGTAGGTAATAACTACTACATACTTGGAACATTACATAAGACTGTGGTGATGCTCTGACTCAAGAACTGACTATTCACTTGCTGCCTAACATATTACATCCTCCAACAGGTGCCATTGTAACTAAATAACTAGTAAATCAATGTTATTCCATTGATCTATAAGTGATATTAATATTAAGACTGATTGATGTATATTGTCCATTTTGTAAATAATTGGAAGTGGCATAAAATGTGATTGATTTGTTCAGTGCATAAGAAAAACAGATTAAAACGCAAAAAATATTTGCTTTATTTTATTTTATTCAAACATATTGAATGACCACAAGTAATTATTACTTGTATTACAATATATATTATATACAAGTAATATATCCATCCATTATCCAAATCTCTTAATCTATTTCGGGTCACAGGGGAAGCTGGAACCAAACCCAGCAGGCTACAGGCCAAGGCAGGGTACACCCTGAACAGGAGGCCAACCGATCGCAGTACAAGTAATATCATTAAATATAAAAATATGTCAGTATATGCCAAAAACCCTCTCTTTCTATAAATATCATTGTGCATATTTGATGAGAATACTACATGTAAATTATGTTATGTTCTAAATTAAACATGTGATCACACGTGGTATTATCTGCATATATCTGTAGTATTATGTGAGTTTTATGTGAGCCAACTTCATTAAATTACATTTAAGAGAAAAGTGAAAGAGTAAAAAATGAACAAACAACAACACAAAAAAAAAGTCAGATATGAACATAGAAAGTGTTAAGTCATTTAAAAATATGATCATTCACATGTTAAATTTATATGGTTCTCCTCTAAGTGCAGTCAATGTGTAATGGTCAAATTTTTCATATCTGATGTCTGAGAAACAGTAACTATTTCCAGCAAGCCACTAACTTTGGCTACTGTGGTGCTGTTATAAACTTTAGCGCTGGCAGTGTGCTGTACAGTACCTGGTGCAGAGGTAGATTGATCTGGCGGAGCAAACTCTTAATGGCTGTCTGGAGCTCGCAGAAGAGCAGGGGGGCATGGCAGTCTGCCGCCTGATCTGCTCTTTCCACCTCTTTAGGGCCAGACAGAGTCTGAAGCCATTCCCACTCATCCCTGGGTGGGAAGAGATGGAGCTCAGTAACTCACACACGCACACACACATGCACACTAACAGCACATCACCCTCTGCTCAGACGCCCAGTGTAGTGTGCGCCACTCCATACCCCCATTACATGACGGTGGAGTTTCCAGGAGTGAGTGGGCAGCCAGGGAAGCCGCGCTAGTTCCTGATATGGAGAGCTAAAGCTCTAAGTGAGTAAAATGTTTGCCACCAACCACTAAATGCCTACTTATTTTCAGCTGGAACGTCTAGTTCTGAGACAAAATGTGGGAAAGTTCCAATAGCGCCACCCTCGTACTGAGTAGGGCTCCATGCAGGGGACGGTATTTCACCCCTCTGGTGAATCTATCAAACTGAGCAACTTGCAGCAAAACTACATGAGTACATGAGTGTGATACTCTATGGAAGCCTAGATGTCAAAACTGTATCATATCTTACATCTCACTGTTAATACATTTAAAAACCATGTCCCCTTCAACTCATCACCAGAGTGTGCTGACCAGAGTAAACTGTTTGATCATATGAAATTAGCTTGGATTATGAAATCATTCTAGAAAAATATACAAATCTGCCTTCATTGCTGCACTGCAGTAGCTTCAGAGTCAGAGCAAGCCCTTTTCAAATGTACTATAGAGAATTTAAATTTTTTTTTTTATTTTATTAAAGAAGAAATTTATTAATCCATACATTCATGCAAAAGTTTAAAAACAAGCCAAATTATACATACTGTTATTTTTTTTAAACAATTATATTAAATATAGCATTTGTATTCTTTCTTTAATCAAAATATCCCTAAACAAATATAAAATGTGCCATAACATTTGCGTAGGTTGCAGTTTATCTATTTTTTTCCTCCCAAAATGTAACGTTTTGTAAAGGCATTACAATTTTGCAAAAAAGTGTACAGAAGTGCATTCCATAAAACACTTGACATTAGCAAAGTGCCAATGACATGACACTTCTGCTTTCCTTTAGTTAGTTCACTTTAAGCTGTTACTAAGCATTAATAAATCTGTGATAGCTACAGTTATATATAAAAAAGCTACTATTAATTTTGTCTACTGCTTATTTAAAAAAAATTCAGTAAACACCGGTACAGTCTAAAACTGATAAGCCACAGATGTGTTATAGAGAGCATTTTACTGTAGCTCATGGGTATACAAAAGTATCTGGGCAGTGGGCTCCTGGAAGAATTTCTTTGCTCCAGAGATTTTCCTCGAGCCGTGAGTGGGCATCATCCTGTGTGAGCCTCCCGCTGACTTCCACGCTCCGGCCCCATAGTAAATTTAGTTTTACTACCACACCGAGCGGCAGGATAATGCTCTCCCTGTCTGGACCTACCTACCGGGGTCAACGTCGTGACCTGAGATGAAAATAAACAAATAGCTCCTTTACCGAACAAAAACAAACAGGAGTTTTGTTTTGCTCATAAAAAATGGCCATGTCAAGAAAGTATGTTCTCCTGTGGTGAGAGGAGCATTCCACGACAACCCAGAGCTCTAACTTATTTCAATATTTCATCTTTACAGGCATACACTCTCTTCATTTATTCAATGTGCCTATGAGAAATGTCTGTTTGTTGGCTCCTGTGTTTTATACTTGTGTACAGTGTAGAACTGTGTTTTAACAGTGTACAACTGTTTGTTTGTTTTTAATCAGAGATACAGTGGCATCGAACGATCTATATTGCTACTTAAACTCAACAAGTTCCTATAAAACATAATCAAAAAAAGATCAAGTTAAGTATGGGAGATAGGCATTAATAATAATTATAATACACAAGAGGATTTATTAATGAATTTGAGTACAAGCCAAGGCCCACTGTTTAAAGTGATTCATCTCACACCATGTCTCATTCTGCTTTCAAAACTGTTGATAAAACATATCTCTAAAAATAACCTAAAAATTCAGCAACCAAAGATGTAAAAGAAATGTTAAATATTTATTAGCCTAACATTGAAATTTGACATCATCTTTCAAATATGTTTTCCTGTTTTCCAAATGCTGTATTTAACTATTTACTGTTCCATTCAGAAGGATAATTTTATAAAAACAAACTGTTGATATGGTTTTGAGCATCTAACCTGGAAACGTTCCAGTTATCCCGTATCCTTGCATGGCAGAGCATGTTGGGTGTTCGCTGAGGAACCAGCACTTTGATCTGATCCACAGAGCTACTTAGCTTCAGGTAACCCAGGTACAGGCCTGGAGTCAGTCGATGCTGACTGCGCCGCTGGTATGCTAGGATATCCTGAAACAACAGTCAACAAAAAAACATAAAACACCAAACCAAGTAGCACTGAAAAAATATATAAAATATATTTGATACATATAATAAATTGAGAAACACAATGACTCATAATACAAAAAATATACAACCACCAACTATTGTGTAGGGCCATCTCATGTGGCCAAAACAGCTCTGACTGTGGTGCACAGTGTGTTCTGACAGCTTTCTATAACAGTCAGAATTAACATTTTGTGCAACAGGAGCTCATCTTTTGGAACTTTTGGCACATTACAAAAAGTCCTCATGATCCCATCACAGATTCACCTGTTGCCATTCGTTGGATAATTTTGGGTGGGTACAAACTACTACACACCTGGAACACCTAATAATATTAATGTTATGACTGATTGTTGTATGTAAATATACGGTTAGTAAATATGTTGTGAACATATTTACTTACACACACACCTTCACACACAGCAGCAAGTGAGCAACTCCAATCCACCTGACCCACAGTCTTTAGACTGTGCAAGAAGACTCCAGGAACATACACATGCAGACATGAGAAGAACTTGCATGCCCCACAGTAAAAGGAGTGGGGTCACCCATATTGGGAATTGAACCCAAGATTTCCTCACAGTGAGGTGCCAGAATTAAAGATGCTAAATTGCCCCAGGTGTGTGTTTCCTGTGATGAATCAGCATCCTATGCAGGTTATCACCCTGGTTAGGGCAAGCAGCTCAGATGTATAATCAGTGATTGAATATGACATTTCACACTTAGCATATATTTAGATATGTTTTTAAATATATTTAAAACCTACAAACGTGAACAATGCAAATAAATCTAGTTGGACACATCCAACCATCCAAAAAAAAGACACACATTAATATTTTGTTTGATTATGGCATGCATTCGTCATGGCATTATTTCCATAAGCTTCTGCAAGGTCACAACATTTATTTCCATCCAGAGTTGCATACATTTTTCGCCAAGATCTTGTAGAGATGATGGGAGAGTCAGGCTGTTTCGCAAATTCTTCTCCAGCACATCCCAAAGATTTTCAATGGGGTTAAGGTCTGGATTCTGTGGTGGCCAATCCATGTGTGAAAATGATGTCTCATGCTCCCCGAACCACGCTTTCACAATTTGATCCCAATGAATCCTGGCACTGTCATTTTGGATTATGTCTGTGCTATCAGGGAGGAAGAAATGCGAAAATGGGATAACCTGGTCATTCAGTTTATTCAGATATTCAGCTGACCTCATTCTTTGGACACATAATGTTGCTGAACCTAGACCTGACCAACAGCAGCAACCCCAGATCATACCACTGGCCCCACATGTTTGTACAGTAGGCACTAGGCATGATGGAAGCAACACTTAATGCACCTCTCTTCTTACACTGATGCATGCATCACTCTGAACTCATCAGACCACAAGACCTTCTTCTATTGCTCCAGAGTCCAGTCTTCATGCTGCTTAGCAAACTGAAGTCTTGTTGCGATTAGCCTCACTGATGAGTAGTTTTTTTTACAGTTACATAGTGTTTAGTCCCAATCCCTCAGTTCCCTTTGCATTGTGCATGTAAAAGTGCTCTTTCTTTCACTATTGAACATAGCCATGAGTTCTGCTGTTTTTATACAATTTGATTTCACCAAACAATTAAGTGATTGCCGTTCAGTGTCATTCAATATATTTTCTGGCCACATTTCTTCCTTGAAGTATATATATACACTTTAAAAAAAAATAAAGGGAACACTTAAACAACACAACATAACTCCAAGTCAATCACACTTCTGTGAAATCAAACTGTCCACTTAGGAAGCAACACTTATTGACCAATTTATTGATCAATTTCACATGCTGTTGTGCAAATGGAATAGAAAACAGGTGGAAATTATAGGCAATTAGCAAGACATCCCCAATAAAGGAGACCACTTCTCAGTTCCTATGCTTTCTGGCTGATGTTTAGATCACTTTTGAATGCTGGCAGTGCTTTCACTCTAGTGGTAGCCTGAGACAGAGTCTACAACCCACACAAGTGGCTCAGGTAGTGCAGCTCATCCAAGACGGCACATCAATGTGGGTGTCGTGTCCAGAGCATGAAGATGCTATCAGGAGACAGGCCAGTACATTAGCAGAAGTGGAAGAGGCCGTAATAACCCAGCAGCAGGACTGCTACCGCCACTTTTGTGCTAGGAGGAACAGGAGGAGCACTGCCAGAGCCCTGCAAAATGACCTCCAGCGGGCCACAAATGTGCATGTGTCTGCTCAAACGGTCAGGAACAGACTCCATGAAGGTGGTATGAGGGCCTGACATCCACAAGTGGAGGTTGTGCTTACAGCCCAACACTATGTAGGACGTTTGGCATTTGCCAGAGAAAACCAAGATCATCACTGGCGCCCTGTGCTGTTCACAAACGAAAGCAGGTTCACACTGAGCACATGTGACAGACGTGACAGAGTCTAGAGATACCATGGAGAATGTTCTGTTGCCTGCACCATCCTCCAGCATGACTGGTTTGGCAATAGGTCAGTAATGGTGTGGTGTGTCACGTTGCTGAGTGACAGCCTTGAAACCTTAATGATTAGGAGCTGATCTGAAAAAGGGGAGTGGACCAAAATTCATCCTGCTATGTGTGCAAACCTGGTCATCAACTACAAGAAACATCTGACCGCTGTGCTTGCCAACAAGGGTTTGCCACCAAGTAAGTCTTGTTTTTCTAGGAGATCAAATACTTATTTCACTCAATGAAATGCAAATCAATGTAAACATTTTATATAATGTGAATTCAATGTGATATACTGTATATACAGTGGTGTGAAAATGTGTTGATTTCTTATTTTCGTCCATGTTTGTCACACTTAAATGTTTAATCATCAAACTAATTTAAATATTAGTCAAAGACAACTTAAGTAAACACAAAATTCTTCCAGGTCCTAAAGCAGCAAAACAGCCCCATCACACTGTATATATTATATATATAATTTATATAAATAATTTCCCACTCACTCCAAGTCGTATATATATTTTTTTGTTTGTTTGTTTTTAGTTTTATCCACATGTATAGGTTATTAAATGCACAAAAGACCACGTTCTATGAAGTTCCACATAGCAGAGCTACCTGTATGGTGATGAGCAGGATGTCCAGTGCATAGGGCTCCTCTGGGGTAGACAGAGACTTCCTTTGGCTCTGCAGTTTAGACACCTGCATCCACTTCCCATTAAAGAAAGAGTACAGGCTCTCCATCTCCCTTACTGTCACAAGAAGCATGTTACCATGGCGATCTTTAATGGGCTCATAGTGGACACGGCCCAAGTTGTGGGTGCCCAGAAGGTTCTGCATGGACAGGAAGATGAATGACTGTGATTAAGACAGGATGTTCTCTAAAATACTGCAATACTGATTCAATACTCCTCTTATGAGTTCAGTGAGTCTATAGTGCTAACAAAAGATCAAGTGCATATACCAGTGCAGTAAGGGTAAGCTTTTAATCATGAGTGGCTCTGACAACAAATAGCTCAAGCGGCTGGATGGCAGCATCTATAATTGCCCAATTTTATGCAGTCTGAACTCAAGTCCACACACACACTACACAGCCTCCCACCCATACATGCCAAGTAGAAATGTTACAAATTTTTCACTGTGGATTATCAGACACAATTCAATTTGTGTGTGGCGAGGCTGGAATCTCATTAGGATAATAAGACTCTAGCAAGGCTAATGATGAGCTGGCAGACCTGCAACTGGCCAGCGGCAGCCAACATCTTCTGCCTGGACTGCAGTGTGGAGGAGGATGAGTTGGAAATAGCCATACTCTGCCTGAGCCACCGGACATCCTCCCACATACACGAAAGCTGTTGAATACACACACATAGAACAACACACATTTTTTTCTTAATGTACATTTGAAAGATTAATGCAATAACTGTAAGACTACTTTAAATTATTATTTAATTTACAATTGTAGTGCCAAAAAATACCATTATGATGATTAACACAATGAATACTAGCAAAATTTGAATACACCTTCTGGTGATACTTGGACACGTCATCAGTGATAAACAATTATGAATCAGAATCAGAATCAGAAAAACTTGAGGGAAATTGCTTATGTAACGACTGCGACATAGAGACAAAGACATAATGAGATATAATTGAAAATATTCTGACAGCTGTCTCTACCATTTTACAATAAGGTATGATTTATAAAAATACCTACAACCATACCATTACTTAACAAGAGCAATTCTGCTCCCCCATTAACAGGACATGGTGGTCAGCCAGGGTGTTTGCCATACCTTGGTAAACCACAGAAAGTCCTGCATGAGAGAGCTGCTGTAGGAGTCCTCCACCTCCACGATGGGAATCTGATCCTCATTAGTTACCAGCAAACTGTCCTTATGATAAAACACTGCAGCTATGTAGATCCCTCTGGAACCCAAGTAAGAGGACACACTCAGCGCAAGAGAGATTACAGAGAGTGACAGAAAGCAGCAACACATGCCATAGTAGGAGCGGAGTTACGCATATAATGTATACTGACCTTTTGAGAGTTTTAACAAATTTAGTAGAGGAATGAAAGAGGTGTTTCAAGCTCCTAGAGACAGACTGCTTGCGGCTGGTGTTCTGCAGTTTTGAAGTGTCTAAAAAGAGAAATAAGGTTCTCACACTGGGAAAAAAAACTGTCCTAAGCATAACACTAATAACAAAACAATAAGCAATAAGCCAAACAAGTAGTGCTTTCTCTACAGAATAAAAATATATTTGATATGCCTGTGTATACCAATCTACATCTAAAAAATAAAGTTTAAAATGGGGTCTTTGAAGTGATGCAACAAAAATACTTTTTTTTGTATTTTGTATTTCTTTATTCAAAATAATTATTTCTTTAAAAGAAGCTATTTTTTTGTAAATGAGATGGGTGAGTCTGAAGAACCTTTTTTTCAAACTTAAAAGAACAACCACACAGTCTACAGGTTCTACATTAATTAAAGTGTTTTCCATGGGAAGTATTCAGGAACCTACGTTTTTAATAGTGTAGGCTGCTGTCTCCATGCAGAAAGAGAAAAATAAAGAGCATTCTTTTAAGAACACAAGGTCACAGACTTGGTGTTTTGTCCCCATTAAAACAAACATGTCTGAAAGCAAAAACATGCAGATGATGAAAACATGAAGACAGCACAAGAAATGAGCATATTTTATAAGGAAAGAGAAATGGGTGAAACACAGACAGATCGTGTGAGAGTGTGCCTCAGGGCAGCTAAAGTGAAAGGGTCAGGAGGGTCACGCCACCAACATAAGAGTTATCTACAGCTTTTTAGCGGCGTATCTCCCGCTTCAAATGCAGCCATATCAGTGCGCCTTTCAGTGATGCCTATCTTCAGACGACCCTGTTTTCATGAAATTAAGCGTCACGTAATTGCCCCCCGTGTAAACAGCAGGGCAGACGGAACAATTCGTGTGGCTGAGAAGCTGTTTACAACGTGCAAGTGACCATTAGAAAAACCCAGTCACCAAGAGAGTAATCACGCTAGCTCTAGTCTTTCTGTCTCCAAAGCAGGAGGTGCATGAAGGGGTAAACTTTCTGTTTAAAAACTATCAACCTCCCCTCTGTGTCTTATGAGCCCCAAAAGAGGCCTGTCTATTTAACACAACAACTGATAGTAGTATTTAGTTAACAGTATGTGCACACATACATGATAAACACTTGTGTGAAAGATTCCGCCAAAGTGTACTGTACACACTGAAACCATATTAGACATAAAATCATTACACAATTACATGACTTTTTACCTAGCATGTGAGAAATTTTCCACTGCCAAGATTACTTGAGCAAAGCAATTAAAAATGTATTTGATTAAAATGTTGAACAGTGAGTGATTAGTTTGCAACCTGAATAACAGAATCTGCAAACATCCACCACAAGCCATTCTCACCTAGCTATCCATGACCTATTAGGACACAAATCACCTTTGTCTGCATCACTGAAATGGAGAAAACCCACACCAGGAGGATTACACCAATGTGTGTAAATTTCAAGTTGCCAATTTCATGTATATAAACTAAAACAAAATGTTTGCAGCTATAAATCACATTAATATGATCACATGATTAGTTAATCACTAGATTCTTTGGTTAAAACAACTTCAGTAAAAAAAATAAATAAAATAAAATAAAAAATAATAATAATAATAATAATAATAAAACATAAAAATAAAACTTCTATTTATGAACACAAATGTTGCATTATTTAAAAGGTTAGAATTCGCATGTACAACATAATTGCTCTGCTTGTTTGAATTAGCCACCAATGGGAAATAACACTGAATTTCATTTTTTATCCCCACCAGCGATAATGATAGATGCTAGAACTTATATGTTCTCATAACAGGAGTCACTTGTGTCACCATAGCTCTATTTGCTGTTCTGGTCATCCTAAAGACATGCTATGCACATTTGACACTGGAGACATTGTGCAGTGTGTACAGTGTATGAGAAAGCAGTGATTCAGTGGATGAAGACGCTTTCAGTAAGCATGGCTGCTACTGCTACTGCATGTGCTGATAACTCAGCCCCTGAATTTGTATTTATTTCTCGTTCTGGAGGTTAACTGACTTTGACAAGTGGATTATACGACATGAGTGCATTGGCCTCCTGTGCCGCCAAACTGTCACCCCAAATAAATAAAGAAATGCTTTTTCATTTATGAAAATAAAAAAAAAATGGATCACCTTTGATTAATGACTTGGCAATCCATCTGTCTGCTGTGCGCACCGAGTGTGACCATGAAATGAGGTGAGTGAGAGTGAAAGAGAGTGGGAGCGTATAAGAGATGCAGGGGAGGAGTGCTGGTAGCATTCTCCATTTTCTAAGTAATTTAGTGAAGGTCAACAGAGCCTTTTCAACATATGCGAACCTAGCGAGCTCATCTATAATGGTCCAAGCAAGACTTTCCAGACCCCCACTCACAGAAGCAGCTTACATAGTCGGCAAGAGAGCAGAGCTGAGGTGGTGTGCATGCGTGCGTGTGTGAGTGTGAGTGTGTGTGTGTGTGTGTGTGTGTGTGTGTGTGTCTGTGTGGGTGTCGCTGTGTCTCATGCTGGAACACAGAGAGCTGTGTGTAGCACACACACACCCCTCGGTCTGTGAGCACCCTCTCAGCTCCACATATACACATCATAAATTAAGATAACCTCCCCTTAAATGAGCAGCGTTTTTTTGCCGTGGTTTTTATAGTGGTGGCATTGTACCAGCACTGATTAATTTTGCAGATTTATTTTCGAACACCGTCTCTCCAAAAATAAACTGGGTAAATACATCGCCCCTGCCAGCATGTGTGCTTGAGCGTACGGAACACACACGCACACGCACACACATGCTCTGCGAGACACAAACAGACTTGAGAGAGTACTATGTCTCGAGCAGTCAAAATCAGAGCACTCTAAAAGCTTAATTCTTCTTGAAGCAATGAATGTAAGGAGGGGGACTTCTGTTAGACATAGTGGGAGGCAATTTTCTGTTTTTCTACTTAAACATCACGAATCGTGGGGGAGAAAAAAAAACCCAAACCATAAACAACTCTCAAATAGTCTTTTTCTTCTAGAATCAATTATCCAGTATAGTGTCGTTGGAGACTCTGGCAACCACCCCCACTGACATCATTGACTCATGTGTTGACTCATAAACAGATGAGTGATACAGACTTTTTTCTCTCTCTCCTCCCGCCAGTGGCGGCGCGCATAGCTGCCTAATGAAGCTGGTGTTTGTGAGCGCTGAGCTACTGTCAGCACAGTGAACAACACTCCTCTATGCCCCTCCAGCCAGCTCCTGGATTAGGGAGTGGGCCAGGGGCCAAAGCTGGCGCTCCGCTCTTCACGTATAGCCGCTGCGCTACGGCCGGCCTGCCCTGATCTGCAGAGGTGTTTGCACTCCGGCCCTGTGATTTACAAAGCTACAGTATACCAGCAACACGCTCAGCCCATAAATGTGTGGAATCCAAAATGGATAAATGTATTAAAAGATTATTTATGTACATAATTCCTCCGCGCCCCTGCTCCTGTCTCCTGGCAGGTCCTGAGGAGGCTGGAGGAAAGAGGCTGAGAGAGCGCATTCACACTGCTTTGGATAGCCTATAGTAAAGTAAAAACATTTTTTACCACGCTTCATTTCTCCACTTTAATACAGGAGTTAATCTACTGGAAGAAGTGTGGGCTTAAAGCAAAACGAGAATCAGACTCAAGGAGAAAACAGCTCTGGTGAGTAGGCAGAGAAAACAGAAGAAAGAAGGGTGGAGGGAAGAAGAGAGAGGAGAGAGAGAGAGAGAGGAAAGTGAGAGAGAAAGAGGGAGAGAGAGGGGGAGAGAGAGCCTTATGAGGGCTATAAAGAAGAAATGAAAAACACAATAAAGAGAGAGAAGAAACGAGGACTGACACAAAAGACGTCTACAAGCTGGGTGAAAAACACAGTTGATGAGCATGACGTTATTTCTGCATTCACCATCTGAGCTTCCATTGCTGATGTCAGACTCTTATATCCACAGCACAATCAAAGCAAAAGAGGAAGGACATGCAGCTGTTTCCAACATTTAGAACTAGGACTTTCTGGAACAGCAAAGAAAAGCATCAATGATGCAATAACCACTATTGAAACTACACACAGGTATCCAGGGTTCATCACATTTACCAAAAAATAAACTCTTCAAAGGTCTCACTCCAAAAAACATTTTTTTTAACTTTAATTTTGTTAAAAGTGTATTATTTTATCATTTACTTTATCATTTGCCACTAATCATCCAGCCACATCACAGCAGATCTTCAAGAAAATCTCAGTACTAGATTCACCAATGTTTGACTGAATGTTTAAGCAAAATGTTCATCATGCAACAACCTTACATATTAAACAGAAAGCTGTCTGCACCTGTACATTTTTGCTTATTATACGGCAAATAAATAATGTCAGACTCCACACACATGTTTGCACTATTTATCAATCAAATGTTAAAGCAGTTTAAAGCACCTTTGGGTCAAAAGATACATGCATTCATCTTTATTTAATATTGCTTAACAATAGTTTGAAAAAGGAAAATGATAAACTAATTTAGGAAAATACTACATTACATACCAAGCAAATATTTTGGGAACCATGAAGGTGAGTGTTGCAAGACATACCAGAGCAGATGTAAAATAATTGTAAATAATGAATTTTACCCACAGCAAAACTATTTATTAGCATTTGATTAGGTCACCATGCACTAGTATGACACAACACATGATAAACAACAGCATAAAATAATGTATAATAATGTAGGAACCCATGCTGTCAGGTAATACCAGAAATGCAAATTCAATTACAGGATGATGGATGGACTCTCTTTCAAGGTCAAAAATACCTGGGAGGTCACGCCAACACTTTACACCCAGTACTGCTAACAACTGAACTGACTGGCCCCAAGGGATGCTTTCTTTGTTCTAATTTTCTGCACCATGTGGACGAAGAAAAAAGGAAAACTTTTACAATTAACCCTTATTTTCAGAGGGTTAACTACATTTTAACTTAAATGTTTGCTCTACATTGCCATAAAAGCAACAAGGAAGTCAAGCTTATAAAAAGGCATTCAGCTGCCATATAAAAGTAAGGCAATGAGTCCTTCACCTAAAACATCAGAAACTCATTCATTATTGGATTTCAACTGATCCAGAATGACAACTCCCCATAGCAAATACTGGCCCAAGTTGGGGGTTTTTCAGACAAGTAGAACTGAAATGTATCTGCCAATTTCTGCACAGGACTTTGTGAAGATGAATGATGATGGACATATGTAGACATATGTAAAATCTAAAATTGTGTGAAGCTGAAGTCTTAACATTTGGGTCTAGAACAGCATAGCTTATTTTTAGAATTCATTTGGTTTGTAAGAGTTACACTTTGTGAAAGTCTTTGAACTACAACACTGGACTAAAAGCACATAATTAGTTTATTTCCATCAGATCAAGCATGTTTTTTTTTTATCTATGCCAATTTTTTCACTATAGAATAAAAATGAGTCAGTTGACCTCTAACATAACGTGGTCCGCTCCTGAACCATTGCAAGTGTCATATTGAAAACTGCCTCCATTTTGAGTTTGTTTTTTTACACACACATGCAGAGGAGAGCATGTTCACTATATTATTAATTAATTATACATAAACTACTGTTGTTAATCAATTTATTATTCCTCATTAATTGATCTCTGAGGCAGTGAAAAAACACACCTGGAGCAATGGCCAGCCACTGTAGTGAGCTGGGTGCCTTGCTCAAAAGCACTTCACCCTGCTAGCTGGTTCTGGGAACTGAACCCACAACCCTTTAGTTACAAACACAGTTCTCTAATGATTAGGCCACAGTTGCTTATTTAATTGTGTTTTAAAATAAACTTGTTCATTAATTATTAATTAGGTACAGCACCTGCCTTCCCTTTGATTTCTCTCTCCCAAAGCATCCACCTATTAGTAAAAATGTTCTGATAAATCAGAGACTTTTTTGATACCAAATTTCTCTTAGAATTAATTCATGATATGGGAGGAAAATGCATGAGTATTTCTGATTCATGTTTCCTTAGCAGGTATTTTTGTACTTATTTGAAAAATTCCAGGAAAAGGAATAGATGCACAGATAAGCTCTGAGGCTACAGCCAGCTGCCCAACTCCCCAGCTCAGAATGATCAGCCTAGAGTGTGCTGGCTTAGCGTAACTTGAAAAATACATCTCCCTTCCTTGTTGACAATTAAATATTACATCTCACATGCTCAGAGATTGGTGGTTGTTGTGTTGGTGTCCAGTAATCGGATTAATAAATATTTTTGCAGTTTGGACAGTTGGCGTTCAGGTTGGTTATTAGAATGGGTGGGCAAGTATTAAAAACCTCACACAGAAAATTGATCATGAAGGAAATTGATTAAGAACCAGCCTGATAAGCAGAATCAATAATGGCCCTGGTATCAATAAAATCTTGTCAATTACCATCTCTAGTGTCCCCTCTGACTTATAGGTAGAATAGTTCCAAGGGGACACTACAGATGGTAATTAAGAAGATTTTATTGATACCAGTGCCATTATTGATTCTGCTAATTAAATAAGAACTCTTTCATACAGACAAATACTGGAAAGAAATCAAGAAATGGTGAAAATAAAAATTTTTTCTCTAAAACAAAATCTGTTCTTAAACCCAAATTGCTTCTATTGTGAATGTTTCGAAACTAACTCAGGCATAGACTAGACTAATATAAATATTATGCACATTTGAGAACATTTTTGTGGGAGGGGATTAGTTTGGTGTGGTTTCCAAAAATGAGCTAAACTGAGAGAAGAATTTTCTCTCTAAGCTCTATATTTCAGCATTTGCATACCCAAATGCAAATGGTGTCATTGCAGTCTTACCATCAGGTCTTTGTCAGTCTCTTTATTTACCTGAGTTGTGGTGAGCTTTCTGCCCCTGTGCTACCAACGTAGAATTTTTACAACTTATAATCCTTGCTCCTCATACTTTTTTAATAAAGAACCAGAAAAATCTTAACAATGAAAACTTCTTATTCACTGCAACAACACTAGAGGGAGTTTGCAAGAATGTGTGTGGTACTTGTATGAATTGACTACTTATTTTCACCACTTGGAACCTGGTTTATTTTCCATTGCAGCTAGTAACTGCTCGATTTAGTTGATGATGTCAGAAGATACTGTTGTGTTGATGATACCTACATGGCAAACACAGTCTATATACAGAGCACTGAAGACATGGTATTTTTTAGTGAATCAAGAATGTTGGTGAATATAAAAATTTCAGTCACTACAACAGCTTGCTGTTTACCCCTTATACTAGTTAACATGTCTGATGAATGGGTTAATAGAAACGTTCTTGGAAACAGTTGTTGTTCATTTTCATTCAATATTTAGAATTTTTTTTCCAATCAGTTTTTATTAGTTTAATCAGGTTTTTTGTGACCGTGATAATATGACTTTTAGAAATATGTTATGTTAAGGCGTGTGTGCATTGATGTACCTCCACAGCTGTAATGTTGATGTGTGGCCCGGACTTGCTGGAGCAGCCTCTCCATGGCCTCAATATGCGCTCTCTTCCGTGACTCTCTACCATCACACTCCTTCCAGTCTGAAATGGACAGACACAGTCAGTATTCATATTTTAAGACAAAAGACACAACCAAACTAGGACACAGTTTTACTATTCTTAAGGCTATTTGCCTGCCAATGGCACCTACCTTGCGGAGAATTTTTAGCCACCTAAGCATGAGTGAGTTACAAACCAATTCTATGAGGTGTTTAAACCTAAAAACTAAATTATCTTCAGTTTAGTTTGGATACAGTGATGTAAACAATCTGGAGGGGTGGCTACTTGTAAAGTCATTATCTATGAAAGAAATATAACTATTCTAGTATTAAATGATGACAGCATATATTGGTGTTTGGAAAACTGGTAATTCACACTTTTTTCATGAAAAGCTACATTAACATGTAACTTAGTAAGCTGACACATGCATGCTGAAAAGTTTATAAGTCTAAAATCAGAATGTGTTTCATAAGTACTGTAGAAATTAAATGTTTCAAACTTATTGTTATAGTTAATTATAGTTAACTATAGTAAAGCTGACTGATTTCACAGAAGACTCTTCAGGACAACTTAATGTGAATATTAAACATGCAATAGAATACCAAATGACACTTTCCCCAGGTACTTTTAAGCCTCGATGAGCCACTTAAAATTAGTAACCTATGGTTTAAAAAG
>JBBIGC010000104.1:33958991-33975121 GCA_037576955.1 Lepidarchus adonis | reverse complement strand
CCTCCTGAAGCTCCATTGTTCCACTGAAGCTTCATTGTTGAGCTATTGTAACGGTGGAAGGACATCTGTCCTGCAGCCTTTCATTGTGAGAGGCGGGGTTGGCGAGGTAACGGGGGTGAGCTAACAGGGTCTGACTATATATATATATATATATATATATATGCAATGCAAATAGCAATATACACTCTTTTCTTCCATTACATTTATATAATATGTTTTTGTCAAATTTTATAAAATAAACCATTAGAATAAATCTTTCTAGTAAAATCATCAGTAACATTAGTAATCTATTTTCACAGCTAAACTCCAGCCCTGAGTCTCAGTACATTTTCTAATTATGGATTCATCAACTCTGGCCTGCCTGACTTTCTTTCACAGTACTGCTTTTGAAGAGGCACCTCAAGGACAGATACAGAGAATAGCAGAGGCAGAATGTGTCAAGAGTCATGATGGTTAATTCAAGACACAGATTCTAACAAACATCCATCTTTTCAAACACCCTTTTCTGATTGAATTACACATATATAAGGACCTGGGGATTCAAGAATGTTCCATTTGTAGAGGAACATTCATGTTGACAATGCCATAATGTGTTCATCACTGCTGTGTATGTAATCTGTGTAGAAGTGGCAGTGAAACATGTTAACTTACTGGAGGGAACAGCACAAAGTGGTTGAGAGAGCTGTGATGGTCCCCAGCCTTTCATGTTGTAAGCAGATACGCGAACATAATACTGTCGGCCCTGCCAGAAGCACATACAGAAACAAACTGGTTATTTGGAAAATGTTGCACCTATAGTTGTCTTAAATTATTGTAACACATGTTTGTGACATGTGTATATGTAGCCAGACACAAAGACTAGGAAATAGTGACCGGAAAACAAAACCAACACTAAATAGGAGAATACTGGGCATTTTGTACTTACTGTGGTAAGACCTGTTATTGTGCATCTCAGAGAAATTAGATTCTCAAGGATAAGTTCTCCAGCCAATAAAGAGAAGTCCTTTAGACAACTCCACTCCACTGCCAGAAACAAACACCACACCAGAGAAAAATGAGAGCAAATTCATCTTTAACTGACTGAAGGTGAGCAGGATTAGAAACAACAGTACACAGTATGGAATGATGTACGGTATAGCAACTAAAAGAATACATCTGAATAAAAGCAATTATAATATGTTTACCATAAGAAAACCAAAATTACAAAATGCTGATTACAAATGAGGACTGTATATAACACTTTAATGTGCTTAGCATATTACTGATATTTGGAAATGAGTCTAATGCAGAGACAACTTCTCAACTATATCTATTGTGGCAGGAGTGAAACCTGTTTACTGCTGATCACTGGTGTGTGTTTGTGCCACAGGCTCAGAATGCAGAGCAGAGTTCTCACCTTTATATTTGGTGACCACAGCTGAGTTGATGCTAGCCGGCTCCTGAAAAGTGATGGTGAGAGATGTGCTGCTGGACACGGTTAAACGCACAGATGTCGGAGCCTCTGGGACCTCTGTGAGAACAAGATCCAAGGTCAGATAAGATATTGCTGTAAAAAGATCTCTTTTTAAAGGGTAGGTGCAGAATACATCCCAATACCGCTTTAAGTGAGAAATTCTAATTTTATATTCAAAAGATCAGTTAGCGTAACACTTCATGTGGAAATACAGTGTCTTTTCCAGGGGTGCAGTAAAAAGTAAAAAACATTGGATATTGTTCATGCACATAACTGCTGATGCCAGTACTGATAGGAACATTTATAAAATTCAACTGTCTCAGAAAATTTGATCATCACATAAGATCAATAAAAGAATTATATTTGAAACAGAATTGTCAGGCTTCTGAAAAGTATGTTCATTTCTTTGTGCTCAATACTTGGTTGTGCCTCCTTTTGAATGAATTACTGCATCAATGCAGCGTGGCATGGAGGTGAACAGCCTGTGGCACTGCTGAGGTGTAATGGAAGCACAGGTTGCTTTGATAGCAGCCTTCAGGTCATTTGCATTGTTAGATCTGGTGTCTCTCATCTCTCGGTTGGCAATACCCCATAGATTCTCTATGGGGTTCAGGTCAGGTGAGTTTGCTGGCCAATCAAGCACAGTAACACCCTGGTCGTTGAACCAGCTTTTGGTACCTTTGGCAGTGTGGGCACTGGATATAGCACTCTGTGAACAGCCAGCTTCTTTAGCAATTACCTTTTGTGGCTTACCCTGTCTTGACTGTCTTCTTGACATCTGTCAAGTAAGCAGTCTTCCCCATGATTGTGTAGCCTCCTGACCCAAACTGAGACCATTTAAAAGCTCAGGAAACCTTTGCAATTACTTTAAGTTAATTAGCTGATAAGGGTGTGACACTATGACTTTCCAAGATTGAACATTTTCACAATATTAAAATTTTCTGAGAGTGTGAATGTTGGGTTTTATTATCTCAAAGCCATAATAATCAAAACTCCAAGAAATAAAAGCTTGACATACATCACTCTGTTTTTTAGATGTACCTGTATTTATTGCTTAGCTCTGTAGCCCTGCATCACTTAAAACATCTACTCTTTTTAAAAACAGTAAATCACCAAGAATGGGTTTAAAATACTGATGATAATTTTCTTAACAATGACGATCATCATTTTATACCATTATGTTCCAACACTGACATGATTCCCATATCATTGTCCACCCCAGGTCTTTTGTTGCCAATATGTAAGCAGCATGATGAATGGTACTAGCAGTGAGCCAGATGTTTGTGTTGAAAGATGACAGACTGTTGATATGTTTTTACAGATTCAGCCTACACATGTATGTTATATACAGTTTTGCTCATAAGTTTACATACCCTGAAAGATTTTTTAATTTCTTGGCCATGTCAGAGAATGTGAATGATAACACAAAAACTTTTCTTTCACTCATTATTAGTGGTTGGCTGAAGCAATTTGTTGTCAAACAACCGGCTTTAGTCTTTTTAAATCATAATGACAACAGACACTACCCAATGTCCCTGATCAAAAGTTTATATACCCTGGTGATTTGGTCTGATAACATGCACACAACCTAACACAAATGGGTTAGAAAGGCTATTAAAGGTAACCATCTTTAAATTTGATCTGTTTGCTTGTAATTAGTGGATGTGTATAAAAGGTCAATGAGTTTCTGTACAGACCCTTGCATCTTTCATCTAGTGCTGCACTGATGTTTTTTTTATTTCGAATTCTAAGTCATGGGGAAAGCAAAAGAGTTGTCAAATATATGCGGGAAAATGTAGTTGAACTCTATAAAACAGGAAAGGAATAGAAGAAAATATCAAAGGAACTGAGAATGCCAATCAGTAGTGTTCAAACTCTAATAAATAAGTGGAAAATTAGGGGTTCTGCTGAAACGAATTTCAGTCAAAACTGCCAGGAAAATTGTTTGGCATGCAAAGAAAATATTAATGAAAAAAAATAATAGTATTGAACATTCCAACATAACAATTATCAAAAACACAAAGCCAAGTTGACCTGTCACTGGCTACAGAAAAATAAAGTGAAGGTTCTGGAGTGGTCATCTCAGTCTCCTGACCTCAATATCATTGAGCCACTCTGGGGAGACCTCAAACATGCAGTTCATGCAAGACGTCCCAAAAATTTACAGGAACTGGACTGCAGCAAGAATGGGCAGCTTTACCATCTGAGAAGATAAAGAGCCTCATCCACAACTACCACAAAAGGGGCAATACATGGTAAGAAATGGGGTGTGTACTTAAACTTTTGATCAGGGTCATTTGGGTAGTTTCTGTTGTACTTTAAAAAAGTAAACACAGTTAAGTAATCATAAATTCTATCAGGGTATGTAAACTTATGAACACAACTGTATGTAATGAAGTAGTAAAGTGTGTAATTATTTATGCATAGGAATAAAAGTGAATAAGGATATTTTTACAGCAACATTATCTTTTAACTTTGAATAATACACCAGAAGAATTATGAATATTGTTTTGTGCTTCAGTTAATGGCACTGTAATGACAAACCAGACACAATGTAAATAGTCTAAGTTAAACTTTTCATCTGCTTTGCAGTCCTGTTGTGCCTTTTTTGATCTGTTCATGCAAATACACTATGCAGAATACATTTCATCCAAATCTACATCTGCTTTCCAAATTACAAAATCCTTCTAATTCAAGCAACTGGTGAATATTAATGTTGTTGTACTGCTGTTGGAGTGGAGCTGCAGTGAAATTAATTATTGTGTGAAGGTCAACTCGTGACAACGTGTTCACATAATGATAATTAAAAATGACAAACAATCTGCTTTGGTTATTTTAATGAGAACATCTGAATGGGATGCATTAAAGACTTCACTTTAAATCTTGATCTGGTCTATTCCTGGTGGTATTCACTAGGATATTTGTAACAACAAGCAGACAACAGCCTAACTGCACCATTCTGAAACATTTTTCATATCCTACAGTAAGAATTAATACATCTTTTGTCAGTATGAAGTGTCTGTAGTATAGCTTATTTGATCAAGCTCAATTTGAATACCTTTACACAGACAAGAACACAAATGTAGCAGGTATAACAAGAATTACATTTGCCAGGAAATGGTTATATTCCGTAAAGGGTCATTAGAGAGAAATTGGTTGTTCCTCTGTAGTTACAGAACATGATATTAACACTTATTATCCAATTGCTCAAAGCCCACAATTTTACATTAAGCAAAGGATGCAAATAAAAGCACAATTATATGGTGGATAAGATTTCGGGTCAGTGATCTGCAACATTCCCATGAGCTAATTGATCATGTGTTTGTGTGTATACTTCTTTCCTAGTCAGAGTTAAGAGCAGCCTTCAAACTGTATAATTTTCCAAACTTCTTAAACATCTGCAATCGTGACACCATTCCACTAGGTTGAAATTCTAAACTGTCTTCACAGCATCACTGGAACCTGGTAGAGAGATTTATTCTTGAATTTAAATTTGCTCTTAAATTTCAAATCATCCTGGCTTGGGTATAGAATTTTAAAGTTTGTAAAGTTTAGACTTGAAAATTCCTTTGAAGTGGAAAGGTTCTTCACACCTGTCTGTCTCACTTACTTCATAAGCTATCTTGAAATCCTTTAAACATACATAATGTGTGAGTAGGACATAAATTCTCAGATTTATATCTCTCTCAGTAAAGTTTCAGGCATAAGATTATTATATTGGTAGACAATCAATGCAAGGGATAATGCATTGTGAGATATATATTAATCAAATTTATTGCAGTTTAGTGACATATGCAAAGAAAATATTGTTTCATGGTTGTGCTGAGAAAAAAAAAAGTTCGTCAGAATGTTTTGGTCTTCGCTCAACAATACATTATTTAGTTTATGTGTAACATATATGTATATTATGAATGGAAATTAAACAAATTGACAACTTTTAGTGGTTTTCTTGCCTTTATATGCATAAAAAGCCAGTTTCTATTAATGCAATTTAAAATAAACCATGTTACAGTTAACTTGTGCTAATTAGGTTGCGCATGCTAACAAACGACATGCTACATCCATGTTTGCTAACTGTGCTAATGGAGGTATGATATGAAACTGTGAGTCTGAAGCACAAACCTGTTCCCAAGGCAGTGGGCATTATAAGAAAATAATGTTACTTGTCCAGGACACCGTTCAAATTCAATGGAATTTTTGTCTGGGTTTTGGAGAGTTCTATAATAATTATTTAGATATACAGCCAAAATAACTAACTAAAATGCAAAAAAAAAAAAAAATCATGCAATACCAGGAAGGGTAAAGGCTAGCATGTGCTTTGTTCAAATAGGAGAAAGCTGACTGCCAACTTTGCTGCACCAGACAGATGGAGGGAGAGGGAGGGCCTTCTTTTCATTCAGACTGAGCGTTGCCAGTTGTGATGTTTGCCTACAACTGTTTGTGGCACTACCGGGTATTGAACTCTTCAACATCTCCCCAATGGCATTTGTCTGTTAGTTCTTTTAATCTTAAAGATGAGGCACAAATGCCAGTTCACAACATATGCAAGATATATATGTAAAAACAGAAATAGAAAATAAACAGCCCTTAGTACAACTGTTTGAAACTTCATCTTGCTTTGTATTCCTCTTCACTTCATGTGCCCATTCTACAGTGACTATAGTAGTGGTTAATCTTCTGCTTGCATAGATTTGAGTGAAACTTGGTAAAAAATCTTGGTAACTGAAGTGTCACAAACTTTTGTTAGTTAAAAAATTTAAATACATAATCAGGGGTGGATTTTTAACTGGGCCACTGGGCACAATACCAAAGACTTTAAGCTGCCTGAGGCCTCAGGGAGGCTGAGACCACCAAGTCTGAAGTGGCTCAAGTACTTGGGACAATCCATTGCAAAGATAAACAGTAGCTGAACATATATTAAGAAGAAAGGTTTACATAAGCTAAATAAATAATGACATGTTTTCTTTATTCTGTTACTAGTTAAATACAGCTAGCCAGCTCAAAACATTGCTTAATGATCAAATAATCAGCAACAACCAAAGGCATACATGTCATAAGCACAGAAAAAACAAGAAGCTTATTAAAGTTATACTGGGCATTATAGCTCCTGTGTGGCTCTATATTGTGTTTTTGCTTAAATTGCCTCACAGTTATAGTTGTGCTTTGTTATGAAGTGTATTAAACTCAATACATTCTCAGAAAAGTATCCCTGATGACATAGTGAGACACTGTCATAACGAAAGAGGCTTGGTAGCAGCCATGCATAATGAAAAGTAAATTATATGACTATGATTATACAACACTAAAATGCAGAGAGGAGCAAAACCAAGAAACAAAAGAGAAAGCATCACACTGCTGCCATACACTGACCATGGTGTTCAATTTACAGTCTTGATTTTTTTTTATCTTTGATCTTTTTTAAAATTCCCAGTTGAGAGTATGGTTTCTTTGATTTTCCTCACCAGGAGTCTTAAATTCTCAGTTGCAAACTCTAGTCAAATGCAGCAAAATATATGGTAGGAAAAGAAATGGCAGAATGTGTCCTGAGAGACATATTTTAAAAAGGTGTCAAATATGTAAGTTGAAATGGTCAAAATTAACAAGCTGCAACTTTATTGTTGGCATAATATATTTTCTTTCAAAATACAACCATTTCCCAAGGGAACATTTTGTGCTGATAGTGGTACAGTTGGTATATTGCAATTAATGACAAAGAGTAACTGGAAAAGAAGTTTTGACTCACGTGCATGCTCAAAGCCAGTGCACATGCGTTTGTAGAGTTTGCACCTCCACTCCCAGGCTTTCAGTTGCTTCTCCTTGTCAGAAGTCTCCAAGCTAAGGCTCTCTCTCATTACCTGGGTAGAGAGCTCACTGGCTCTCCTCTGAGCCTCCTGCACCAGTGCTGAGAGATGGGCCTCTCGACTCTCCTGGCTCACAACTGAAACACAACACAACACCTTAAGCAAGACAAAGAGCTTTATATATGTCACATGGTGCCTACAGTATTTCTAAAATCTACTGCTGTCTGGAAAAAAGGACTTGTGTAATAACAGAAAAAATATGTCAATTTTACATTAATTTAACTTAATTAATGCAGCACTAAACAGATTATCAAAAAGACAAAAATCTTGAAGCTAAAAATGAAGGTTATTGATGTTAACTGTCAAAACATAAAAATAAATGTTAGAAAACCTGCCAAACAAGGTGTCAAACAAGACAGATATGTAGTTTAATCATGCCACTTAAAGTATAACAGTGCCTTATATAGTAATCAGTCTAAGGAATGTTTCAACTCTTGCTCTGATGTAAAGACGCTAAAACGGGAAATGTGCTCAAACTTCTGAGTGCCAGTTTTCATTCAAAACCAAATGTTTAGATGTTAATCTAGTCCTTCAAGTACAAAAATACTTGAAGGATATGTCTGGATGTTATTAAATGAACTATCTGTGGAGTTAAAATCTAATGTCTATAATAATGACTTAAGTGCCTACATACCTGATATAATAAATATTTAGGTAATAAATGTCTAGTGGAAAAATCACTTTTAAGAAAATTTAATAATGGTTTTTCTTTAATACCAAGTTCCATTAAATTTTTGAAACATTCACAGATAAGTCATTACAGTTCACATTATGGTACAGTATGTTAAAGCATGTTTGAGTAATCCAAGAATGTGTTCGTCTTCTGAATTGTGCCCCTGTCATAACCCCAGGACAGCTGTTTCACTTAGAATGCAAACTGAAGTTCCAAACTTTCTATTCATTAAAATATAATTGGAACACATAACATACTAATGTGGAGACTGGAAACAGGTCACAAGTCAACAAGTTAAGGCAGTAAATTAAAAAATGATTAAATAAAGACTCCGGTTGAAGTTAACACCTTTACAAAAATACATTTCAGCACAAACACAAAATTGCCTGCCCAAAAACTACATCACTTCTGCAAAGGATTTTTTAATGAACTCTATAACAAAATGCTATGGCACAAGTTTAATGTAGAGAGAATCAAGGTTTTTTTTAAAATGTGTGTGTATAGACAGTAAGTATTATGAATTATGAAAGTACAATTATCAAAGTACACAGTTTTACTTAACTACATGTAACTGAGAAAACGCAACTACTCACTAGGCACTTTTCTATAAGGGTAAGACTAGTTTATATTAAACTTTTGCTTATATTAATCTACAGAAAATGAAAATGCAGGTATACCAATACCAAATCATCTCCCTCCCACTATTCAGCAAATACATAGTGTATAAAGGTGTGTATAAATGTGTACACGTGTGTGTGTGTGTGTATATATATATATATATATATATATATATATATTAGTTTTTCTTTAGTATAGTTTTATTGATCTCTATTTCTATTTTTCATTGATCTCTATATCTATCTACTTCTATCTTTCTATTTCTACTCGGTATGGTCCACGGAGCACACTGGGTTACATTTCACTGCTGGTCATACTTGTATAACCTAGTACGTGACAAATAAATAATCTTGAATCTTGAATCTACCAGCAAGTCATCACACTAGGACATGGTCTCCAGTCATTACAAAAGTAACAGATGTCTGACTTTCAATAAATCAGTGACATTTTATAAATCAGTACACCAATTTGCCATAACGTAAAAATAAAAACCTCAAAAAACACGCCAAATATTGTGAAGGTCTTCCATGTGCCACCAAAACAGTTCTGCCCTTTTAAGGTGTTTACTTCACAAAACGTCTGAAGGTGTAATGTGGTATCTGCACTTTGTGAACTGGACATGCTCAAATGAAGATCTGGGCTAATTTTATCAAACTGTTTATCAAATGTGTTAACTTGGTTTATATAGCACAGTTGACCAAAGTGCTATATCAAGGGTCAGATAATAAAAACAATTATAAAAAGAAAAACACATTTAAGCTTAAATAGAAAAAATAATAAAACAAAAGTACACCAGGCCTACTTTTACATTACATAGGCTAGATAATCAAAATCATAATCAAAATCAAGACCAGATTTAAATACTAAGTGTGGGGACATATACATAATGTGAAGTAAAAGTGAATATTTTTTTATTGTGAACACAATCACACCACAACCAAATGTGACCTCTGCATTTAACCAGTAAGATATGCAACAGCTGGCAGCCATCAACAGCAGTGTAGTGGGACAGTATCTTGCTGAAGAATACCTCAGAGGTGCCCAGACTGGGAATTGAACCTGCAACCTGCTGATCTAAGAGGGAAGGTCCTAACCACAAGGCTGCCACTGCCCATTACATTGCAAATATAAGAGCAGGCTATTTCAGGGTCTAGGTGCAATAATCTTAAAAACATGCTCACCTGTATGTTTTAATCAACCAAAAGGAGCTGATCAGAAGATCTTAATGCCCTGAATGCAACATAGTGTTAAAGAAAGTCTAGGATGTATTGTGCAGTTAGGGCATGAAACATACATACAGAAAATAATTTTGAAAGTGATTCTTAAGAAGAAAGGCAACCACTGAAAAAAGGGAAGGGACTGGGGAAACATGCCCAAGCCTACAAGTATAAGCGAGAACATGAGTCAGTGTATTTTGGAAAAACCTCAACCATAACAACATGTTCATCATAGGAAGCACTTAAACTTGCATAAAAACTTGAAAAAAGTTTAAAAAATGGTCTTTGCAAAATTAAAATAAAAGTTTATTATAAGATGCAAGTTTCTTACCGCAGATTCTTTATTGGATTGATGTCCAGAGACTGGCTAGGCCACTCCAGAACCTTGAAATGCTTTTTACGTAGGCATTCCTTCGTTGCTCGGGTGGTGTGTTTGGGATCATTGTCATGCTGGAAGATCCAGCCATGTTTCATCTTCAATGCTCTCACTGATGGAATAAGGTTTTTGCCCAAATCTCATGATACATGGTCCCATTCATCATTTCCTTTTCCTTAATCAATCATCCTGTCCCCTTTGCAGAAAAGCAAGCCCAAAGCATAACGTTTCCATCCCCATGCTTCACAGCGTGTATGGTGTTCTTGGGATGAAAGGTGTTGATGAAGGTGTTCTTCCCCCTCCAATAAGGGAGTTTGCCAATGAACTTTTATTTATTCAATTTTCTAATAATTACTGCTTGCCTATTGTAGATTGGCTCAACTCAGTCTTGTGCAGGTGTACAATCTTGTCCCTGGTGTCAATAGACAGTGCTCTGGTCCTGGCCATGGTGGAGGTTGGAGTCTGAATGTTTGAAGGTGTGGACAGTGTCTTTTATACAAATAAGTTTAAACAGGTGCCATTAATACAAGTAATGAGTGAAGGATAGAAGAGCTTCTTATGTCTGTGAGGCCAGAATTCTTGCTTGTTTGTAGGTGCTAAATATTTATTTTCTGCACAATTATACAAAGAAATTCTTACAATACAATGTGATTTCCTGGATTTTTTATTCTCACAGTATAATGAACATTACAGACCCCTCTCATCTTTTTAAGTGGGACAACTTGCAGAATTGGTGGCTGCCAAATACTTTTTTGCCCCACTGCAAACATTCCAATAAACATTAGGCCTTGTCCACACAGGGATTCAACTCTTGGATAAATGAAGGTGCGTGGTGCTTGACTAACATTTGTTTTCCTCTGAATACCGACCTACAGACCCGACTGTAATGTTGTGTGCTGACTTGTAGGGGCAGTACTGAGGTAGTCCAGAGCGTTTTTGTAACCTGTTGGGTTTAAGGTTTGTCCTTCATTGGACTGATGAAATATGGATCAGTTTGCTTAATGAGAGTGGAACCTTGATGTTTTTATGTTAAATATCCTCCATGTTATGGCAATGTAGGCAGAAAAAACATCACTGCCACTACTGGGTTCATCCTCCGAATGTGAAGCGTGAAAAGAAGGAAAAAGGCACATTTCTGCTTCTCCAGAACAATAAATTAATGGCATGTGAATGCAATAAAGATGTTTTCTTTGCACTCATTAGGATTTCAGCAGAAATTGATGCCAAGAAAATGCAGCATGCAATGTTTTTTGACATCGTCCAAATGTGCATCTGACTGATTCCTAAAAGCCCATGTGGTCAGTCTGATTTGCTCCAACGACCAAAAAAATGTTGACATTTAATCCATGCTCACCTGACGCCACAGATGTCAAAAAACACTTTATCTTGCTGAAAGAGGCCCCTGTCATTAGGGAATAGCACAGTCATGAAGGGGTGTACTTGGTCTACAGTGACGTTTTGGTGCTGCAAGTGGTAAATTTCACATGAAGTCCATGACACAAGCAAAGCATTGCCAAGAGCATAACACTGCTTCTGCCAGTTTGCCTTATTATGTATCTTTATGCATCTCTTCCTCAGGTAACACTTCACAAATTGCTTCCAAAAAAGTTTTTTGCTGATTGTGACAAGTACCTACTGGGTATGCAGAAATAGACATTTACATTTTTACTCACAATACAGTATTTATTCACGTTTAAGTAAAAAAAGTGCCCTCTTTGATCTTGGCATCAGTTTTTCTTGGGAACATCAGTCTTAAATAATGAAAATTTTCACCTCCCTTGTTCATTGTTTTCGCAAAATTCTACATTAGTCCCAGTTTTATGTGAAGAAGAGGCAAAAATATCTTTGCCCGGGTCAACAAACAATTCATGTGCCACGTTTTTCTGACCTAGAACTAAAATTTTACAGAGTAGCCAGTTCTGTCGAGAATAGTGGGACTCTTTGGCACAGCCGTCTCATTCGCAGATGAAATAACAATACTTTGTATAGCTGAGCAGCAGTCCTAATAACAGGGCAATGACATTAAGATCTCCACAGAAATTCCAGTTGTACCTGGTATACTGGACATACTTTAGTAAGTTTCATACTCTCATACATTTCTTTCATGTGTGCTGCATAACCAACATGCACTTAAGGATAAATGTTGCATTGTGTAGCAGAACAGCTTTCAGGCTTAACATTGACAAATCAATGAAGAGACAACACTTCTCTGGGTTATCACGATCCAAGGCTGAGGACAATAACTCAATGTCACAACAGAAACAGAGACTGTTGACTACAAAAAAATTGGTTATATCATGATATCGGTCTCAAAACACAGACATTTTCACACCTGGTGACAGCAAACACCATTCCTGCAGTCTTGAACCCAGCAGCTAAGCTTCTGCGTTGACCGAGCCAAATCTCTGACCAAATCATTCAATTCGAACTGTGTTATCAGTTATCAGTTCAAAATCCAAGGCAATGTCACTGTCAGTACCCTGCATTGCAGTTTCTTCATCTGTTTCATTTAAGGTCCAATCCTCTGGTGATTTCGGAATTGGAAGACTGTCGTCATGTGGCATGGGTTTAATTGCTGAAGGCAGATTAGGATATTCAATTGACCTCTTGTTTTTGGCAGACAAACAAGACACATTAGTCAAACAGAAGTAACAGTCCGTCACATGGTCTTTCTGTTCTCGCCATATCATCGGAACAATAACAAAAAATCATGACAAAACTGAAGATTTCCCTGAAACGGTATGTGATGGGTAAATTTTTATGTGATATTCATGATCAGCACCCAAAATCTGTAGGAAACATCCAACAGTGTTCAAGAAGCAAAAAGCAAAAAAGTGCAGAATAAGTGCACTTGGCTGTTCCATAGTCAAACTCTGGTGCTCACATGTCCATGGTACTGTAGGTGCTTTTAGCAATGGATGGAGTTCAGGATGGACACGGATTGGTCTGAGGTTTTACAACACCAAAAACAGCAAGCTGTGAAACCTTCCTATTACAGCAAACACTAATACTTACAACAATTACTTGTGCTACCGTAGTTGCAATGCTTCTTCTTCTGTGGGACCAGACCAGACAAATTAGTCTTCATTCTTTTGCCAGTTTACCAGTCATCCTTCACTGGACCATTTTTGGAAGGTAATAACCACTGTATAATGAGAATACCCAACATGATCTGTGATTTGGAGATGCTTTGACCTAGATGTCTAATTAGCACGATTTTAGCCCTTGTTTCTCAGATTGCTCAAAAAAAAGTTGCTCAGATCCCTACATTTGCCCAATGTTGTTGCTTCCAACACATCAACTATAAGCTCTCTAATATATGCCACCCTTGACAGGTGTCACCGTAACAAGATAATAAATGTTATTCACTTCACTTGTCAGTGCTTTAAATATTGTCACTGATCTGTGGCAAAACCATTACATCTCAAGGCATAATACGGCTGCTTGTCATTGCCAGTGTCAGTGTGGTTGTGCATTAAGTCAACCAAGTTTGGGGGTGGTGGAGTAGAAAATGAACATACTTGGCGGCAGGCTGGAACACACAGGACTGTGTTTGGCTGTATAGATTTGTCATGGTAAAATGAATGTTGCCTGGCTAGTCCTCCTCGTAGACTGTGAATACTACTGCATGTTCTTTCAGAGCCTTAGTCATGGACCATGACAGCAAAATAAACAAATAAATACATGGCTGAAGAAACCCTCTTTCACTGGAGCTGTTCTGTTTGGCCCAAACCCCAAGAGACGAGAGCTCTCCAGGAGAAATGATAAAGTAAGTGTTGTCGTCTCTGAAAAAGGGGGGCAATAAAACTAGTTGGCCTTACTTGGGGGTCCACAGCGCAGTGGAAAAGGCAGCAATATTAACAGCCTTGAGGTGCAATTTCCTGTGCTCTGAAGATTGACATCTGGCCACTATGTGTGGTTAATTGAACAAACTATAAATTAATGGGCCAGTCTGCCGATAGTGCCCTGTCATACACAGATGGCATTGTGGGGACACAGGGATTGCCCTAAAAATAGACAGTATGTGGACCCTGTCCTGGCCATAAACAAGCTTAAACCTCAACCTAAAGCTGAACCTACAAGCTGTCAGGCATCTGGCTGATTGATTTACTTGGCACTTCTGGCCTGACATAAATATAATGCAGAAAGCCCAGGAGGGGAAAATACGGCAATGTTTATTTTCTGTTTGTTTACAAGGATCGGATTGTGCCATAGTGAAATGTTTTGAAATTTAACTGCAGCATGGGTACAATAAATCACTTAGCATAATTGCCCTGCGTTACATGCATCATTGGAAAAGTTAAACCATTAAACGACAAACCTTGTTAAGATTTTTCTGGGGGATGCCGTGCGATGTCCCCCCTTGTCGCCCGAACAGCCAGACTGCAGTCCAGTGTTCTCTGTTTGCTCTCAGACAACATTTGGCTTTTTCATGCTCACACTGATTCAAGTACTCGTTTCTTGCAGGGCTTTTTCCCTGCTGTGGCATAGGAGGTAAGAAACACCTGTTGCACTGTTGCAGAGCTGAATATGCTATTGATTAGTTCAGGGGCAAAGTAGTGTAGAATAGAACTACATACAACAGTAAATGTACATGATATTCTGTTCACTTCTCTCAGACTGAGCTTCACAACTCTAAGACTCTATACATATCTCTCAGACCACACATGATGAAATATAGTAGGCAAATGCAAGGTTGCCTTGCTCTATTAACAAAACTTCAAAATCAAAGCTTCCCCTTTTCACTTTAAAAGGCTTCACTGTCCAATGTCATGACATTATGTCATGTCATTTCAATTGCAGTGATTTTTCAAGTTACTCTTTCCTTGATTATGTATAGAATTCCAATTTGTGCATGATCTCCATCATTCTCCAAGGAGATTTGGTTACAAGGATAGAACAGTGCAGACTGATAAATGACGTCAACAGGAAAACTAATAAAATGCTGTCCAAAAAAGTATCTGAGCTTGCATTTAACTGAGTGCTGTGGTCATAAACCAAATGATTATAACAGTTGTCATTTTATGTGTATGACAGAACTACAAGTGCTTATGACAGCTGTCATGGAAAGGTTTACTTATTTCTGCACGTCGCTGCTTACTGCACAATCCTCTAAAGCAAAGTGTCAAAAAACATCACACTGCCTCCCTCTGTGTATCCCAGTTTACACTGCAAACAACTTGTCAAATTAGTGAGGGTCTGCTTTTGGTCTCAACAGTAAAAAACAGACATTTGACACAAGTCTTCTCATGATGATTAATTACTGTAATATTATTTCAATCTCTGAATTTTTCCAGTGTTTTTTTGGCTGTCATACTCTCAAGTGTCTAAAAGCCTAAAATTACCAAGTCTGTGTTTATCCAACACAATACTTTATTATCTTTTAAACTAAAATTGCTGAAGTTGCTGAGTAGAAATAAATATGAAACTAAATAGTCAAAATTACGACAAGTCATCATTAAATATTCACTGAACAAAACTTCTCTGAAACAATCAAAAACACACTGAGTTAGATTACCGTATATCTTCTAATAATAGCCTGTCACTTTTAGTCGCCCGTTTCCATTAAACGCCGGGATTGAAAGATAAAAATAGAAATAAACTCCAATAGTAGCCGGTCTGTGGCAGACGCGTTCTCTTGTAAACTGGATTTCCGTAGACCAAAACATACTCTAACTCCGCCCCTTTTCTACCCCAGCGCTACCACACACTGTCTCCATGACAAACACACAAAGAGAAGCTGTTTGAGAGATGAAAAAGGGATTCGTCACGCTGAGGATTTTCGTGCATTCGTCAGAAGATGTGGTTTTTTTTCATGATCCGTGCGCAGGCATTACCCCGCGGTAAGTGTTTTCGCTAGAAAGCATACTATTCGTTAAGAAAGCTGTCAGTCACTTCTGGGAAGCCTGAGATTGGCTAGGAAGTAAAATGT
>JBBIGC010000104.1:33911257-33958891 GCA_037576955.1 Lepidarchus adonis | reverse complement strand
CATCCCTGCTGCTGGAGTCAATACTTCAGATGATTTGAATGTAAATTATTTTATGTTGAGCTTATTTGGGCGTAACTCACATTTTAAACATGTTTAAAGATCACAGTTTTAAAAGGAGACTTCTTGTGTAAATATTAGACAACTGCTAAGCTTAGTCACGTCATCAAAGTCTCTATCTGTGGGTACAGATTCAAAAACCAAACGTTTGGTTTATAAAATTTGAGCACAAGGATTTATAAACGGTTTATAAACTGAGGGAATGCGAATCCGTCGCCACGGATTGTTTTTTTTTCTACTGCAGGTAACGCTGCGGCTCTGTACTTTAATAATACTGTACTGCTGCATAATAACTTCATTAAATGTTGAAAGGTTAATCTGCCGTTGTGGTCGATTTGTGGGCGTGCTATTTTAAATACCACCACCGTTCTGCCTGTGAGGAGAATAATAGCCTGTCTCCAACAAACGCCTGTCTCTATTAAATGCCTGGTTGTCCCAATAATTTTTTAAATAGTACTACTATTAGAAGATATGCGGTATATGAAAAGAAGCCTTAACAGTATATAATGCTGTAGCTGGGGGTACTTAAATGTTGCAAGGACATTTGAAACAACAGAAGTACCTATATGAAACACCACTAAGAAACATTAATGTGAAAATGTGAGTACCCTAGTGAAATAACATGCTTTGCTTATTTTCTAAGTGAAAAGACATCATTACAATGAACAATAATTTATTTAAACTATTTATTTGCTAATTTCTTTAAAATATGCAAAGGCTTGGGCACCCTTTCAGTTGATCCATTTTATTTATTCTGTAAGGTCTCATGTTTTATTTGTCTTTACCCATGTCAGATGTACACTATGACACAAATAATATAATTTGTGCAACAAATCATGTCTCCCTTCATACCCCACAGAGTGTTGTGTTTACACTCAACAACACTGTCTCATGTACGTGTTTCTCTGATATTTCAATATAAGAAAACTTTGCCAACTGTTAAGAATGACGGTCAGTTTTACTTTGCGATTATGTGGCAGACAGCATTGTGGGTATAAAGTTAAGAAAGTCACCTAAGTATTAGCCAATACTGAAAGTGAATATCACATTGTGACTGAATGAGTTAAAAGAGTAGCTATATTAGTTATTACAACATACATCAAAATCAACCTTGAACTTCAAGAAACAAGTTCAAGAAACAAAAGATAAATCATCATCAATAAAGGCTCATCATCATCATCATCATCATCATAAAAATACTAAAGCCTTCATTATCCCCAGATTAGAATACTATTGAAAAATCTGTGATTACACATTGAATGCACTATCCATGCAAGATGAACAGAAATATTCTGGAAAAAAGTAGCAAAACTTTTGGCAACCAAATTATTGATTTCAACCAAAAGGGGATAAAGAAAAGAATAATAAATGCGCATTCAACTTTGCAGAAATACAGCGGGTAAAATAAGTATAGTACACATCACCAATTTTCTAAGTAAATATTTTTCTAAAGGTGCTACTGACATGAAATCCTCACCAGATGTTGGTAACAACCCATCCAATCCACACATGCAAAGAAATCAAACCATAGATGCATGTACCTCACATACGTGATGTTTAATAATTTAATTTTACTCGCTTTATAAAAATGAACTAATTGTCAATTAATACATACTTACATAAAAGTTTAAAACATGCCATCTGTACAAAATGCTTGCAAACTATGAACTGTAAATCTAGAAATATTTGAGTTGAAAATAAAAGCTGAAATAAATTTGAGTGTATCCATGTCTAAAAGCTGACCAAACATTTGACTGTGAGCAGGACATCTGTCCATTTGAAACCTGATAACCACATGTTAGGTACTGTATGAGGGACTACTCACAATGTGGGCTCTCTTTGGCCCCAGCTTTGAGCAGCAACTTGGCGATGGGTACATTGTTGGTCATAATGGAAATGTCAAGAGGAGTGAGACCCTCACTGTTGGGCGTATTGAGGTCCAGCTCATCGGATGTGTACTGGAATAGCAGGATCTGCACAGCATCCAGGTCCTGTTGCTCCACAGCCTCAAAAACAGCTTCGCTGCATTGCACATTCTAGACCAGAGCAATGGAAAGCAATGTAAACGGCTATCATGAACTGTCATCAATCCACTTACTTCAGGAAACCCACTCGGCTGTCCACTAAAAACAACTCACTATGGTCTATATCTTATTGTGTCCTGGCAGAAAACAGCAATACCTCTAATTTAATAGGTAACTGAACTGTTTTTCTTATAAATGGAGGATTTCTGGAGCAGGCAGTAAATATTCAGTGACATTTGCGCAATGATCAATGCACAGCAAATGCCTATGACAGACATGAGGTCATTCTGACACAAGCGAAAATGTCACTACAGCAAACAGCAAAAAACATAAGGTCAAATAAACAGATGCCTAGCTCTATAAATGTAAATGACTAATAGTGTCAGACATCATATGACTACAGTGTGGATTATGAAGGGCTCTTAAGAAGGCATCAAAGCATTTAGATGTAGGACAATCACGTGTTTTCCAAACTGCCTAAAACTATTCCCAGAATTATAATACATTTCTGAGTGTGAGTTGTTGGCCAGGTTTAACACCTTAAAAGGCCACAAAAAGATACAGTGTATCCTTTTACTTAAGCTAAACCTGAATAAATAACTTTGGCCTGGACTTCTGAGTAGCACAATTTAAAAAGAACATTCTGTCCAATTCCTATAACAGTATTAAAAAAATTCTTTTTGGTCTCTTACCGAGGCTTTGCGAATGCGATCTGACCGGCCAAAGAAATAAGCATCCTCAAAGGAGGAGTGGCTGCCCTTGAACTTTTCTGAGAGGTTGCGATAGAGCCGTTTGGCTGCACTAGGGGAGGCGGGACCAGCCCCCTTCTTACTGTGGGTCAGCTGAAGGTTCTGCATCTGCTGGGTCATGCTAACAGAAAAGGTCCTGAGGGAGAAAGAGCAGAGAGAAGAGAGCACACTTCAGTAAGACAAAAATGTCATGCTTGCTACACCGTTGCTATGCACAAGTTAATTTAAAGCATGCATCTTGATAAGTAGATGTCCTGCCTTTGTTCTGACTAATTTGAGTCATTAGAGCTTCTCTGACAGATGGACAAAGTAAAGTGATTAATGTAAAAGAAATAGTTGCTTCAATATGTCCTTAGCCACCCATTAACTGAATTACTTCACACATTTTTAACATCTGACAGTGCTTTTGTGCATTGACAGAAAAAAATCATTTTGACATTTAGCTTTTATGCCATCACGGTTTCTCTTATTCTTACTCATGATATACAGCAACCTTTTTGACAAACTCTATTGGCTGTCACACTTGGTTCATGATCCATGAAATGACTATATTATGTGCTTGTTAAATATTAGAATGACAAAAGTATTTAGTTTTGTGTTAAAAGGAGTTGCTCAAAGTCAAATACAGTAGATTAATGTCAAAAAAGATGATAATGCACAAGCAATGCCATCTAGTACTTTTTAATATCACAGACAGTGGCTCAACTGCCCACTCGATATGGACACTTTTAAGACAAAGAAACAAAATTTCTTGCTGAGCTTGTGAGAAAAACCAAATTAAAAATTAAACTATAGTATAAATGTATAGTATTATTTAGATGTGTGTTTGTATAATTAGACAATAAAAATGTTTCAAGAATTTTTTTTTTTTAAAAAGCACAGTTCCACAGTTTTTGGTCAGGGCAGGAATTAACTATATGCCATAGCTAGACAGAAATCATAATATCCTAAGATGCAAGCATTGTAAATCCACCTGGAATTGAAGGCAATAGAAGGATGAAATCCATACACTGAAGAAACAACAGAAAGAGTTGTTGTTGTGGTTGTTTTCTGGCATAAATAACAGAATTCTCAAGACAGACCAAGTGATTTCACTGGAACTGTCCTCAGCTGACACGGAAATCATTTAATTTTAGAGGAATGGAACCATGGGGGACAGCGTGATACTTCTCACTCCTGCATTCTATAATTCATTAAGACACGACATAACAGCATCGCCTTGTTTTCCTTGCTCATGCCAGGTTTTCTGCACACCCACACAGCACTAATAATACTAAATCCATGGTAGAAGGGCACATCCTCTGACAGCCATAGGTAATTTAGCATATGCCTTGAGAGATTATCTTTCATCTCTCCACCGTTGGAACCTGTAGGGTCTTCCCTAAAGTCAAGTTACATCCATCAAAACCAAAAGATGGCCTGAGAAGCAAGGGGCTGAGGAACACTGTTGAGTGAAAGGGTGCAGGGTAATGGACTTACCTGTGTCAGATAAGGTCAGTTAATTAGGCATATGCAGTACAAAAGAGGAGGGGATGGGTGGGGCTGAAGGGCACTCACCTGTCAAGACTCAGGGAGCTCCCTGAAAAGCTGCTAAAGAACAGAAGAGGTCTAAAGTCCTTGATCAGTGCAGCATCGCTCTGCCTTTGGTTGAGTCTCTGAGTCAGCCTGGAGATCTTGCTCTCAGGTCTGAATGAAAAAGCCAGGAGGAAGTCAGAGTCAGTCCTTTGGAGCAGTTGATCAATGGAAATTTAAGGAGAGATAATGGCTTCTGAAGCTAAGAACAGGCAGCCCTGCTCTGGGCAGATAACCCAGGAGCACCTGGTGATCACCAGAGCACTCCTATTCAAGCGCATCTCGCCACAGCGCTTGGTGAGTAATGCGCAGAGAAAAGGGGAGCGGAGGGGGGAGTGAGAGTGACTGAAAACGAGAGAGAGGAACGAGAAGCGAGAGTGAGTGAGACACAGAGCGAGAGAGAGAGAGAGAAAAGAAAGGAGGGGAGGGGAGAGAGGCATCCTGTCAGAACCAGGATGAGCAGCAGAGAGACAACAAAAGCACAGAGGCATTTAAGCAAGGTCCTACTGAGCATGCTCAAAGCAGGCAGTGGCGCTAGTGTGGGGGAAGGAGAGAGAGAAGGACCTGTTGTTCCTCCTCTATCATCACTACTGTTCTCTGCAGTATTGCTTATCTGCAGAAACAGGCATCTAATCCCTCAACACACCAATCAGCACCATGACTATCAATAAGCCACTAGAAAGGTCCACAGGTCACTGTCATGCAATTCACGCACATTTACGTTGACATACACACCTTTAATTTTCCAGTACCTAGTGTTTGAAAAGCCAATCTGATAAACATGAAAACATGAATAGTATCATCATTGTATCCACAGAGGATACTATCAGTGTTTTGGATTCATGCCCAAGTGCCCAAAAGCAATTTTTTTATGCAAGTGAACAATAAACAATTTTCTTTTTCACATATAAAATCAAAATTATTTTTATATGTAATTTTATAGATACTGTTGCTTTTACTGCTCATCATTAAAAAAATTCTGCATGGTTATTTTACATTTTACTTATGCTTTTACAAAAGCATAAGATTTCAAAAGCTCTGTCACCTAATGTAATGCTTTTAATGCATTACTACCAAGTGGCCCAAATGGCTTAGCGTCAGACCGTGTACTTAGTGCTCCTGTGCACAAGGCATGGACTAATTTTTATTGTTTTCAGTGACCACTGGAAAATTACAGCTAAATTAACCATCAGATGATATTCTGAAAAGCATAACAGTGCTAAATGCTAAATCTAAAGCAGTATGCGAGTACAATAAAAAGCATATAGTTTTATGCAAAAGTACAGTAAAAGGCACATGTGCAATTAGTTTAAAAGCATTTATCTAGGCTGTAAGTGTGTTTGTACCAGCAAAAAAACACAAGCTAACATTAGTATACATGCAAATAAACAAGAAAGCAGTAAAAAGTTGTTATCTGTATTCATTATAATATTAGTATCTTTTAGCAACAATTTAACATCATTTAATTAAAAGTACACACACACATACACACACACTTTACAGTGGGTGGATTTTGTGTCATGATCAAAACAGGCCCCTGGAGAAAAAGTAAAATTACACTAATTTTTACTCATTATCACATTATCACAGCACTCCGTGCCTCCGCTTATTAGTGACCTGCAATACTGTGCTTAATAATGACATTTATTAATGTGTTTAAACTCACTGTAAGAGCTGAATGAAGCAAATCTAAATCCAGAACAAATGCTAAGATTACTTTAACATTGTTTTTTTAATTGTTTTGTCTCACTAAGTATGTCATTTTAAGGGTGTTATGCAAATTTTGAGTTCTTCAAGGAGATGTCGGATTCACTAATTTTCAAAGATTTTATTAGACAGAGAGAAAAATTTGTTTGCTGAATCCCACCTCTGCTTGAATAAGTCAACACTGACAAACATCAGAATATTCTAGACTGGAGCTTCCCAAATGACATGCCAGGAGAAATGTGTATAATTCCATTAAAATACTGTACATACTTAGTAAGACTGAAAAAACAACAATTCAATAATCTTAGCATTTGTTCTGAATTTACATGAAATTCATCCAGCTTGAACACATTAATAAATGTCATTATTATTAAGCACAGTATTGCATCTCTTGTTCACTTTTCTTACGATCCACGGTATCTGTTCACCATTGCTTTCAGCATAAGAACCACTGAAGATGCTTTGTTGGATACAATGACCTGGACAAATGAGAATTTCCACTCATACTTGCATTCATGGAATAAAATCAGGGTAATAAAACAAACTATATTAGTTCCACAATTGCGCTGTTGGTAACCACAAGCTTAATTTAACTCAATGGACACTGAAAACAAAATGCTCAATCATCGCAACATCTTAATTTTTATGTATATGAAATGATGGTAACAGATTAGATGCAGATGAAAAGTTATCACAGGGGCAGGCTCATGAATAAAACACAGAACGTGAATGTACTAGAACATTTGTGGGTAAGAAAAAGGGTTGGCCTTGACAACAAGTAGGAACAGCCTATCCACTCAGATACAATACTGAAAATCTTTAAGAACATTGTCCATGAAAGGAGTACAAAGCTGTTTCCATAGCTGCAGCCCAAAAGCACAGCTCTCTACGTCTTGCATGTGAACACTCGTAAGACACAAGGCTAATGAGCTGTGACACTAATGATACTGCAAGAAGGCCAAATCACTAGGGCCTATGTTCATATCTCTCCACAGTGGAAATGTTCAGCAGATCATTTCAAAAGTAAAAGTATTTTATAAGAGAAATTGTCAGTAAAAGGCAAGTGTTTGTATTTCAAGTAGGGATCAATATCACTTTAAGTCTTCCTTAACTGCATACAATTCTTCAGGCTTATACCATACCAACCTCATTTTGCACTCCAACCCATCCATTCCACACATGCAAAAAACATAGATGTCCATACATTAATTATATGTAATCAAATGGAATGCCACAAGAAAAAAAAAGGTCTGAACATATGAAGAAATGAAGGTGTAAAAAGGAACAAAAGTCATGACACCACCTGAAATCTATCAGTAATAAAAATGCAATCCTTCAATTTAATGCAAATTAATATCAGCTGATTCAGTTCTTACTGATGCCCTATAAAAGGTCTCATTACCAAGGTGTCACACAAGGAATAATGGGTAAAACCCAAAGAACTATTTCCAGACCTTTGCGATTTTATTGTTGCAAAATATACTAAAGGCATTGGTTACAGAAGAATTTTTAAGCTACTGGAGCCATAATCTGGAAGTGGAAAGAACATCATTTCACGACCAGGTGCTCCATGCAAGATTTCAGACTGAGGAGTGAAAAGAATTATCAAAAGAGTTGACCACTTGTGGAGAACTTTAGAAAGGCCTAGAATTAGCAGGAGCAATTGTTTAAAAAAAAAATAAATCATAAAACAAAAAAAGAAAAAAAAAGTACTCAACCACCATGGCCTGTATGATTCCATTGCTGAAGAAAAAGCATGTTAAGTACATTTAAAGTTTGCTGACCATCATTTAGACAAGCTTGTGAAATACTGGGAGATTACAGTCTTGTCAGATGAGACCAAAATTAAACTCTTTGGATGCCATAATTCACTCCATGTTTGGAGGTGGAAATATCATGGTGAGGGGCTGTTGATCAGCATACAGTACGACACTGGCATTCTTCATATAACTGAAACAAGGATCAATGTATAAATGTACAGAGACATTCTTGATCAAAATTTGCTGCCATTTACCAGGATGAAGATGAAATGAGGGTGAATGTTTTAGCAAGACAGCTATCCCAATCACCTGACCTGAATCCTATAGAAAATCTATGGAAAGAACTAAAGCTCAGTGTTCATGGAAGAAATCATAAACATGACCTGAGCAATACATGCGACTATTTTCTCTATACAGGATGTGTCTTGAAGCGGTCATCACAACAAATGCACTTGTATAAAAGTATTAAATAAATTTAATTCTTTCCATTTTCTTACACATAACTTAATGTATGAACATCTATGATTTGATTTTTGTTTTGCATGTGTGGATGGGTTGTTCCCAGCATCTGGCTGGAATTTCATGTAAATAGCTCCTTTAGAAATACACTGCTCAAAAATATAAAGGGAACACAAAAAAGACACCCTTGATCTGAATGAATGAAATATTCTTATTAAATACTTGAATGTGCTGACAAAAAAAATCACATAAAAATTATCAATGGAAATCAAATTGATCAACCCATTGAGGTCTGTTTTTGGAGTCACATTCAAAATTCAAGTGGAAACACACACCACATGCGGATCCAACTTTGATATAATCTCCTTAAAACAAGTCAAAATGAGGCTTATTAGTGTGTGTGGCCTCCACGTGCTTGTATGGCCTCCCTACAATACCTGGGCATGCTCCTGATGAGGTGGCGGACTAAAGCATCCGCCAACTCCCAGACAGTTTGTGGTGCAATTGGCATTGGTGGATGGAGCGAGACATGATGTCCCAGATGTGCTCAATTGGATTCAGATCTGGGGAACATAGCCCATAGCATCAATGTCTTCGTCTTGCAGGAACTGCCGACACACTCCAGCCACATGAGGTCTAGCACTAGGATGAACCCAGGGCCAACCGCACAAACATATGGTCTAACAAGGGGTCTGCTCTTGCCACCGTCAATCTAGAACGTTCCTGAGTTACCAGATCCCGTCTGCGAATACTAAACAGACAGGACCAGGGAAATATGCAGCATGTACGTGTGTGTTTGTGAACACGCTCACAACATGGTGTTTAAGGACTGTGAAGCCTGGAACGCAGTCTGCAGGCATATCATGGCTCTCTTACACAAGTGAGACTTGTGTACTTCCTCTCTGTTTAGGACAAATGCATCAGGGCTCAGAAGAGCACCAGTGTGGTTCACCTACTGGAAGCCCCAGTGGATGCGAGTAAACCCAAGGATGGGCTCCTGGGTGTCCGGGAACAACCAGGCCTCTAAGGCAGCTGGCTCATATCAGCGGTTAATTGTGTACTAAATGAGTGGCACCCAAAGCCAACTTAGCTGCCACCCCATACAATTTAAAGAATTACTATATCATCTGTTTGGCCAAAAAAATCTCAAGAAATGCTCACAAGATTGCTTTCCAGGAAAATTAAAATGATTGCTTGATTAAAAAGACCTATAGAAATATCTAGCACACTCTGGAGTAGTGGCGCCTGGCAAAGAATCTGTATACTGAGTGATATGAGAAATTTACAAGGGTTGGATGAACCTGCCTACACATTGAATGTGATCTACACAAAATGAATGAATTTTTTTCTCCACAAAACTAAAAGAGACAACAGACATTACAGTAACTTTTATCTTCAAGACCCATTACAAAACAGTGAGCCAGATAAAACTTTTTTCTTTTGTGCATGAACCCATATCCTCTGAATCATAGTAGCACTGAACAACTGCCATCTTGTTTTTGCCTGGGTGTATAAATGTGCCTTACTGCCAGAAGTTACTATTTTTTACTTCTTAGGTCATGTCTAATGGGATTCCCTTGCAGATTCAACCTTGGTTTACTTCCATGTTATGTCTCTGAGGATATTTGTTTTTAGCTATTCTAGCTAGCAATGCCCATAAACCATGCCTGTCAACAATGGCTATGGACAAACAAGGAGGTATTCTCTCAAGAATGTTATGTTCTAACATATGTAAGTGGTAAATTCAAAATTTCTGGTCCACCTTAAATTGTAATAAGTAGGAGAACTAGAGGTAGTACATCAACTAAAATGGCAAGCAATTAACACATTTAAAATATGAGAATAAAAAATGTTTACAAGAGGGCCAAAACATGGGAGAATATCTCCCTGGTAAAAAAAAAAAAAAAAAGGAAATTGGATGATGACAGGTCTGCCATACACTATTATCAGAACTTCTGATAATGGTATCTACATAGAACATCACTTGCTGCACTACAACTGCATTTTGCTTTACAGCAGCACAGTGACAAAATCAAGTTAAAAAAAAAAACCAAAAACTTACTACAGGCTTAAATGATACATGCCAAAGTGTACCAGTCAATCCAGAGCCAATACCAAAAGACAACCTTTCTCAATGTGGCATCAATTTCAACATTCTGTGGGTATAAAAAGCTGGTATTGTCAGTAAGTCATTCCAAGTTCATCATTCAAACAGCCATGAACACACAACGTCACTTAACGAACGAGCAGTGTCACCGGGCCATGGCGCGCGCTTCGGGTCGGTGGCAGGCAGTCAGATGTTGCTCGTGAACTTGGTGTGTCTCAAAGTGTCATCAGACATCATTATGCAACTGCCACACAGCTGCAGGCACGTTTACGAGATGCGAGGAGTACTAGGGTTTCCAGACAAACCATTCGCAAGCGACTCCACCACTTTGGCTTGAATGCCAGGCGACCATTGCAGGTGACTCCACTGACACCAAGACACCGCCGTAAGCGATTGCAGACCATGTGACCTGGAAAATGCAGCAGTGGTCTACTGTCCTGTTCACTGATGAGTGTCGGCTCAGCGTTGCTGGAGAAGGTGAGTGATATGCTGAGGTCAGCATGGTCCCCAGGGTTTGCTTTGGTGGGCAACAGTCTGGGCAGGCATCACCAATCAGCGCAAAACAGATTTGGTTATTGTACATGGCTCAGTCACTGCACATTCTTAACTTCATAGGACCCATCATCATCCCCTAATTCCACCTGGGACCAGTTGAAGCAGAGACTGCATGATCGTACTCCACCCTCACGTGAATTGGCAGAACTGCATGTAGCACTTGTGGAAGAGTGGAACGCATTGCCTCAGAACATCATCATGAGGCTAGTGAGACGTCGCTGTCAAGCTGTCATTGAGGCAAATGGTGGAAACACCTGCTACTGACATTGTCAATTTTTGTTATTTGAGGCTATCCCTGTTATTGTCTAATTTTGGGGGGGTAATACTTTTTTTTTTTTTTCAATTTAAATATTAAACTAATGAAAATGGTGTTTCTTCTCATACATTATTAGTAATATCAAAGAGAACTTTTACTTATTTCATTAAAATATTGTGAGTAGGTTATATAAAAAGTAATGTAAAAATATATAAAATTTATGTTAAATAAGAAAAACAAAGGTGCATATCAGATGACATTGTTCCATTCAAACTTGGCTGTCATATACTTTACATTTATATAAGATTAGGTACTAAGAATTATTTTAAATCCTGTCACTCTTGGTAGATGGCCCACAGCATGTTACAGTGAAGTGATCACAAACAAAAACTTTAAAATAATTTCTGTAAGATTTGCATTGTTCTTCAAAACATATGTCCCTTAGCATCAGTCAGAATATATTCATGTGACCGAAGTCTTTACAATTAACAGGATGATTAAGAGGTGTTGCACAGTAGAAGTGGTACATTACAGAAAAAGTGAGTAAAACAGCAAATTGAACTGAAAATAGAAATTTCAGAACATTTTAAAATGAATAATAATAATTGCATAAATTGCTCAATGTACTGTAACTACTGAATGACAGATGACACTGAATAATATATATATTTTTTGCTCATTTGACTTTTAGTAGAAAATGGTATTTTCACATTGTATTTAAGTTTTTAGTGTTTTAAATAGATGTTTTACTAGTGCAAATCACAACACTGCGATAAGTGTATATATATATATAGTTTTTTGCATCTCATTTTGTATGTACATTTACTGAAACAAAGAAAACCATAATAGTTTCCTTCCAACCTCCCAATTTATAGCTGGTTAGATACTTCTTGAGCCAAAGAGAGACAGGCATACAACAAGAATTTATAAGGTAAGTTATCATATGAGTCACTGTGTCCAATCAGGAGACTCACGTCACGAATCAAGTCACGACGGTGTAAAAAAGCATTGCCCTGCTCACAGCAGGCTTTTGTGCTCTGCGCTTCTTTCCTGCTCAAGGCTAAACTCTACATTTGCATTGCAAGAGAAATACAAGTCATATAAACACTGAGATACACATCTCATCACTAAAGAATACTCAGCTGAAGTAACTTGCAAAGCACATTGAATATATAACTTATTTTCAGAACATATCTGACCTTGTGTTCAGCCACAAAGCACAAACAGAACCCACTTTTCTTAGAAAAGGTAAATCATTTAAAAAAAAAAAGTAACTGCTAATATTACAAAATAATGCATAAGGAATGCTAAATCAAAGGATTTGGCCCAAGTATAACACCTGTGGACACCTTCACTTGTCTGATAGTCTTTCATTAAAAACATACAGAACTTTAGCTATTTCATTTCCTCCATTGGATGTAGGTAGTAGATTATAATATCTCTAATATGTTATTGCTAATAAAATTAATAAATAGTTGTTTATCAGCATTTATGAGCATTTAAACTGTGTGTTTACAGTAACTGTAATAACTGGGTTTGGCCTTAATAACTCTGGTCTTTACTCACTAGGCTTTGGTGAATCATGCCTTAGAGTGTGAAAGTCAAGTGTCATGTGAAGCTTATGTAAATATTATAGAAGCCTTTACATAAGCTCCCTTAACTGGAGTGTTACCTCTAAATGTGGGCTCTGATTTCTGTGTCCTGGGCTATGAGTCAGCCTCATATTAGCAAGATAAATGTTCAGTGCAGTATGCTTAATTCACACAAACATAAAAAGTCATTGTTATGTTTACTTAAAATATATATGAAATCCAGCAACAAAATAATATGGCTTTTGTAACATTTTCACAACTTTTCTTATTATCACAGCCAAAATGCCCATGTGAAGAAGTTGTTCCAAGTGAAATGGCAAAGGCCTTGCGTGGCTTTTATGTGAGTGAAGACCTGAAAAAAAGCATTTTCTTAAGACTACCAACCATGAGCATCACTGGACACTGTGATGATTTTCAAGTAGATTTGAAATATAATTGAAATGGTATTTTAAAAAACAACTCATCTCTCCTTTAGGCCTTCAGCAATAGTTTAAGTACTACATAAGAGGTAAAATGCTTTTCTTGCTTTGCAAATAACTGCAATTAAAGTGTAAAGATTGCTATTGCATTAACAGTGGAAAATATGCAAGGTGTGGCTGCTTCAATTACTGGAAATTACTTTGACAATTAATTGAGTAGTTTATTACAATTTTCCACCCATTTTCCACTTAAAGTATATCCCTGCTTATTGGATTGATCAGCTGATGCATCCTTCTTCTTTATCTTTGTTATGTTTGTAAAACAGAGCAGACAAAACAAAGCATGCTTAGTTAAAATTGGCCTAATAATCAATAATCAAGCATGATATTGTGTGGAGCAGCAGTAAAAGCATAAAGCTGCATTGACTACATTGATCAGTTTATTAGTTCTGTTAACACTTCTCATCTCATTTCATGTTTTTTTTGTACAGTTTTTACTTTCATTTTTCCTCTCTGTTTCTGGGTTTATCACAATATCCATAGTATGGTTAAACTCATATCACACATCATCATACCAGCATACATACCCGTAGATATCCATGTTCTACAGCACAAATAAATTTGTCTCATTTTAGCACACTAGCTCTACATACCAGCATATTATGTGTGATATTTTTGACATGTTCTTTTTTTTTTAACCCTTGAGACTTCAATTGTTCAAATTATTAAGCCATACTGAGCAGTGTGTAAAAACACGAAATTGAAAATTGTCTAAGGTTGTAGTTTCACACATAATATCCATTGTAGTAACATTCATTACTGATGAAAAGCAAACTAGATGAAGCATCATCTCCATAAGGGGAACAGTCCTACACTAGCTATGAATGGTTTTATCATGTGAAAAATATACACAACATGTCCTGTATTTTTTGAGAAGCACAAAAAACAAACACCTTCTCCTTAAAAATAGAATAAAAGTATAATTATCTTTAAAAAATGAGAGTTAGTTCAATGTCAGTATAATGTAATAAGCTTTGTGGGTCTAAACAGCTCTAAGATAAAATTCTTCAAGAATACTCCTGTATGAAACCAACTAATGCCATTACAGACCTATGTATAGGGGTCCTCGTGTTATTTCACACTAATGCGGCAATTTGTGTTTATGTCTGTGGTTTCCTTTTTTTACATGCTGTTGGCGACATAAAAATTTACACGAGAATTTGTTGGCAAGCGGAGCGGACGAATACACTTGCTGTCATACGCCGCCATATGAGGGAGACGCTGTTGTGCCATTCGCACTCTTTCATTTCTGTTGCTTGTTTGGAAACTTTAGCGTAAGGCAGACTCTACAGGTTAGGCCAGGAACTGTTTCATTTCATTGCTGCTGTGGATAATCCATGTGCTTATTTTACCCGCTCTCTCTCTGTTAACAAACTATGAGTCCCAGAAATTCTCAACTCTCTTTCCACCTCTTTTCTGCCCGTATTACCCACCTGTTTTCCACACCAGACTCTACATAAACCACAATGCCTTGCTCCCATGAAACACGCCACATCCCACAACAAACTCCTACGAGAGAGACTCGTGTTAGCTATTTGGGTGCTACTTGTTCATGTTTAATAAACATATGCCATCATTACATGCATGTGTTCGAACTTACCGCGAACCCATAATTTAAGGACCCCCTGTAATAATAATAATAATAAGAAATATAATAAGAATTGGTTGCTCCATGGAGGATGGCAATTGTCAAATAATATTAGGGTAATTTAAATATTTATTTCACTACAACGTTTGGCTTGATAAGTGTTACTTATGAAAAACAATAGAATGTGTACTACTGTACACTGCAAATGTTCTAAACATGATTTACTGCCATATTAACATTTTAGCTTTAACACGTTCAGTGTGATTTTTACTGTCTGAAAAAGCTATGCACTCCATAATGGTGTGAACTTGTAGCTCTTCAGGTGTGCTGACTTTCTGTATGTAATCAAACATTTTAAAAAGCCTTAAGTCCATTCCAGAAAGAGGCAGATTACAGTTAAAGAAAAAACCAAAGATGAAAACAAAGATACACTGCTATGATTTGCTAACAATGAGCAACAATTAGCTGAGACACACTGAATATATTTTCCTTACAGAGGGACTGCATTGTAGACACCGATGATACAGATAATGGAGCTGAGAGGTTTTAGTTCATGTGGACCAAATTTGTTTTTCTGGCAGGTGGGTAAGTACCATTAATGTAACATCTACATTTATCCTAGACAAATGACAGAAATGTCAGAAAAGTATGATAAACAAAAAGTATTACATTTTTATTAGATAAGATACAGTATGGTATAATAATTGTATTAAAACACTAAAATATCTCTATGCTCAAAGTCCCCAACAACTGCGTCATTTAGACAGTTTAGATCACAAAGCAAGATATTTTCCTTACCCAGTCCACAATGTTATGTTTAGCTTATACTTTAAGTAGCAATTGAATCTTATCTGACAATATAAATTGAAAAATTATTCATGTGGTAAATTGATTCAAGGAAAAAAATGTTGTGTTTAAATTCAAATTCAGTAACGTAAAAAAAAAATAAAAAACTCTGTTCACTTCATTTTTGAACGAAATGATTCCGCTCATCAGCACACCTTTGTAGCGCACTGCGCTGGAATGAAAGCCAAAGAACTTGATTATGCCTTCCTGAGGCTTAAATGCAGCTTTCATTGAGTTGATCTCCATGGAAACACCACTAGTGCCATATTTCTTAAAGGCTATCATGGGCTCGTCAGGCTGCAGGCACTGCTGTCTGTCACTATGGGGGAAAGTGTTCAAAGCTGCTTGCCTCTGTAGTGCTATTAAACCTGTATCTAAAAACATGCTTTCACCTAAAACAAACATGTGCACATTTGAAGATGGGCACAAAGGGACATGACAAAATGTGATAACAGACACAATGCTAAAGGTTTAGAAGGAGATGTAAGCTCTGTGCAATATACTGAAAGCTCACATAATATTACAGATGTTAAAATCTATGTTCTGTGAGGCTGTTTTTGGCACACACAAACAAAACTTTCAAATTTGTTCTGGTTTTCTGCTCATTTTATCAATAGTACTTAACATTCAGTTCTTCAAACATGTCTTGTGCAGCTCATGACTTTTTCTAGTCTATTACATTTAATGTATGTCTGATGTTTCACAATTTTATCACTCCTATTACATGCGATTTGTGTACAAGATTTTGTAACAGACATTTGATTTTTTTTTCACCGTTTGACTTTTTTTTTTTCAATTAATGGGCTACTGAAGTTGTTTAGAAGCTTAAATGTGCATTACCACTATTAGGACAAGTTTCATCTCACACTGAATAAATTAGGTTAATCAAAATGGCTAATGATGAAATATCTAGGAATAAAACATGTGACAAGGAATCCTATCATTTAGTGTTATCATTAAGTAAACTATGTATGATAGTACATAAACTGTATATGCGTTTTTAAGAGTTTAGACCAATGAATCCTCTTTTAGAACCCTAAGAAAGCCTCTTATAAATGGGCTATTGTTTCTGAATGCATTGCTGACAGAGGGAATCATGACATACTGCATCATGCTCATTAACCTGCCAGTCTCAGTGCTGTTAAAACCACAGACACTGTAAAGAAGAGAGGGAGCAACCGATTAACGACTAAGTCTGGCAGTGTGATTTCATGTTGGCTACATCAGTTTAGACCTTGACTTTTTTTCTGGATTGCTGAACTATATCAATGGGATAGTGTTGCAAAGTTTCAGAAGTTAAAGTCATTTGTAGAAATCTGCCACGTCTCAGACAAATTGCAGAAAGCAGATGATGTGTATGACTCACAATGTAAAATGAGACTAATAAATGCAAAGGTAAGCAATTAAAAAGATTATTTTGGGGTTCCAAAGTGATGAATCTGCTAAGTGGAGGCTCTATCATCAGGAGATCATGAGTTCAATCTTAAGTGGTCTCACAGCCATCTGTGACCAGAAGTCTACAGTGACCTTGCACTCTCTGGTTGGCTAGGATGGCCTTCATTAATCTCCCATGTTAGTTTATGTAAAAGAGCTGCTGTCAGTTACTTGAAACAGTCTCCTTCAACTGGACTGAACTGTCTAATGAAGTAAAGGTAGTATGAAAATGTATCTGAGGAAGCATGTGCTAGCCTTCACCCTCCTAGTGCTGGTAACAATGTATGATTAAAAAAAAGAGACAAATTACTTTGTGGGAATTGAGAAGGGCTAAAAAGGGGTGAAATACTGGAGAAATGTCTACAATTACAGACTTTCACTTATGTTTATATACAGCATATTTGAACATGCAAATCTCTATAAAAAAATTAAAGGGAACAATACACTCTAACATGGGGATTAAACAAAAAAAAAATCATTATTTCAAACTATTGTTTATATCAATAACAGTGCCCTAGAATTTCTGCTATCTAGGACACCAAAGCTCAGTTTCCTAGAGCTCAGTGAAAGGTGATGGTCAGCGCTTCCAATTAGTCCCTAATCAGGCAATAAGTCTCACTCTCTGGGCTCTGCGTCACATCACTAACTGTGCCATTGACTGCTAAGGCCTGACCTCCCTGTCTTTGCTATTCTAAGATAATAGCTAACAGAGGCTCATTGACAGAAAAGAATGAACCACTTGTGGACTACATTTTGGTGACCAGTCCCCCAGTGCACGTTGGTTGGATGACAATTGTTGGTTTAACCTTATTGATAAGATAAACATTAGAGTAACTCTCAAAGGGTACCCTCTAAATGGCTCTGTTAAACACATTAGACATCCTGCTCAGTGCTAGACATGGTCCCATTGTTGCTCTAGTCCTTTGCTGATTTTTTCTGGACACACTGGATATAACAGCAAATAATATAAACAAAAAAATGAAATATCATTCCATTTTTATTCTTGCATTAATGCTGGCTCAAGCAAATAGATTTCCTAGCCAAGATAATAGTGTAGTTCTAAAGCATTTCCTAGAAATTGTCTGATGATAAAAAATGATGACAGTTTACAACAATCTTCATTTTTCTGTGGTTTTTTTTACCTCAAGGATTTTAGAAAGCCTTGGAGAATAAACAAAGTACTTACTTTTTACGAGTTTCGTATCTTCCAGTTGCGCCAAGACTCTGAAAATTCAAGAAAAATACAAGCTGCTATGATACCAAGGCATGTGGTTCATTCACAACACAACCAGTCAACATAAATAAAGAAATGAACATGAATACGATAAATGTACAAATTTCTGTTAAATGATCACCACCTAGCATTCCACACCAAAACAAACAAGTGAAATAGCAAAAACCACATACAATCTTCACCAGCTGTGTTGAGAAAGGTTAACAGGTTTCAAACAATCTATTAACACTCTTCCACACATTAACTCTAATTTTCTAATTACATAGTAAGCAACGCAATTGCTAAGCACCACTTCATTTTGTGACAGGCACTTAAAACCTTTCCTTCCAAGAATCTGTCTCTTCTTCAACACATTAAGCAAAGGCAGCCACGCTGTTGTTATAGCAACCCTAAAGAATTATGTATGGGAAATTACCTTCACTTTGGATCAGTATTCCTCCTGTCTGACACGTAAAGACATCTGGACATATTGTCCTCGGTGCACAGGTTATATAAGGATGCGGGACCTGGCAACTCATGTGTAAACTATGGTTCTCGCTTCTCTACAGATACTGTAATGAATATTCATGAAGTAGTGACACTATGCTTCAAAAGCAGAGCACAAACACAGGTTTTTAGGGAGAGCATATAAACAATGAAATGCGAGTGCTCATTAGACATGCCAGTGTTCCAATCCAAAGAGTTGATTTTGTGCTTTTCAGTATACTGCATTTTTTCTGCATGAAGAAAAATCATTGCTGTGTGACCACAGGTAACAGACACTAAGTCAGTTCATACAGTGATAAAGCAGGCAGGTTATAATTATTTACAAATATATGTTTATAATGACAGCTCAAATTATAAAAAAAATCTCTCAGCACTTTTTCATAATCAAACAAATAAACAAGCAAATTAGCAAAAAAAAGAGATAACTGTTGTCTTGTTTTGCATGCATACAGATAAACATAAGGCAGAAAATGTACTGTCTATGGCAAAGTGAACATACACAATAGCTCTCTAGCCTTTTCACTTGCTAAGCAGAAAAATATACTTTAAGATATTTTTACCCTATTAAGGTTCATTCAGAATCTTTATTGACAGATAACGCTCTCATTAACAATGCTGCTCAAAACAGGCAGAAATTTCACCAGAATGTGACATACTGAAAAACTTACTTGCTACAGTAAAGTACAAAATGTTCTATTCCAGGCTCAATGATGTCATCATCTGAAATGCACTTTTTGCATTTACAAGTCAAACACAAGTCAACAATTTTTTTGCCCTAACAGATTGAGGGAGTAAGAGATTTTGCCTCTTACTGAGGACTTGATTAGATCAGCTGGAGATTCAGTTGTAGCACTATTGAGACAGCAGAAGCAATTGACTTGAATAGGATGAGTTGATGTATATTTGTACTCATGCTGCAGTATAAAATCCATTTATAATTTCTGTTTCAAAAATGTCTGTGTATGGTAATGGTAAAGTATCTAATGAATTACATGTTTTCCAATCAATTGATCTAAGTTAAATGTATTTATGAATATTTACCATTACACTTAAAAATAAATAAATAAAATACAAATAAAATACCCCAGCAAAGTGCCTGGGATCCAATTTCTTGACTATTAACCTTCCTCCTCATGGCTATTATTAACATTTCACTCTGTAAACTGCAGAACCTGGGGAAACTGTAGTTTCACGCCCACTTCAATGGCAAGTGGAAAATGCTACTCAAGTTACTTAAATAATAAATGTTTGTCTCAGGTTTGGAGTTTTTCAGGTATGCAGTAGCTAGTATTTACCAAAAGTAATCAAAGGAAGGACTCCTGGTCAATCGTCAACAGGGTTATGGATGCCCAAGGCTCAATAACGCAGATCAAGAAGGGAGGATAGGTTATCTGGTCTTATCCACTATTCAGCCATAACATTAACACAACCTGCTTAATATTGTGTACACTCCCCTCAGTTTCCAAACCAGCTCAGTCAAAACAGCTGTGTAGCAGTTCGGGAAGGATTGTAAAAGAAGACCTAGCCTCTATTTCTGACATGCAATAATGTGCCTCAGGCTTCCATGAGCCTGTTGATTGTTCATCGATTGCCTTTCCTTGGATCAATTTTGATAGGTACTAACCACTGCGTCACATTACCTACTATTTTGTTATATTATCTGATCGAGTTGTTTAGACATCAAAATATGGCTATTTTTTAGCCATTTTTCCATTTCACATAAACACAAACATAAACATGTACTGACTGTTCATTTGCTGCCTTTTATATCCCACCCCTTGGCAGGTTTTTCAGTAATGATATGATGAGTATGTCATGCACGCTAGCTGTCAGTGGTGTTAATGTTCTGGCTGATATGTGTAAATATATGTGAAAAAAAGAACCCCAGACAGTAGGTCTGAACATTAAAATGTCTTTGCATGAGATGCTCAAGAAGAACAGCACTTTACCTTTCTTTGAGAGATCTAATGGACAGAATTGCTATGAGCAGTTTGTTGATTTTAGTTAAATGTCACACTCAGCCAGCTGTGTCTGGAACATGGCACACAGCTAACCTTGCTGTGCTCTTCTTTAATGTCAGCAGACCTCTTTGTCTAATACAACACTTCTTCAGAGACAGCTGTCCATCCCCACAGATATTCTCCAAAAAGGTCTGTAATTGCTATAGACAAGGACAGCCCCTGTACAACCTCTTCTGTCATAAATGTGAATGAGCATCCCTATGAGCATCTGAAGATCGGTATAAAACGGAATAGGAAACCAGGCTACAGAAGATTTCTCATTTGAGGAGGGTGTATTAACAGTCACATCTAGCCATTGGACTCATCTGATGAACACATTTCAATTACACCATTACATCACCAAATACCCTAGTATAATTGTGTGAATTAATGCATACTGAATTACAACACAGATTTTCTAGTTTTTCCAAGTAAAAATTACATTACAATTTGGACAACAAAATAAGCCTTGAAAATTGCATCCTATAAAATGTGTGCCGGTAAGTGACAACGGAAAAAGTTATTTAAGGAATGTTTCAAATTTGCAGTATTAAAATCATTAAAGTCTTACAGACTTTTCTAACATCTGTTAGTACAGGCATAACCACAGCTATTCACAATATGTGTCCTAATAATGGAGAGAGCAACACATTCTTAATGGAGACTCATAGTCTGACTGGGACAAGGTAAAAATGTTCTCCAGTCCCAAAATATCTCTTCTTCAAGACACACATCTTGGCTTAGGTGCTTACAAGTAAACACAGTGAAGACTCAAGGATAGAAGGCTTTTACCACTTCCTCTAATAAATGTCATATAAAATCCTCAGCAATTCCTTAGCAAAACTCAAAGTGCTACCCAGGCTTTTGCAGACTGGCATTTACTTAGCTTGTCCTCTTCAACCTAATGTTTAATATCATTACCAATGTTGCAATCAAAGATGCTTTCATGGAGTCCTGAAAACCATCAAATAAAATGGGAAAAGATCATCAGATATGTTCCGATATAGTAGACAACATACTCTAATTAAACCAGTTAGACACTGTTGATTTTACATACCATGATGGCCTGTAACCTGTTTAATGTCCATCACACATCTACCTCAACACAAAAAATTACAAAATATTTGATGTTCAAAACATGGCTAATTGAACAAATTGGAGCCAAGAGACTATTAAGCATGAAAAACACTGCAGCCCTTAAGGAATAAAAGACGGCGGCCGATTATCTGAAATCATTCAGACCAACTCGTTTGTATATGCACTATGAATGGGAGGGATTTAGAGACCGGAAAATTAATGATAATAGCTTTGCTTCAGAAAATCTATAATTGATGCCTGCTTTATCTAATCAGTGCCTGGACTACATGAGGAGGCTTCTGCCTCTTGACCCTGCTTTTAAAAGCTCAACTGATCATATGCATAGTACACAGCTGACAGTGAAATCTTTTCTGTGCTATAAATCAGGGGAGTGAGTCTGAAATAAATTGAACTGAAATAACCTCTTTGCGTAGATTAGGCTAGGCCAGCATCAAACCGACAGCCGAGACAGTCCGGGGCTCCTAGAACTTCTCACTTCACTGTGCTAATTTGAACAAGGCTTTTATTTTTCTATTTGTCAGAGGGCTAAACTGTAGCATGGTTGTTAAACCTCTCCCAGGCCTAATTAGGAGAGCAATGCTAGCATTCATAGCTGAGCTCGTGCTGCTGGACTCAGAGGAAGAGGGGGGCCATGGTGATGCCTCTGGCAGCCCGGCCTGGCAGCTCCCTGCCCTTGTGGCTGCAATATTAAGTGACTGCTGAAATTGATGGCCTACACAGCTGTTTTATAAGACTAGATGACAACCTGCTTTCATATGAGGCAGTTGTTTTGCAACACATTAGCAAATTGCTCTGTTTCATTATTCATTAGGGTGCTGTCATATCAAAAGCAGTCATGCTTTGTCAGAGTCTCCACTTTTCCCAAAATGTGTACTTTGGGGAGTCTGCCCAGGTGATGTCAGACATCTTTTGTTATTACTATGTAGATCCTGACAATTCATGATGACTGACAACATTGACACAGAAACTGTAATTCAGAAACTTGCTAAAAGAATAATATGTAATATAATATTAAAAAAATTAATAAAGTGGGTTATTAAGACACAGGCTGTGAGATTTGAGTTTGTGTTTTTCTGGTATAAAGGGCACTTTTCAAAAGCACATGGTTTTCACAAGGCACTTTAGTACAGATTAAACATACAATTCAAAAAGAATAAATGTCACTGTATGCACCTTATTGACTTATTCTTAATCTGCAGCAATATCTAACTTTCAGTTTATTTTTTAGGTCCCTAATCTAGTGTTCAGGGACGCATTTTGACTGAGACTTTATTTTCTGTTTATTACATTGAAAAAAAAGCACACAGACAGAAAATAAGCATGCCTAAAATATTACTGATCTTTTCTCTTGTCACCTCGGGCCAAACAACAGTTCCAGTTAGTGAGCAGTGAGAGGACAAGCTTGCCCCCTTATGGTGTTTTCAAGAAGCAAAGTTTCACAGTGAGAATACAAAGACAAATAAATCTAGTTCAAACTTTCCCAGTCAAAAAAGATAAAATACTATAAAAAAAAATACTACTTATGATTTGACAAAAGGTGAGGTTTCACACAGAGACAATGCTATTGTTTGTGACTGAGAACAGCTTGCTAGTGACTTCTTTGTAAGAAGGAGGGCAGAAGGGAATGGAAGCGAGGGAAAGGACAGAAGAGGAGAGAAGAGAATGAATGATGAAAGAATGACAGAAACGTTTTAAGAATCCCTGGCAGAGGTGTTTTCTGGGAGCAGGATGTAATGCAGCAAGTAGCTACAGCTGGAGTGCGAACACACTTCTCTTGACAAATGATAAATCTAAAAGAATAAGAGTGGTGGCACAGTTTCGGGTGAAGTGATAAATGCACCTCAAAGTGAATTATCCTAAACTCCTTCCAATTATAACCTGTTTTATATTAAATGCTTCTAATGCTATAATATCAAATAGGCCTAAATGAGAAAATTATATTGGACTGGCACTTTTCAAGAAAATTTGCATGCAGTGCCTAAAGCATTAATTTGTATCTATCTGTATCTGGTTCTAATGTCTAAACTGGAATAACTGGTTCTGACTGTCCAACAACCCCATGCTTTCCTAGAGCACCTTCAGCAAAGAGACGCAAGCCACAAACCCCCACCAACCAAGCTCCATGGCAACAAGGTTGACTAGGTGCAATAAATTGCTGCATTGCACTGTAACGCCCAATACCACCTCTGTTCATAAGGTGTCATTTATTTCAGGATTTAACTTTTTCTCCAACATGAGACAGGACATTGAGGAGAATGTATTTAAAACCCCCCTTGTGTGCACAGCCTGAACCTAATAGACTTTAAAAAAACAATAACAGACCACTGTGTGTTAGTTTAAATAACAACTGGACTACGGCCTAATAACTTCATACTCTAGAAAACACACACACTGTGTGAGTTGCATAGTGTGAAATTGAATTTTGTAGAGAATGGCTTTTATTGTTTCACTGGAACATTCAAGCTCTTATTCCACAGCAGGTGAGAAATGCAAAGTGACCATATGATAGCTACTCTTTAATGTTCCTTTTGCAAATAATAAATGTTACAAGTACAATTTCAGGGGCATTTCAATTTCAAAGTCTTTGTTATTCACTGTGGCGCTCACCATAACAAAGGAGCCTTCTGCAGCCATTTTTCATGGACTCACACCAAAGAGGTGGAGGTGGAAATGGCTGGAATATCTATGTCACTGTGTTTTCTCTTGCCATGCAGCTATAAAGCTTGACAACTCATCCAGAATCACGTTCACAGAATGACAAACACAAATCGTAGTGGGCTGCACTAGATTTATCTATCTTCTCTTTTTCCTCCACATCACTTCCCAAAACAGTGTTTTTGGAAAAGGTCCAGGAATCAGGCACACCAGTCTATTATGGCACACTCCATTATGTAAAGTGGGAAGGACAAGAGAGCCAAAGCAACAGGATACAGAATTGATGGTATCACAAAAACAAAATCATCTCTTGTTAATATGCAATAGGAAATAAAGAAGAATTGACTTAATAACAATATAGATTTTCCAGACTAGGAAATCATCTCCAGCTGGTCTGTAAATTCCTATGGCTTTTTTCTGAGCCCTTAGTGCTATGATTTTGACTGTCTCAGGGGGCTATGCTCTCTTGATATGTAGGTTAAATGCAAACGCTCCATTTCTATTTCTACATGGATTATGTGGAGTTGACTAATATCAGCACATTTCATATATATTGAGAACTATTTGTGCTTGACAAATTTCTGTGTTCTCTGAATTTACTTTTGTGAATAGTTGAATACCATGAACCCTTTCTTTGCATTCCCAAGTTTAAATTATTAATATAATTACACACACATACTCAGTGCCCTCCATAAAGTTGATGAAAGACACATTTTCTTTGATTTACTCCTCTGCTCCTCAGTGTAAATTTTTTAATTAAACAATTCAGAAGTGATTAAAGTGCACATTCCATACGTTAATTTAAATCTATTTGCATACATTTTAGTTTCACCATGTAGAAATAACAACACATTTTATAAATTTTTCTGATAAAAAACAATGTTTGGGATAATTGGCTTCATGGGTTTGTAATTACTCAACTGTGTTTCAATACTTCATAAATGCAAAGATAAGATACCTACTGTAGGGTTGCTTCAGCCACCTGGAGTCTGTGGTTGTCATTGTTCAACACAAATAAAGTTCAATGTGTCAATAAAAATGAGGGAAGCTGTTGAAAAAAACTAAATGGACACAAGCAGATGCTTGTGGCTGCAATAGAGGCTTCGCAGAACTTCACAGAGAAGATACTCAGGACCTGATGTCTATGAATGGCAGATTTTAAGCAGTCATTGCATGCAAGAGACATGCAATAAAATAAAAAACATGATTGCTTTAATATACCCACCATCACTTTATCCCAAGTATTATGGTGCCCTGTCATGAAGGGGACTATATATGAAAAGTGTTTAAAATTCTACATGGTAAAAGTAAAACATATACAAATAATTAAATTTAAAGTCTTGAATATGCACTTTAATCACATATGAATTGTATGATTTAAAGAATTACACTGAGGAACAAAGGGAAAATGTATCCTTGTCCCAAACTTGAAGGAGGGCACTGTACAGTGCTTTTAAAAAGTCAACTTCCTCTCTGTAACAACAAGCTGCAAAGTATACACAAAGATATGACAAACTGAGATAAGGACATTCATAATAATTTAGGTGCATTGAGCAGGCAAACTATGTTACACTGATGTATTCTGAAAAAAGTCTTTTATTACAATAATGTGGTTCATGCTATTTTGTACCAAGACCTTCCTCTCACCTTACAGAGACACTTTTGAATTTTGTTTGCAAAGAAAGTGCAAAATAACACACAGTGAGAATGAATAAACAGGTCTAAATTGGTGGTCCAATCTTATGGGGGTGCTTGACTTATGTCAGAGATGCATTCCTTCGAACGCAAAGTAATGTGATTTTCACCATATTGTGACGATTTTTAGCTTATCGGAGGGAGAAAATGATGGAGACTTGACAAGAGAGTATTGCTCATTATGGAACAGAGCCCACTTTATTTATTTAGCATATGTGCGCCCCCAATTGGCTTAGCACACACAGAGCAACTCACAACTGCAGACTCTCCCCTAAGCCTCAGCTCCACTAAAATATATTAAAATAAGCACCTAGCGATTCCAAAATGAATAAACAATGCCATCTCCCTCGCATAGCACTGTAGTGCCACGTGACATCACGTGTATTCGTCTGCTCCACTCGCAAACTAGTTTCTGTGTGAACTTGTTTTTATTTTGCAAATACTGTACGTCAGAATGAATTTATGGGAACTGGTGATATAACCAGGAATCGATGCATGTAGAGGACATCATAACTCTAAGACCCCCTGAAATCTGCTTTATAAAATGACCAACTTTGAAAGTCTAATGTGAACTTTGAAAGTCCAATATCATTTATACTTCACAAATTAAAGCCATGCTAGAAAAACAGCACATGAACATAACCTGTTAAATATTCATAATTCATTTGAACCCAATAAATACGGTAAGAGCAGCTCTCAGACACACATAGTCTGCTCTTCATGTTTAAGTTTACATACACTGACAAAAAAAAACTTTGGCCTTTCCTAGAAAATGAACAAAGGTACAGCAATATTAAGGCAAATATATGCAGATAGGAGTCATGTACTCAAAAAGTTCTGAACATCAAGGCCACACAGCAGTACTCAGCCAGCAGTCCTCAAAGCACTGACTCACTGGTGTAGGAAGCCAACTGAGTGCACTGACTTATCAGAAAACATGATCAAACTACAGTATGAGCTACTTTTTACTGAGCAATGATGTTACACAACACCATTTCCATGGAGGCTATGCAACAATAAGACTAAAGCACTGAAACTGCAGCAAAACACCCAAGGTAAAGAAATCGATATCCACCTACAAAGGGGTAAGAGCTTAGAGCTACTCTAACTGACAGGTTTTCATGAACATACAATAGAGGAAACATGTGCTCTTGTCAGGAAACAAGTAAGAAATTAAATACTGTCACATGATGTGTTGTTTTTGCCTGTGGCAAATGCTCACCTTGGTGAGTGGCTCTGCCCCTACAACATCTGCCTCCAGGCCACTCTCGGGACACAATTTATTGACTTGAATTATCCACTCAGCACTTGGCTAACTGTCCCAAATTACAGCAGGCATTATAATGAATGCCAGCCAACATTACCCTTTGGTCCTTTGTGCTCAGGAAACAGCAACATTTTTTCTTAATAAAAGTCCTACTCATTTTTTCACACAGCAGGGATGGGTAACATGGCAAATTGGTAATATCATTATAAGATTTAAATAATGCCATATTGCATGATAATTGATAATATTTTTAGAACCTTTTTTTAAAAATTCAACTAAACATAAATAGGTCCAATACTTAGGGACAGTTATGTTTTATTGGACAGCAAAGCAAAATGCTAAAGAGTGATGAAAAAGAAAAATTAGTTCATGGTTTGTTAATCATTAATAATATTTACAACAGTCGCTCATAAAATTAATGTGAAAAAGGTTGTCGCATCAACGCATTGCCATAACTTTGCCCACCCAAACACAAACTCAGCCTCTCTCTCTTTCTCATGTCTAACTGACAACCTGGCTTGACTTGTTACTCACATGGATGTTCCTAAGTTTCTTCTTTCCTCTCTCCAGCCGACTGAGCAGTCTGTGGTGCTCTTTAGGCGTCTGTTGCAGGAACGTGTCGTCCACGGACACAGTCTTCCTCAAGGTCAATCTGTCCCCCCACAATTCAGAACGGGATGTCTCTGAGTCTACAGGTCTGGGGATGCGTTTCACCTGCGACACACAAGCTGCCTCTCCTCGGTCATAGTCACGCAGCACTGACCCTGAGAGAGGAAAACAGACACTTTAGGTGACAACTGATACCCACACAAGAGGGAGGGAGATACATCATAGAAGCAGCAGCCTGAGTACAGGAAACATCTCCTCATATAGACACAATGATTTCTCACTTGGGAAAAATCTCAAGATGAATAGGGCACTATATGAACTAAGGTGCTTATTGCTAGAATTCAAATCTAGCCCTCAACTCATTTCCTGTCACTGTCTTGATTGCTCCTACATGTCCTGTTAATGGTTCTGATTCAAACTGCCTCCCACTACTTCCTTAAGAAAGTTATGCCTCTGGCAGTTCTGTTCTACTGAGATTTATATTACGAACAAATAAAAAATACATGCAAAAAAAGAATGCAAAATATTTGATAAAAATCAATATAAGGACTTAAACCATCGAATACAGACCAATGTTTTTGACCACAATCTATTTTATCCTCAGTGATACTTTCCATGAATCTAGATTTCCCTCCTGTAAAGAATTATAATCAGCCTTACAAGTAGCATATTAAAATGCATCACGAAGTGGAATTTGGATTTTCAGTGTGTTGTCATATTTTCTATCATTATAAACAATAAGCATGATGCTTCCTTAATAACTGGATGTATTGCAATAGTTTCTAAATGAGCATGCACAAATAAAAAAGAATACAAATCAGTATGGGCTTATTACTTTTATTGTCATTCAAATAACAATGAAAAGAGTCTGAGAAAGAACATTAATAACAGGCACGTTGTTTTGGTTGAGGATTAAAAGGTGGTGAAACCTTTACTGAAAGAAATATAAAAGGTATGTACAGCTGCCCATCACAGTGCACATTGCAGTGAGTACTCATTACCATAGACACAAGCAAGCATGAACTCACATGTACACACTCTACATCTTCAGGAGTGGGGGTGTCTTGTTTCACTGTATTCATTCAGGCCAGCTGTCAGTTGTGAGGCTGCAGTAGATCAAGTTCATCCCTGTTACTAACTACTCAGCTACTGAGTCACTGGTAGCAACTAGAGTTGCTAATCAGCTCTGCAATTAAACCTTTATGAGGATGTGGCATCTGTTATATTCCTGAAAAAAGCTGTTATGGCAGCAGTGTCTTCTGAGACAACATTTAGGATTAAGACCCTGCAGTGGTCCCAGAAAATAAAAGCTTAACATTTCAATGGATCCATTGAGATTCATTCTGTACAGAGTGGAGCACAATAGAACACACTAAGCCATGTCAAAACTGAACTAATACACAAGCAAAGCACAGAGCATTAATATTCCATTTACCATTAGTTGCACACAAATAAACAAGTTTTAAATTTATACACAACAAATAAAAAATATTAACGGTGTGGAATCCTCCAGAAAATATTTAATGGACTTGTTTTAGAGGTCTAGGTTTGAGTGCGACATTCTTTTTATTACTACTGATCTGCACCTCCATTCAACCATTGAGCTCTGGGAACAGTGCTATTTGACATGTTCATAGTATTGCACAGGCGCACTTTAAAGAAAATGTCTCTAGCCTCCTGTAAGTGATTGCTATGGTGACAGGGGTAGCATGAGGGGGGTGCGTTTGTGTGTGTGGGGTGCATATCATGTGTCCCATCGTGGCAGATCAAGTTGCCTTGCTGGATGTTAACGAGCGGGATTCCTGCAGAGAGCTGGCATGCAGTGCTAGGTCATTATTTTCCCATTATAAATGTGTATCTCCTCACACCATCTGGATTGTTGCAAATACTGCATGCACCTCTGTATTAATCAACATTGCTGTTTAAACATTTCAATCAAGAAATGTTCTCAGTGTTCTCTGTCTTCACTGCTTTCATATCAAATCAATTCAATAATGTGTTTAATGTTTTTATAATGGGTGTTGACAAAGCAGCTTTACAGAAATCTTGCTCCAATTTTGGAATTCACCTTCCACAGGTGAACACTGAACAGCAAATTACAATTACAATAACAACCTTCTTTTTAAAAAAAAATGCCAAAAAAGAAAAAATTGAGTAGTAATAGAAAAACCCATTTTCATTGCCTAAAGAATCGATGACAGAGGTGACAATTACAAGTTAGTATACTGTTATTTTAAGGTACAATAGTTACATAATGTTGATTTAATGAACCTTCACGTAATATCAAAGCTCTGTTCCAATGTAGGAGATCTTTATTTGCAGTATATGGACATTCTACAATAATTAAAATTTGTTTTTGAACAAGATCTAAGATAAATAGTTAATATTCATTATGAGACTATGACTTGGTGTATGAGCACTGAAAAAACAACTGACTACTGGTATTCTATCTAAAGTTATTTTAAGTTAAATCTGGATGATTACCATTTCAGATGTTGAGGTCATGTTACCATGCTTCATTTGATATTGTTTATCTTCAGTTTGATGTCTGATTAATGTCTGTCGTTAATAACAAAATACAAACTCCACTAAACTAAATATGGCTGGATCAAATTAACTGAAATACTGTACTGACCTTGTCTGGTGACAGCAATGCATTTTATATTTCATGCATCAGATATGTGGTGTACTAGCTTCACCTAAATACACTTACTGCCCGATTTATATTTGTGACATATTTTTAGAACATCAAACATTAGAGGATCCAAACACAAATTTAAGACCATTTTGATGAAGTCTCTTTTTATCCAGTGATGTTCATTGCTGGGAGTGGGCTTCATAAACCAAAGCAGTAGCAATAATTTTGATTAATACCATTTTTAAATTAATATCAGTTCATCATATATATATCTTTTAAAAAGATGGTTTTTGTGTCTTGTAGAAAACAGCCTAAAAGACATGGAATAGAGTAGCAAAAATGTCCCTACAAAACAATCTACTTTGCAACAATTGCTGATGGAATGCTTTGCTTTCAAACAAGTGCATTTCAGTTCATCCAATCAAATGCTACCATCAAAAATAAGTACTGATATTAATATATGAGCCAAATGACCCTAAACAAATAAAATTATGCGCTTCTGACAAATTCATCAAACTAGATATAAAACATGCCAAGAGTACTATATACAATAAAAAAACAAAATACATTTTATGTGTAATGAGGCAGGTCATTCCATGTCAACCACATACAGAGTTGATCGATCCACATAATTACCTGCAATTGTCCCCCGTCCTCCACATAGAAACTAAATGAATTAGGTAGGAAACTGACAAATCCAGCATTTCAGCAGAATTATCAGGTGCTCATGTTTTTAATCCCTCCTCATTCTTCAACGACTTTTCAGTGCTGAGAACAGAATGTCCCAGAATTCTCAAAATGTAAATGATACACCAACTCAACAAACACAGAAATAAATGCAGTGTGGTAGCCTTGTTCTTATGTTCTAAAAATCAGCTATGAGTGGAGGGTGAAGCCAAATAAGTGGAAAGGTTTGAGTTAAACATGCAAAATGCTAATGAGCATTGGGCTTCGTTTCCATAGCAATGTAAAGCTTCATTATAATCAGCATCATCATTGTCACATTGAGGGCATAAAGGAAGTGGCTTTATTGAAGCTCTGCCTGCTCACACAAGGAACATGTACTACTGCCAGGAGTGACAGAACATCTGATCACATCCTCCTAAGAGAGTCATTATGAGAGCTCTTCTAGTTTACACCACAGGGCTTACAGCTATTATGAGCAGGCAGACAGAGTAAGTGCTCTTGGAGCATGCAGCCCTCAAATTGCCTGATAATGTTTGTACTGTTGGAAGATTAAGAACTATCATTGCTTCCTCCAGCAAAAAGAAACAGAAGTGCAGGAGCAAATGAACACTACTATTGGAAACATATTTGTATGTGTATGACTGATGCTCCAGATCATGATTCAGTGACATGAACAATTACAGTGTATTACTCAGATAACCCAATCACCAATTTACATGCTTTGAAAGAAAGCAAACACCAAAGGCTATCCCTGAATTTTGTGTGAAATTTGGCAAGATACATATTTTGCAGAGTATATGATAAAATGATTTGTCAGTGTCAATATGATAAGGTGGTGTATCAGTTAAATACATGTTTCAATGTAGTAAAAACATGGAAATGCTGAAAAATGTCTGAAAATGCTTATTCATAAGGGTCCATATAACAGAGAGCTCTATTTTTATTCACTCCCCTGTCCATGCAATCCATATATGTAAATTAAGCTACAAGGACAGCATATTTTGATTCAATGCAACTGTGATGTCACAAAAAACAATGCAGCCAACAGTCGTTTAGCCCTGAACATTTACAATAAACTTTTTTGAATGAGGTACAATTCAGTACAGCCATTCACATATATAAAGTCGTTCACATATATCAGTGTAACAAACACAGTAATTAAAAGAGTCTGTTAAATTCTAATACAATGCAAACTATTTTTAAAAAATCGGCATGGGCCCTTTAATATATTAATGTTTAAAATGGTTGTTTGTTAGATAATGTCAAATGATACAAGAACAATATTTTAAATTTTTTTAATGTTCTCATACATTTACATAGTAAAATGTAATCGCATACATTTCATCTTAGACATTTAGGTCCTTAGTGGGATAAAGAAATTGACCAGGCTGATATGTTAGCACTAATGCGCTAGGCATAAACTGATATGGTAACATTAATGCAGTAGCCATGAGCTAACATTCTAGCAAAAACTGCCAGGTTATGATATAATACAACACATAATGTATTATTGTTACACACTTAGAAAAATGTGTGGCCTTTTTTTAGCCTGCTCCTCTTATAACTGTACTGCTAAATCACAGGAGATTAAATTGTAAAGTGCTGGCTACAGTTCCAACTGATGCTGGAACGTGGGTGCATGATTAATCATGGCTGTGCAGCAACTGAATGATGACAGACATTTTTGTAGAGAAAGGAACAGCAAGCCATCTATTGCCCTGTAGCACTTCCTGTGCAGACATGATTAAATGGAATTCAAGACAGTTAGGAGTGCAGAAATGGAAGTTCTGTCTCTAACTCCTCTGCCATCTCTACAGGAATGTTACCACCACTTCCACCCTTTCCTGTTCACAAGCTAAAATGCAATAGTGCCCTCTACAGGACACTTATAGAGCATCCAGGACATCAGTAAGGGCCAGACCAACATTAATATTAATCTAGACCAAAGAGGATTTTTACTGTACAGAGCAAACAAGCCATAAACCAAGACCAGGAAACCAGTATTCCAGTTGTCACTACAAATAATTGGCATTCTCTAATGAGGAGTCAGTGCTGCTTCAAAAAACAAAGCCACTTCACACATTGATTTCAAGCTGAGCTAGAGAATCTGCCAGTAACCTTTAACCTTTCAATGTTTGCCACATCTGGGTCATTTATCAACACAGTCAATTTGACGATATATCTGTTTTCTGGTAGGTGGAGAATATTGTAAGACACAAAGCATTACCAATAAAGAATTAAATGAGTGCATTAGCGAAGAGATGAATAACTAAACACATGAGTAAGTGCATGGATAGTTGGGTGAATGAGTCAATGAATTAACAATTGGCCAAACTACTTGCTGGCCTCATACAGAGGTTATTAGACACTGTCTGTGTTGCTTTACAACCTCAGCACTGAACCACAGACCTGAAGCTAATGAAGAGGATGTAGTAGCTTAACTCCCACCTACGGCATTACATACCACAGCATCCTGAAAGAGCCAACACAAAGTATCCAGAGGGCTGCTTGATGAATTATTGATTCTGACGGCAATGCTGACTTTAATATGTCTGTAGAGCTCTATTGTTGAAAGCCCAGATGGTATACTATTAAGAGCACTCCCCGGCACCATCAGACCCTACCAAAATGGATAGACAGTTGTGTGGAGAATATCGTTACATTAATTTAAAAAAGAAAAAAAAACATTACATTACAGCAACACATTCATAATGGAAATCTCTTTAGAAAAATAATTCTCTACTTTTTCAGTTGTTTGTTACATACCTTTCTCTCATATTCAGAGTTAATTTTTCATGCTTCAAATGGTCTTCTGAGGGATTGAACCAGAATTACTAATCTTTGCTCCTCAGACAAATTAATTAGCCTTGGGTGTCCATGACCCTGTCACTAGATTAGCAATTGTTCTTCTTTGGATTACTTTTGGTAATAGCCACTGCATAATGGAAACAGCCAACAAGACCTGAGATACTTTAACCCAGTTCTCTAGCATCACAATGTGGAAGTTTCTCACATCCTTACCCTTAATGCATCAAACCCACCATCAGGCGACATTGTAACAAGATAACAAGATAATATTATTCACTTCACCTGTCAGTGGTTTACATGTTGCAGGAAACTGATCAGCATATATAGGTTCATTACATGTAAAATAAGAAGTAATTAGCCTTTTAATCACTTTCGATAAAAGATCTTACAAAGCTACAAGGCTTCCTCTGTTAGATGTACTTGTTTAATGATCAAACATAAATGTAAGAAAATATTTTTGAGATTTTTTTAGTGCAGGAGTTCAGCAATGGGTGTGAAAATGGAACGTTTTTCTATTTTAAAATTCACTACATATTGAAGTGTTCACCAAGTGGTTAGGACCTTGCCCTTGTGATGGGAGAGTCACAGGTTTGAGTCCCACCCAGGTAAGTGAATGATTTAGGAAGCTCTCTCGCATTCACCATCTGTGCTACTTGTTGAGTGAAGTATTTCTGAGTAAGGGCAAAAATAATACACCAGGTACATTTTGCAGCAGAACCTTTTGTTTATTTATCTTTGCAGCATTAATGCTTATGCTTTTGCTTTTCAGTCATATAAGAAATTACACCTCTTCATCAAGGGCATCAATATAATAATTACCTAATGGTCCTCCTGTTACGTTGCAATGCCTTTATTTTCTCACACATTTAAGACATAAAAACAAAGTTCGCACAGGAACTAGTTGGTGAGCAGAGCGGACGAATACACTCACTGTCACGTGCCGTTACACTATGGAGACAGCGGTGTGCTATTCTATTTCATATTGTTGTTTGTTTAGAAACTATTGAAAAGGCAGACTGTACAGTAAAGGTCAGGAACCGTTTCACTTCATTACTGCTGTGTGTGTGATCCATGTATTTATTGTAAATGCTCTTTCATCGATAATGAACTACAACTCCCAGAAAACAATTCTTTCCACCTCTTTTCCACCCGTATTACACACCTTTTTCCCCCGCACCAGACACTACTTAGGCCACAATGCATTGCTCCCCATGAAACACACCACATCCCAAAGCAAACACCAACAATCTGTGTTACATCGCATTCGGAGGAACAGAACCCTGACGTAACTTGAGGACCCTCTATACTGACCATATATCATATTTCAATTATGCCAATACATTTTTACAGTTAATGTGTATCACAAAAATAGTAGTGTTCCTGTTGTTAAGAGGTTTGATTTTGGTATTTATTTTGTGCACTCCATCATATTCATGATGCTTATAGTATAAAAATACACTGTGTGCTCGCAACTTAAAATCCATAAATGCAATTAATATATAATAATCGTTTGTAATCATTTATAGTATTGATTTTATTAGTGCTGCCCACATTATAATACAGCACAGACTTTAAAGCAAGTAGGAGTTGTGTATTAAAAATATGTCTTCTGGAATCTGCTTGTTTATGGTGTCAAGAAAGAAGTTTCCTTTCTCTCTGCACCAGTAATAATGAGATTGATAATAGCTCTCCATTCTGAAAATAGGTGGGTGGGTGGGCAAGGGTGGTAGGGACCTATTAGCTCTCAGTTCATCTGCACAAGCAGTTGTTGTTTTACTTGACAGCTTCTGGACAAATGAATTGTTCATTAGGCCAACCATATGCTTTGACAAGAGCAATTGTTTCAGCACTAATGAACAATATCTGCAGGTGGCTGCCATGAGTGCAACCTGCAATTAGAAGCCATTTTCATGTCCAACAAAGGCACTAATGACAGGGCCACCACTGCTTACTGGAAGTACAGCAGCATGCCTTCTTGGAATGGTTTCCAACTCGCTATAAACGAGGCTGGTGATATACACCACAGCACAAAAACAGCTAAAAATATCAGTGTATGGACTGTGTGACTTGACATCCATATTTTGTATAACATATTTGATGAATCCCTACATACCTTGTTTATTCTTTTCATTTGTACATTTATTACCAGGGACTATGAACACTATGAATATCAAGTACTAGTTTGATTCAAGTTGTTTTGGCACACACAAAAACTCTGTTATTTTTGCTTCAATATACTCACAATACACCCATGTACGTCCTCACCAAAAGATGTGAGCTGTCCATGCACTGCTCATTAATGTGCAATATGTAAACATTGCTGTAGTATTTTTGTCACTGAACAAAACAACATAATTTACGGTCTATAATATTGTCAAACTGGGTTTGTTGTCATAGCTAATTCCAACTATGCAGGTTTGAAATATTAATAACAATATCAATAAGACCAGAAAATTGCATCCTCTATATTCTAACTGTGATTTTTCTAAGACAAATAATAAAAATCAAATTGAAATATTCAAAAACTGTGCCATTTATAATTTACTGCACCATGTAAATTTGCCTAAACAATTTCTAAGAAAACATGCATTTGTTGGTGGAGTATGAATAAGCTAGTCATAGTATTTTGTAATAATTCATATTGGGAGTGGTATATTGTATAAGGTATATGCTTTATATATGGCTTGCATACCTGAAGCATTCCAATGCAGTCCTCCGGGGCTGGCAGCCAAGCGTCGCCGCTTCCTCAGACTCACACCACCCTGACAGGAGTCCCTGCTGGGTTTGAGAACTGGAGTGGAGGTGGTCCGTAGGGCCACAGGGGACGGAGGGAGGACTGAGACAGGCGAAACGGGGGAAGGTGGCAAAAGATGGCTTTCCCTCTCCTGAGAATGGTTTGAATAGATGGACTCCCTCTCAAGAGGTTTGCTGAAGAATAGAATTAGTTTTACATTATTTTGGTCATTCTGCTCTGATTGCCTGCCATACAGTGGTGTCTTCATGATTATGATGTATAAAACATTTGAAAAAGATTTGAATTTAGAGTTTCTAAAGCCACATATGTATTCAGTTTTGTTAATATGCCTATAAATGCATCTAAGAACTACAGCCTTGAAAGTACAGTCAAAAAAAGGTTTGGAATATGACAAATTATTAATATTTGTGAAAAATTAAGCATTTTACAAATTAATAATAATGTGATTATTATTTTACAATAATTTTCCCATATAATAAGCAACCAAGCACATATTTACACAGATACCGTCTAAAGAGAACTTATTAACAACTAAACAATTATCCATTCCAACACTGAATGCTGTGGATAACTTTCCAAGAAAATTAAAAATTAATGAGTTTGTCCATTTCAGTGCAATTTTCAGGAATTATTTCAGGTAGAACTTACAATAATGTTTTAGTCAATCCAAAGAAAATCTGTTTGCTTGTAAGAAAAGCACCTACCTATTAATATCATATTTCATTAAACTGAATCGTGAAGCCTTTTTCATGTACCTGTTATTTTGAAGTGTATAGCTTTGGCTTTTCCATGATCCTCTCTTGTACGACTTTGTCTTCCTTCTTCGAAAAAAAAACTCTACAAAACGCTCCACTGTAAACATGGTGCGCGCTCTTGTTTATCACGTACTAAATGTTCGTTCTGAAAGGTTTTCCATGACATTTTCTTCTATCCATGACGTAGATTATACCTACATACACCATCTGTATACGGTGCCATGGTATTTGCCCTGGGCTCCCAGCACTATGCCTTTTTTAAAGTTAAAACAGCAGGACAATCACAAAGGGTGGTATAGAGGCCCCTTGTGAAAAGCAGCTTTAGAGTTCTCTAGTGTACAACGTCCATCATAAATATTGAATTCCACCTGCAGCTAAAGTGTGCCAACAGAGTACACACAAAAGCCACGTCAGTCAATCAAGAGTCAAGTGTTGCACGTATCTGATGGTGGGTGGGTTGATTCTTGATAAGCTGAAGTGAGGCATGAGAAGTTTCCAGTGTATGCTTTTGTTTCCATTAAGAGGTGTAATAACATCTTTGGGGTTTTCTAGGTTTTCATTTATTGCAATAAACAGCTCAGCAGTGGTCATTTAGAATTACAAATTGCATAGCTGTCATTTCTCAGTTTTCATATAACCTTGGTATTTCTATACAGTATCAGTTATGGAACCAGACACTTCATTATAGGTACAAAAAGGGAAAAAAAGTGAGTGAAGTATCTTGGATATATTTTCTTAGTCTATTTAAGAAGTCATTCCTCACTCCTCTCAATTTTTACATAATAATAAATCTTGTATTTACAATGTTGCAAACATTCCTTCTGTGTTTAAGACACATTCACATGGTTTATCAGAGCTCTTAGAATCAAGAGCACATTCACAAGAAATAACAGGGTTAATCACATAAGAAGCTCCTCGCTCTCCGAGAGGCTTTGCTACTGATTTAGCTACCTTGAACTTCAATATGGCATTTTCTTTTAGTACCAAAATACTTTACAGTGTGTTTCATTAGAATGTTTGCCTTTTTATTGCAATAATATGTCTGAGAAGTAAGACTGAAAACCATAGATTAAACAGATCACAGCAAATTCTATATTTGTGCACTGCAACAGGCATCCAAGCCTCTTAGAATAAGTTATGTCCAAGTCAGGGGTCACTTCTTATTTAAGGTGACATATATTTACTGTCTTTTAATTGTTTATTGCTGAATTCCACAATTTCAATACTACTGTTTTATTATTTTTAGCTCTTTGGATCTGTGACCCTGCCATTAAATTCTCTGATAATGCTTCTACAATGACATCTAGTGGACATATACGTTACTATAGTCATTGCAGCACCTACTGTATGGAGAATTAAACCACATTCTGAAGAATGTAAGCTTAGGGCTTTTAAAATAACTTAACTTATTAAGAATATCAATGTCCTAGCTAACATAGTATAAATAAAATTCCGCATAATACAAAATAAAAAGAAACAAAGACAAATGTAAATGTGTTGGGGCAAACCTCAAGAGGAAATATTGATTGATGCCAAATTGATTAACGGTGTTTAATAATCTAATGTAGCATACAAATATGAATGTCATGTATGTTTGAGTAACTACATCCCCCTAATCTATGAAATGGCTCACCCATTGTCAGTGTCTCCAGAGTCACTGCTGGTAGACAGTGGAGAAGTTGAGCTGGTGGACTCCAGACTCCTAGGCAGCAGCGTTGAGGGCATACACAGCCATGTCTCCAGATCTGTGAACTTTGAATAGCTCAGCATCTCTAAAACACTGCAACACATGCAAAGAAATACCTCTGACCAACAGGCAGAAAGAAAATACTTTAAAATATATTATTGTAAACAAACTACCCGAGTTACTCTACTCATAAGCTGACGTGTAGTATAGACTACAGTTGTACAAACATATAAAGCATTCCTGTATGATTTCACTTTGGAGCATGCTTTGCATTCATTTGCATTTATCACTAATGCAAATACTGTAAAAACAGAGGAAACGTGTTCATGTTCATTTATGAAATATTTACATAAATGACTACTAGTCCATCAGCTGGTATTTCATGAACTGACACAACAAACAGAATACACTTCAAAGGAATGAGTCATTCAATCTTGTCTGCAGTATACACTCTCACCTCAAGTGCCGTCAAGCACTGTAGTTTCACAGTGAGGTAGTTTCACAGACGTTGGTATAAAACGTTGGTGTAAAAATGGCATTTTAAGGTACTCAACATTTTTGTTATTTGGGTTATTTGAAGTCTTTTAGTTCACTGTACTTCAAATAACCCAAATAACAAAAATGTGTTCTGATAAGCTGAAGATTGCAGGTAAACTACAAAAATTCACCTTCATTCATTCATTAAACTAAAAATATCAACAAGAATTTGTATTCTAACTGAGGAAAAAGTTAGGACATCCACCCCCCTAATAGCTAGTGTTACCCCCTTTGACTGAAATAACCACAGTGAGAATATGGTAGAATATAGCAGTGGTGGCCTAGTGGTTAGGCCATTGCCCTGGGACCAGAAAGTTGCAGGTTCAAGTCCCAGCCCGGGCACCACTGAGGAACCCTTGAGCAAGGTACCGTCCCCACTTCACTGCTCCCTGGGCACTGTTGATAGCTGCCTGCTGCTCCACGTGTGCACGTGTGATGGGTTAAATGCAGAGCACAAATTTCGTTGTGGTGCACTGTGTGTTCACAATGACAGAAAAATCTCTTTCATATGTTTATATGTATGCAAACTCTGAGCCATGTGTGAACATTTTGGAGTGTAAAATGCGACTATGGTGAGCGATTACTTGTGCTAGTGAGTCATACACTGTACATTTAATTTTGCTTATTCAGTCACATTTATAATGAATAAATACATCAGTAAAATATATAATCCAAATCAAATCTTAACATAATCTACACTGTTAAACTATATGCTGGAGCAATGAGTTAACCAATGTTCGAGAGACCAACAAGATGGAACCGCGCAATCACGGTACAAATACAGGTACTGACGTCCCTGGGATTAGAGTCAAGATTAGGTTCAAGTCCCAACCCGGGCACCACTGAGGGCAAGATACCACCACTGGCCATTAAATGGTCATATTTCATAGTGGTGCACTGTGTGTGATGGTGTGTTCACAATGACAAAAAAAAGTTATTTAATGTCCTGATGTCCTGGTTGAACAGCGCAATTGCTTCTTGTGTAATTTCTAACTGTTCATTGGTCGTGTATTGCAGGGGTCCCCAATTATAGGGCCGTGCAGCACAGAATTTTTACAAACTTTTTTTAAATCCTAGATATTTGTCCGTAGCATTTAATGCTTCTTGCTACAGCGCTCTCTACCTGAGGACCTGCCTCCCAAACACACATCACTGATATGATTTGTGGCGACACAATGTCTCTGATTCACATATCAATCATGTGATTGGTGGAGGACCAATGCCTCTTATTCACACATCAATGATGTGATTGGTGGAGACATTGCGTGTTCAGGATGTGGGCATCTATGCAAAGTTTTATAAATGAGACCCCTGGTCTTTGTCTATGTTCTCTCTGGTAAACTTGAGTCTGTGCTTGATGTTTCCCTCTCATTGCACACCTACTATGCAAGTTAAAGTTCTGCACTCTCTTTCTGGTCATAGTGGTATGCCCTTTCATCAACAGTAGCAAGTCTGCTGTAGGTCCCATGATAACTTTTAAGGTTTTTTCGAGACTTCTTTTAGCATCTTGTGGTCTGCTCTAAGGGTGAAATGCATGTTGCGACTTGTTTTGGAAGTCCTCCACTGTCCAGACTATTTTCTGGACAGTGGAATGGCTGATTGCAAATTCATTTGATCAGACCTTTAAGCTGGTACAATCTTCTTTCTGAAAGTCTAAGACTTCAAGCTCTAAGACTGAAGCTCTTTTGATCTCACCATAGTCATTACGCTCACCTTAATAGTCAGGAGCAAACTGAGTTGTATTACATGAATCTTCCAGTATTGTTAACATTGAGATAAAATATCCATATGTCCAAAAATGTTACAAAACACACAGGCTTTAATAGGGTGTCCTATTTTTTTCCACAAAATTGCATTTTCTATGTGCAATATTTCTACCCAGTGCAATATTCTTCTGTTTTTCACCATGTACATTTTGTACTTACATACATATACAGGTTTTTAAATAGTATGTTCCATACACAAAGTTCTCTTTATATTTTTTAATTTAGGTATAAATATTTATCTTTTTATCTTACTTAAAGCTTTTAATTTTTTCCAAAAAAATGCACAATTTCTCCCAGAAGACTATTGCAATTACAAATGTTTTGTATACACATGTATATTTACTTTATGTCCATTGGATCAACACAAAAAAAGAAGAGAGAAAAAAAAGTTTTTTTCCACACCCTTTGGAAAAAATCACTGAAACCCATTGCTTCCTATAACCATCAAGAAGCTTGTTACACCTCTCAACTGGAATTTTTTGCCACTCTTCTTTTGCAAACTGCACAAGGTGTCTCAGATTTGAAGGGTGCCTTCTCTCAACAGCAATTTTGAGATCTCTCCATTTAGATCTGGATTAATTGTTGGCCACTTAAGAACTCTCCAGCACTAAAAGTCCCAGAAATTGTTGAATACAATTTCTGGGGTCATTGTCCTGCTGGAACACCCATGACCTTTGACGGAGACACAGATTTCTGACACTGGGCCCTACATTGCACCCCAAAATATATATATATTGTTCCAATTTCATGATGCCCTGCACACAGTCAAAACACCCAAAACATCACCGAACCGCCACCACCAGGTACTGTGTTCTTTTCTTTGTAGGCCTCATTCAGTTTTCTATAAACAGTAGAATGATGTGCTTTACCAAAAAGCTCTACCTTGGTCTCATCTGTCCATAAGACATTCTCCCAAAAGAATTTTGGCTTCCTCAAGTAAATTTTGGCAAGTGCCAGTCTGGACTTTATATGTTTCTGTGTCAGTGGTGGGGTCCTGCAATAATGTTTCATTTTGTTCAGATGTCGACAGATAGTTAGAGCTGACACTGTTGCTACCGGAGTCTGTAAAACACCTTATTTAGAAGTTGATTGGAGCTGTTTATTCACCATTCGCACTATCCTGTGTTATAGTCTATTATTAAATTTTCTCTTCCATCCACGTCCAGGGAGATTAGCTACAGTGCCATGTGTTGTAAACTTCTCGATTATGTTGCGCACAGTGGACAAAGGAACATGAAGATCATTAACGTGTAGCCTTGAGACAGTTTATATTTTTCCACAATTTTTCTCCTCAACTAATCAGACAATTCTCTACTCTTCTTTCTGTTCTCCATGCTTAGTTTGGCACACACAGACACACAACAGAAAGTCAACTTTTCTCCATTTTAACTGGCTTCAGGTGTGATTGCTATATTGCCAGCACCTGTTTCTTGGCACACATGAGTTTTTTGTTAAATTAAGTCAAATTTGGCTTTTTTTTCTGTTTTTTGTGTTGATTCAATACACACAAAGGAAATAAACATGCCAAAACATTTGTAATTGCAATAGTCTTCTGGGAGAAATTGTGCATTTTCTGGAAAAATTGCAAGTCAAAATATTAAAGCAGCATCATTTTTTTTAAGTTAAAATAATTTTTGGTCAATATTATATATTTACTTTTAGCTACATTATCTTCATGGATCCAATGCAAACCAGAAGCAACAAACTTTGAATAAACTAACAACAAACTAAAGCATTAGATAAAAGTTTTACCCCAAAAAACATAGTTTTAAAATTATACAGACTATAATTACTATTAGGTACATTTGCCTAATTCTAGAGCAAAAAAACAAAACATAAAAATTACAGGTCAAACAACTACTGTCTAAGGCAAGAATATAATGTAGATGTTAAAAACGTATTGTATAGAATTTATTTACTTTTTTCTGAATCATCTTTAAGTTAATAATGCAGAGAGTCTACCTGTCTTCTCCCATGCCTGGGATTTCATCCTTTTCATCTGCTGTGTGAAACACACATGATGCTCGTGATTCCTGAGGAATCAGCAGACATGTCTTCTCTGTCTCACAAGACATCTTGAGCCATCTCTGAGGGTGGACAAAAAACACAGGTGGATTATTTGCTATAAAATACAGATATATTAAGAGATTACAAGGCCAGTATGTGGCCAATTGTGAGTCTACTATTGTTTGCTAAAGAAACTATGATGCACAGGCTCAATCTTTATAACAAAGCTCTGTTAGAAATGAATAAGCCAGTGGTAGCCATCTACAGTGGTCTGGGAGCTGCAGGAGGTGAAGTGTCTGTTCAGAAAGTTGAGGAAACCACAACCCCCAGTCGTCGGTGAACAGTACACGGAGCTGGGTCGTGAGGTAAACACATGAGCAGAGAGAAACGTCTAGAATAGACGAGGACAATCCTCTGCTCACAATAATAATCACTCTTTTATTCATCCATCTTTAATTACTACTCTTCCTTCCACATTAGCTTCACATGGAGTGTTTTAAAGAGAGCAACGACCCCCTCTCATAGCTAACAGCAAACTTTTAGCTCTTATTCCCTCTGTTGAGCAGACGGCTGAACAAACTGTGCCTGTAACGTTCACAGACCGGGACGCTAACTAAGCTACAGCTCTGTTTTTAAAAGAAACCGCTAATTCTCGGCTCAAAAAAACCTCAGCATTTTTTCCTTCGGAGCTTCTCCCCGTTAGCCTCCGCTCACCCGTCAAAAGACCAGCTCGAAAAGTAGAAATGTTCACTTCAACTCACCAAGTATGAGCCTTGTTCTGCGTCAGGAAGTGACCCAAACTCGTCACCCTCTGTCATCTGGCAATTATTCTTCTTTCCGAACATAAAATCCCTCCATCTTACTACTCCATCCTCCCCGCACTCTCGGTGCCTGAAGTTTCACTGACCAAAACAGCAGAAAAGGAAAACCCGGAGTCGATCTCTTTTGAAAGTCTTCTTGTCCAAACTTCAAAGAGGACGTTAGAGGGAAGATCATTTTACACAGGAAATATTTGTGGAGTTATTATGTAATTAACCCAGAGTTAGATAAACAGGGCATCTTCGTGTTGATGTTACAGACCCTGGCGGAGAGAAGAAGCTCAGGCCGAGTGGAGAGAAAGCTTTAAATCTTCCACACCTGGCGTTCCTCTGCAAACTGCTCATTTTAGAGGGAGAGGTAGTCACCATGTTATTAACAGTATGAAGCAGTGCCAAAGCAAAATCCAACAACGTGGCAAACAGCTTCTGCTCCCCGATGTAAAAGAACCACAGCACGTAATATAAGTGAAAATAGTTTAGGCGTTGTTTTGAGTTATTGAAATGTGTTTGTTGCAGCGCCCCCTATTGACGCAACCGTCATCCTTCCGAAGACTGCTAGTGTAGCAGCGCGTTGGAAAAGCATTAATCCATCATCCATTAAGGCTGGGAACACCTTATCTGCAGAAGAACTGCATATGTTTGGAAGATGCCTTATAAATATTATATTAACATAATACTATTAAAATAATCTATTATATTTTCACAGTAAAGATTTACATTGTGCAATGTTTTGATTAAAAATGTAGATGTATGAAATCTTGAAACCATGCAGAAATGTTAAAATTTATGTAATAAATCTTAATCCCTATATACCAAATATCACTTAAATACATATACATACACATAATCATGGCATATTTTTAAAACAGCACTTTAAAACAGAAAGAAATTCTTTAAAATGTATACAATTCCAGTGTCCATTTTGTGTCCCAACAGTGGCAACCTTATTTTAGGGGAGCTAGCATGAAGGGCCATACCCACTGGGAAACTAACCCCTTAATCTGTATCAGCCATGGGGCTACAATCAGGCCAAGTTTTACGTGGATACGTTTGCCACTGGGTTGAAAAAAAACCATCTTCAGTATCTACAGTGGTGTGAAAACTTGGTCACAAAAAACACACAACATCCAAAGAACTTCAGGCCTCACTTGCCTCAGTTATGGTCCATGTTCACGACTCCACCATAAGAAAGAGACTGGGCAAAAATGGCCTGCATGGCAGAGTGCCAAGAGGAAAATCACAGCTGAACAAAAAGAACATTTAGGCTTGTCTCAATTTTGCCAGAAAACATGTTGATGATCCTCAAGACTTTGGGGAAATTACTCTGTGAACTGACGAGACACAAGTTTATAAGGTGTGTGTCCCCCATTACATCTGGCATAGAAGTAACACCACATTTCAGAAAAAGTCCATCATACCAACAGTAAAATATGGTGGTGGTAGTGTGATGGTCTGGGGCTGTTTTGCTACTTCAGGACCCTGAACACTTGCTGTGATAAATGTAACCATGAATTTTAGTGTCTACCAAAGCTTCCTGAAGGAGAATGTCTGGCCATCTGTTCGTCTAGCTGAAATGAACTTGGGTTCTGCAGCAGCACAATGATCCAAAACACACCAGCAAGTCCATCTCTGATTGGCTGAAGAAAAACAAAATGAAGACTTTGGAGTGGTCTAGTGAAAGTCCTGACCTGAGTCCTATTGAGATGCTGTGGCATGACCTTAAAAAGGTGGTTCATGCTTAAACCCTCCAATGTGGCTGAACTACAACAATTCTGCAAAGATGAGTGGACCGAAATTTCTCCACAGCTGTAAAAGACTCATTGCAAACGCTTGCAGTTGTTGCTGCTAAGGGTGGCCAAACCAATTTAGGGGGCAATCCCTTTGTCACACAGGGCCATACAGATTTGGATTTATTTCTTCCTTAAAAAACATATTTTATGTTTACTTGTGTTGTCTTTGACTAATATTTAAATTAGTTTGATGATTTGAAACATTTAATTGACAAATATGGAAAGAAAAGAAATCAGGATGGGGCAAACACTTTTTCCACACCACTGTATATGATTAAATTTTCAAAAGAATAGAAAACTGTGTTTCCCAAGATGTACTTGAAAAAAGAGTGTGCATTCAGCCTCAAACACTGTTGCTGTTGTGTTCAAATGAAAATACTGCAAACGTAAAACACGTCCCTGAAAAGGCATTACGACTTAAACCACTAGTATCATGAAACAGTCAGGCACATTATCATTCATAGCCACAGAATTTACATAGTCCAGCCCAGTTTCTTTTTCCTTTTAGCCCTGTCATGCACACTATAGTGTTGGTCAGTTTTTTGTGAGGGATTCAAACATTACCAATAAGCAATATTATAGAGGCGAGTTGCTTAGTTGCTGAAAGTTATCTTGACATCCGTTGTACCCTCACAGACTATTACATGCCTTGGAGTTGGAGTTATCAATGATTGTCGACCAGTTCTGGGTAGAGTAACGATGATCTTGAATTTCCTCCATCTGACTGTTGGTGTAGTCTGAACTCTTTACATATCGTCTTGTAACCTTCTCCAGCTTTATGGACATCAACAACAAAGGTCCTTAGATACCTCCTTTGTTCTTGCCATGATACCCATCCACAAATGTGTTGTATGTGTGATCAAGCTTTGGCAAATTTTAAAAGGCTCAGTTTCAATCAGCACTGTTGACACCAGAGTAAATGCATTCTATTGCTCCTTTACTGTGTGCTGAAAGGTGGGCATGTGATTACTGAATAAAAAATGAAGCATTCTTATAATTGTAAAATGACGATATGGGGAAGGGTGAAAATGGTGTCTCAGTAAGAACATTTTACATTACATTTACATTTACATTTATTTTTTTGGCTGACGCTTTTGTCCAAAGCGACTTCCAGGTACAGGAACAATCAAGCATAAATTCAGACATGACAATACTGA
>JBBIGC010000104.1:33887104-33902212 GCA_037576955.1 Lepidarchus adonis | reverse complement strand
ACACACACACACACACACACACACACACACACACACACACACACACACACACACACACACACACACACTAACTCACTAACTAACTAAATAACTAACTAACTTCAGAGTCTAAACACATTCAAAGAAACCTTTTAGTTTGTGAGGTTAAAATACTTCATTCAGCAGAGTGTATAAATTTTACATAAATAAATAACAAAAAAATATAATTTTGATTTAAGTAGTGCAATCCCAAGATCCTTTAACATACTCAATTAACAAAAAAACAAACAAACAACTAAATAATAAAAGAAAGAAAGAAAGAAAGAAAGAAAGAAAGAAAGAAAGAAAGAAAGAAAGAAAAAGATAGAAAGAAAGAATATAATATAGAAAGTAGTCTTTAAAAGTCTTTATTTCAGATATAAAGGAAAGAACAGTAACAGAGAGGTTGGGGCTATGGCACTAGACCTGCTTTTCAAATGCCAGAAAATGACTGTTAGTAGACCTGAGAGAGTGAGTGTGGGTTTTGCATGAGAAGATCAGAGACGTAGAAACAAGATTATGGAGAGCTTTGAATGTGAGAAGATATTTTAAACTCAATACTAGACTGAACAGGTAAAAAGTAAAGTTGGAAACAGAAGGGGATAATGTGGATTTTGTCTGAGTGAGGACCCTACCAGCAATTTTTGAATATACTGAATTTTTTAAGAGACTTATCAGGAAGACAAATCAAGAAGGAGTTACAGTAATCAACACTAAACATAATGAGTTAATGGGTATCTACACTAGAAACAATGTCCAGAGGTGAGCAATGTCAGAGGTGAAAAAATGCCTCATTCATAGTTAATTTAATATGGACTTCAAAGTTGAATGACAGAGCATAAAGAACACCCATATTTCTGACAATACCCCTTCAATGTTGACTGAAAAGTTAGAAGACTGTGACTTAAGATTTTTGTGAGGCCATGGCTATGAATGATCTGTCCAAGGGGTAGAATGTAAATCAGAAAGAGGGGGAGCACAGGAACTGATCCCTGAGAGACACTACCCATAATAGGAGACGTGAAAGAGTCTGCAAGATACTATGACCTAAAACATTGTACCAAAAGAAGAGAAATAACATCATGATCAAAAGTGTCAAAAGCTGAGCTTAGATCAAGAAGAAGGAAGAAAAGAATAACATCATTATATATGTTCAAATGTTTTATTCATATGGAACACATTCAAAACAAGTTCACTGCATTTTTCTTTTCAGTGCAGCTTCAATAGGACTTTCCTGGGACCATCCGTAGAACAGAGAAGAATACAAGAAGATAGTGATAACACTGGAAAATTCACAATCGTGATCAGGAAAAGACAAACTAAGGTAATAGCCAAGCACATGTAAACAAAAAAATAAGGGAACTGATTCAGTAATGCTTGACATGGTTGAAAGACTTCACAAAATTATAAAACTGCAGAGTGTTTATTCAGACTATAATGAGTCCATGAGTAAGGAAAAAATGCAGATGATAATAATCAAGAGGCAGGGTGGAGCATGAGCCATTTTTGACCAATCAGGAGAGAAAGATCCTGTGTGGAATCTTCCAGTAAGGAAATAAGCATGAAATACTATCTATTCAGTATCAGTATATTCATCTGCATCTACGTAAGCTTGAAACAACACCCAGGACATGGTTTTATACATGTTTTATACTTGTGTTCAATTCACAGATCTTCCATTATCCATATGAGCAGCCAAGTGATGTGGTGTCGTGTGGTACAAACGTGGCCAGTGGTGTACAGGTGCAACGGTGAAGCGTGACAGACTGGGAGAGATGATGATGTTCACATGAAGCGACGATGTGTATGTGCATGTAAGTGAGTGAGAGTAGGCCTGAGGCTGTGTTGTTGCTGCTCTCGCTCTCTCTGCAGCTCTGCTGTAAGGCTGGGAGCGGCTTGGGATTAACAGCAGATCCCAATCTGCTCCCTCTGCATTTACAAATGGCTTTATATAACCTCAAGTCTATTTGATAAATGCCACAGAAATCCCTGCAGGAAGTCATCTGCACTTGTGTGTGGGGTAAGAGGTCGTCCAGGCCACACCCAGAGGAAGGCTATGCAGATAAACAGGCATGGTGGCCTCACAAAACACACATTACTGCAACTCAAAAAGAACACAATGCTAATAGCACGAGAGAAAGAGTAACAGATTGATTTTGGGAGGGAAAAAGAGATGAAAGGGAAAACAGAATGCAAGAAAGGAAGCATATAAATTTAGGCTATTCAATACTGCACAGACAATGGACTGTGATGTAAGGATTCACTGCTATAGAGTGTGATAGTGTGCAAGGAAACTGAAGTATAGGTATAAGTCGTTGAATATTTACCAAATACCAAATACAGTCAGAATCAACCAGTATTAGTATCACTAATGTATCGCTACATTCACCAACAAAAATATTTCCAAGAGAAGGCAAAAACTTTCTTATTGTCAAATAATGAGTTTTTAAATTAAGTAATTTTGTTTCATTTATTTTAAACATTACACACAATATGAAGGATTTAAAATTGAGTCAGTCTTTTGGTACACGTCTAATGTAAATGTGAAAATGTCATTTTTAAATGGTATTTTATACACTCAAACGCAAGAACATTCACTTCTAGAACAAGGACACCTAAGATACAGATGCTTGTTGCTAGTAGCGATGCTGAAGATGGTGATGGCAGTGATGACGACAATGATGACGATGATGAAGATGAACTGGATCAAAAAAGGGGGAAGGAGGGAGGATGTTTCATTTAGAGGCCAACAATTATCCAGTGACGACACTGGTGGACATGATGGTTTAAATCTCCCTGATTTGGGATCAAGAAAATGTACCATTTTGCAGGAAGGATGCTCTCTAGTGGTATGTTAAAGACATGAACACCATGAATGTTCAGAGGCAGGAGCGTTGTGACAATGCACAGTATCACTTTAGTTCACTTTATCAAACATTAACACCCAACAAAGAGACACATTTAACACTCCAGAAAAAGGTTCTAGATCTAGGTTCCAATGTAAGGATCTAATTTGAAAAAGTATCTTTCATGATTTTATGATCTATAATGAACCATAAGGAACATACATACTTCTGTTTGTGATGCTGTGTGCATTCCTATATTCCAAATTAATTTTATAAAACAAAAACCTAAGAATTACTTAAAAATACAAAATCTACATGAAGTTTGCAAAAAAGTGTTTCTTTGAAATGCTTTAGAGCTAAAAATCTATTGACTATTTCTAATAGTCACACAGAGCAGTTACAAATGATGCATTCAGTTATGGAGTTCTTATCTATATATGAAATCTTTATCAAACATTTCACAGTTGACCAGATAAAATCAAAGCTCTTGATTGCCTGATGATTCTTATTAAATTCTGTGAAGCGTAACACAAATGTGACCAAAAATCATTTTAAACCATTTATTTTGTCATGAGCAAAGAAACAAGAATAAGTAAAAACAGGCATTGAAATGTCATTTTAAAAAGCCAATAAATAAACTGAAGTTTCTACCCAAAATAAACATGCTGTAATTCAGAAAAGAATAAGTGTTTGTCATCTACCAAACTGTCACAGTCAACGATCACTACTTTCACCAGTTAGGGAAACACAAAAATACCATCTCTTAGAGGAATTAAAACAGTGAGAAACATGGCAGACTGGGATCAATCTACCGATAGCACTGACAGAAAGAGAAAACTGAAACGTAATTGCGCTTCAGCTTGAACAGAGTTTCAGAGGGTACGACAACACATGGATGTTCAATAAGAAAATCACCTGTAAGTGTTAAATTAATGTTTTAGACTATAAATCAATAATGCCCATGCAGGATTCCAGCAAGCTAGAGCATTGCACTTAAAATTGTAATATTGTTTTCTCCAAGTAGTCAAACGAAATTCATAGGAAAATACTGTACAAAAACAAAAACAGCTTTGTAAAAACATCTACTTTAATACAACAATATATTAGATGTATATATATATATATATATTTTTTTTTGGTCATGAATAAAGAATGATAGGTTTATTCACAGAGACAGTAAATACACCCTACATGTACATTCATATCACATCGGTTCAAAAAGGCAAACACAGTCATTTTTGATCAAGTTTGTACAAAAAAATGCCATTCTCTGGGAAATGGCCAGTGCTAAAATATGACTTGATCATTATTGAACAAACAAAACACCTCCGATAACTCGGCAACACCACATGTCCTGTACATGCTCAACACAGAATCCAATTAAATTATTGCCACAGGTTTGGTGTAGTAATCCGGCTTGACATTACAGTGGGTGGGGTGGGGGGATTAAATATGTCTTTTAGGAGGCGCAAATCTCTGCACACTAATTAGGCTATTATGGGGTTATGTGAACATCAGCCAGAGAACAATTACCAGGACAGATCTTTCAGATTAAAGACTAATATAAAGTTCAAGCATCTGAAAACATTGTCTCTTCTGATGTGTGTGAAATGATAAATTACAAGATGCAAATTAAAAAATGTATTTTAACACTGACATTTAAAAAATCCTGACATTAGCATTAGCCAGTATAGCTATACTGGAAAGTGAACAGAGACTGTCAAATTTGTGCATCTTACACTGGCAACCAGAATCATACAAAAAAGTTGTTGTTATTTTGTTTGTTAAAAAACCTTTTTATTGTTGCTGCTTGAATAAAATCTCATCTCTTTTTTTGCTTTTTGTCTATTTTTTTTTTTTTACATAATTGGAAAATAGTAGCTGCTGTTTGCACTGTATCAAATTTTCATAAAAAACACAAATGCAAATCATCCAAAATAGTTTTCCTTCCCCAGTGAGGTGACGTTTTTGGAAATATGAAGTATTGTTCTGACATTGATGATATATCTACATTCTATTCTCCCTTAAGGAATAACAGGCCTTTTCAGGGACACTAGTCTGAGGCCTAAACACTATAACTGAGCACATGCATCACACGTACCACTCTCACTGGTCTAATTCATTCGGACATAATGTAGTTGCGAATTTTACCTTTATCATAAAACCTGTAACAATGTAGCTGTTAAGACAGTCAATACAAGGCATTTTATTTTATACAAATTGGAATGAAATGCTACAACATCCTTAAAGTCATACGTACAATAAAGAATGAACTTTTCCTGGTAGCTTCCAATAACTATGATGGACTGTATGGAAAAACAAAAGAAAATAAACAAGAACTATGGAATATACACATGACAATACACTATCAAGTGTCCTCTGCCTTCTAAAGTGCCAGGAACAGACTGAGGTGAAGGTTTGCTGCATCAGACACTGAATGGACCTTTTCCCATTGCATTGTCCTTCAAACTGCACAAGCCGGAGGGTCTCCAGGGGCCATGGCTTCACAGGGGGCCGTGCTGAGCTTCATACTTTGCGAGAACATTTTTGCAGCGCCCCAGCTCTTTCCGCAGCTCGGCCACTTCCTGTCTGAGAGCTGAGTTCTCCTTCTCCAGGAAGCCAGCCCTGATGGCAATCTGGTTCTCCTTCAGGCGCCGGGCGTCTCGTGACCTCTTGGCAGCCATATTGTTCTTTCTGCGCCGTGCCCAGTACTTTTCATCCTGCTCAAAATATGAAGAATAATAAGAGGAGACTTGTGATTTTTTTTGTTAGGCCTTCTTTATCATGCTCTTATCTATAAGGACACATTGGCCTTACTAGAACATCATTCGGACATTTTTCAATACAACAGGGACCAGGATACTTACTATAGTATGAGGAAGAGGGGGAAGGGTTAATCTCAACCCACAACATGTGACACAAGCAAATGACAATGATGAAAGCAAAATGCCCTCATTATTATCAACAAAGCAGTCTACACTAGCAACGAGCATCAGAGAGCAATGCAGCTTGATGCACAGATGCTGGAGCTGAGGTTTTTTACAAATATATTATTTTTTACATTTATACTTGACCAGAGACTAAATGCATCCAGTTTGGATACATGTGAAACCTTGTTTGCTGTCAAGGCAAAGTGTAAATTGCAGTTATTAGCAGTGATAAAATGCAAGGTGCAGTTTGAGATGAACTACTTCTTATGTATAGTGGGGAAATAAACAGGGATTCAGTCAAAAGAATGGATTATACATTTTTTTATCGATATAATATTTGTGGCTGTAAATAGAAGGGAGATATTATTGTCATTTAGATGTGATGAAAAGTTATTCCTGTGAATAGAGTCTTGTCTTGTTTTGCTATAAATACAAAACAGAAAAAGCCAAAAGTGCCAAATCAAAACTGCTAATGCAGAATGAAAATGGAATGTAATATATTAGAAAAAAAACAGTAAAATTAATGTAATAGCCTAAAAATAATTAAATAATTTAGTGAAAAGGTGTGCTCTCCTAAGATATAAGCACATGCAAATAGTTTCTTATCTGTTTCAAGCTACACTTGCTTTAGTCTATTAATAAGATTAATTCTAGTTTGCCTCTCTGACTGTATTATTGTGCTGGCTTCTGTTATTTTTTATCTGGAGAGTGTTTAAAATATACTCATCATTGATCAACAACTGTATTTATATTATAGATTATACAAGTATGTCTGTATTTTTATCATGCTGTCACACTAAAGGGTTAAATAAGTAAATAATATAACTGTAATAAATGATAAATCCAATCATGAAAATGAAGAATTAATATACACCCAAAGTGGTTGTCTCCAAACAAACAGTATTTAGCTACTGTCAAATGGCTCTTTTAGTTTGAGTTTTTAATGAGATGCTGGGTATTACAGAATTATCCATCCGTGTGGCGACAGGTTTTCTCATGAAGGCATGGCTGTGAAATCAGCTTTGAGCAATTTATTACTCTGCAAATCCTTGCATGGATCCACTTTTATTTGAACAAATTAAAAAGGCAAATCCTTTAATCCCAACCACAGCAAAACTAGTGAGATACCAGGAAAAGAAGGATCACATGGGCCTAGCTGCCCAAGGAAGAATGAATGGACGACTGGGATTAAGCCTCTTAGCCACAACCTGCAGCATCTCTGGTCAGTGGCAAAAGATTCAAATGGTCAAGAAACAACTGATATAAGACATAGTCTTCACTCATAAACACAGCCCAACTAAAAGTTACCTTCAAGTCTTCAGGAATGAAGATTTTGCGTGCCTTCTTGATCATGGGTTGAGGTTTAAGCTCTTCCTCTGAGAACTTGTGCTTGCGAGGATCAAAGGTCTCCTGCCCGGGAACACTGGACAAGGCCAGATCTGATGGGTCAGGCTCATAGCCCACTGGAACTTGGATGGACTCTGGGTCGATTGGACTTGGAGTGTTGCGTGTTGGAGGCAACACTATATAGAAAAGAAGTATTCATGTTAATCAGAAGAAGTCTAGGAATAAATCACTTGTATGTAAAAGTATTTAGCACTTAGGGTGTAGTATTCACAATCATCCACTAAGAGGCGCTAAACTTCCATTGGCTTCTAGGGAAAGCAACAAAACCTGATGTGTCTAAACATAGACCTACATAAACACATGTTTTGGTTTTTGTAGATATATAGTGGATTTGGTTAGCTTCTCACAAAAGATCAATATGTCATATTAAATAAAGCTGCTTAAAAAACAAACATTGACTGATTAGGAGCATTATTTTCCCGTCTGTATTCTGTACATCACCAACTCTCTCCATATGTCGTCTCATGTGCTTGGATTAAGCGATAGTACATACTTACACACAGTCCACCAGCCAATCCAAGCACAGGAGGGGAGGGTTGTTGGAAATAGTAAGGGAAAAAATAATGCCTGCACCTCGTTGGCTAAACGTGACTAGTGACAAGGCTGACTGCTTTGACTGGTATGCTAATTCAACTGAGATGGACAGCAGCATGGGGTCAGTAGCTTATAAATAAAACTGTGAGACTTCTGGGAAGTATTTTTGAATGGCAATTCACATATAAAATAATTCCAAAGGTTTTAAATAGTATTATAAAATAGAGCACTGATCACTGTCTTGTTAAGCATGTTTTCATAAATAATGGCCTCACGACTTCATGCAGTAATAATGTACACACGCTATATGTTTATAGAAACTGCATCTACCTATTTATGTGCCATCATTTTAGCATTGCTTATTTATTCAGTTTTAATACAATAAGTCTTATTTCTGTCAACTGAAATATACTACTCTCAAACAGTGTCCAGTTCAAATATCCATATTCTTTTGTTAAAAACAGTGGCCATTCATTTATGGAGTTTCTACTTTAAGGGTTTAATGTTGTTTGGCTTTTCCATGATAGAAGCTCTTTAAAGGAAAACAGAAACCTCAATTTTAAAGACAGTGCTTTGTTTGTAATAAATGTCTTTACAAGATGGCTAAACCAAACACATGATATGAACAAGGCTGTTATTTTTTCCTTGACTTTTCTAGCTGATTGTTCTTCAAATGGTCTGAGCGGACGCATTAACAAGGCCATCACTCAAGTTTTTTGTTATTGTTGCAGTGTGGAGACGCCTACTGTTTTTATCTAGTGGGTGTGTGCTGAGGACACGTACACTAAACAGACAGGCAGTAATCAGTCAAAGAACTCAATGAACTTCAGTCCGGCTGCCAGTCATGGAAAGTTCAGACATGTGGCCAATAAATTATTATAATTTTTTTTACAAAACTAAATGTCATTTGGATTACATTTCAGAGGTTACCTTTAACACATTAAGGCCAAAACTGTCATTTCATTCCCTGTGATACAGTGCTCATATGAGAGTAGTTTTGTGAATTGGCCTTTTTGCTCTATGGCAGATTCTGTTCACTGCTGAGGCTGTTTACCTGGTCTGCTAGGGGTCTGCATGCAGGTCTGAGGCATCATGCCTGCGTGGATGGAAGTGTTGGCTCTGTTGCTGAGGTCCATGACCGAGACTGAGGCCTGTTGTAGGCAAGGCTGCTGTTGTTGGTGATGGTGGCTTTGGTCATGCTGCAATGGACTGGAAGGGATACCATTTTCAGACAGGAATTCTTCAAGGTTCATGTATTCCAGTTGGAAATTATCCCCATCATAAGGCAACGTTTTATCCCAAAGTGTTGGGCCCAGGAAAGCAGACTGTGGCACATTCCGATCTTCTTCCAACTTCTTCTCCTTCTCTCTTTCTTTGCCAAAAACTGAAAAGTAGATAGACCAATGTTATGGGCTGACCTGATGTTGGTTGCTTCACATTTTAACTGAGATTTCATTAAAGCTTATGACGTTTTTATAACAATAGATGTTGCACTAACGTTGACTGATCTAACACAGTACAGTTTTGACAGGGTCAGTTTATATGACCCATCCAGCAAACACAAGACATCTCCTAGATGTGCAGATATAATGCCATTGTTGATATCAGGATGTGGTCTTGGACCAGCGGGACATTCAAATCAGGTTCAGTATCTGAGTATCTGTTTATGAGATGCTTTTGGGTGTCTGTTGTAGACATGCAAGACAAGTGAAAAAAATCAGCAAAAATCTGGAAATCCTTTGTGGTTCCGTTACGCATTGTAGCATTACCTTGTGATTTTGTACAGTTAAAATAGATGGATAAATTGTTTTTGATGCTTTGGCAATATTGTTCTAGATGCTTACTCATAAGATGCCAACTTTCATTCAGTCTAATCAAGGGACATCTTTTTAACATCTTCAACGTCTACACATGTGTAAAACTTAAATCAATGGACCTCATTCAATAACCATTCTTTAAAAAAATGTATTCTTACAACCAAAATAGGATATTCTGACATTCTCCAGTGTATTTTTCATTCTTTCTATGGGATTTGTTCGTGGGCTAGAGAAGTATCTATCCTCAAAAGCACACTTAGGTTATTCCAGTGCTGACGTTTGTGCAAAATAATTGATTACGGATCTGACGAAGGCTTTTTCTGAGTTTTCTGATGTTAAAAATAAGGAGGAACTTATGAAAATACTACTGAATGAAGCACAATAACTATAACAGAGAGAACCGCCCTCCGTCGGATAGTATATATCAGCTAAACATGTCAGTAAAACAACATTGCTTTCGGCTATCCCATAAAATACACTTATTTATTGTCCGAAGACTTCGCTTACCGTCATCATGTTGCAGTGGCAGTTTCATAGGGTTTTCCAGGAGAGATTTCAGGACGCCGTGAGTTTGCGGAGGTAGAAAAGTTGAGTTCATCGTGAGAGGTCTGGACATCTCTGGGTCGTAGTCAGAAAAGGAAAGAGAAGAAAATCGGAGTAAAATATAGAGCTAAAGTCTGGACCAAACGGAAAATGTCAGCATTCGAGTCCGCACACGACCGCCTGCTGTACTACGTGTGAAGACCTGCGCGCGCGTGTGTGTATGTGTGTGTGGGAGAGAGAGAGAGGCAGAGAAAACGAGAGAGAGAGAGAGAGAGAGAGAGAGAGAGAGAGAGAGAGAGAGAGAGAGAGAGAGAGAGAGAGAGAGAGAGAGGGGGAGACTGCTGACTGGACTGAGAAGATCAATTCCATGTGTGAAGGCTGAAGCTCGTGACGTCAAACCTCCAAAGGCTGGACCGGCTGGACTGACTTCCGACAGATTGACAAGGAGCAAGAATAAATGTGAGCAAAAGGAGAAAGGAGACATCTCATCTGAAGTAAACCTGGGCGACTTTTTAGAAATATAGCTATTTTAGAACAGAGCGAATATGTAGACAAAGTTTTCGGGCACAGTTAAGCTCTGTAAACAAGGGGAGAAAACATACGACCTATTTGACTGGACAAAATTTAAAAAACGAAAAGGAAAAGGAAGATTATTGTAATCTAAAAGGAAAAAGTATGTAAAGTGAGTCGCAAGATGCAGTATCCCCAATCATACACAGACTGGTTTAATTAGGCGTTTTTTCCAATACAACTATTAATTTTATGGATTTTATTAATAACATTAGTGAAAAACAACATTTAACGGTTTTCTTTCGTGGATAAAGTGTGTTGTATTACTAGCTTGCCATCAGCCTCTCCGTTTGTGTTCTCGCCTTCGCACACGCGCAGAAGTGGGCGGAGGAAAGGCCAGGTCACGTGAGTAGAGCGCTTGACCCAGTTTTGTCCAATTAGCATCGAGCTCGTCGAAGCGGCTGCCCGCTCACCGGTCACGTTGAAACTCACGCAGCAGCTGAAGTTTACTGAAGGGAGTAGGCGAGGCTTTACAAACCAGCCTCGGTGTATTTCTTTCTTTCTTTCTTTCTTTCCTTTTAAATCCAGCTGCAGTCGTTTTCTCTTATTACCTTACTTGTGATTTTTACCATCAGACACATTTTCCTTACCCTACATATGTCGCTGTTGTGAAACGTATTTATTTCCCCTCGTTTTAAAGTTTCCTTGGCAACCGGTTGCTAAAGCCATGGATGTGACGTATCCCTAGAGAAAGTAGGCCACGAGTGGCCACGCCCCCATCTAATGTGGAGCATGATGAACCACATGTTGCTACATGTGTCTGACAAATTGGAAACAGGTTGTTGTTTACCATCATGTTTTCGTTGACAGAGCAATTGTAAAATATAGGCCGTTTTCATTTCGCATTATGCTGTGTAATAAATCGCTTTGAATATGAAATTCATAAGGCTACATAATCTTTTAACAAAATCTCTGGTCATGTTAGGAAATATCACTACACTGTCTAATATGTATATGTTTAATAATTTATGTAACTATTATTCTGCAATATTGTCTAAAATAAGAGGCAGTGACCAACAAAATATTAAACTACTGTAACAAATTTCTGAATGGGGAAGTTGTCTATGTAAGTCTGAAACCAAGGTTTTTATGCTTGAATTGTGATGTGGTCCTGTTTACTTTATTCCAGTCTTTAAAAGAACTCAAAAGCAAGTGTGCCTCCAAGCAGTGTAGCACACATTCAGGTATCAAACACATGTTTGGATGGCTGAGCCACCGCCACTGACATCAGGTGGAATAGTGAACACAGTGGGGGTGAACTCAGCCATTCATCCAAATCCCACACAAAACAGCCCCAAACTACCCAATTTAGTCCCACAATCACACACATAAACATATTCCCATATAAATAAACACAATAACCTCCCCAAAAAAGTCCCAGAACACACAAAAACATTACCCAGGGTGCTGTGCGGCACCAACGTATGCCCCCTCAAGCCTCAGCTCCGCTACACTATATTGGTATAGTACATTTTGCAAACAAACCAATGTGTATTCAGCTGAATTAAATCAAATCTGAAATAAATTCTTTTTGAAAAATGCTAAGTAAAATGGATGCTGTGGTGCGGTGGTTAGCGCCTGGGTTGATCCCCAGGTCGGCCATGGGTGCCTTTCTGTGTGGAGTTTGCAAGCTCTCCCAGTGTCCGCGTAGGTTTCCTCTGGGTGCTCCAGTTTCCTCCCGCTGACCAAAAATTCTGCCTGCAATTACTCTAGATTGCCCACAGGTGCATGGTAGTCTGCCTCCATGTTGCCCTGCGATGGGTTGGCCTCCTGTCCAGGGTGTACCCTGTCTTGGCCTGGGTTCGGCTCCAGCTTCCCCGTGACCCGAAATGGATTAAGCGGTTTGGATAGTTTGGATACATTGATAGTTAAAATGCATGAAAGTGCAAGATACAAATAAATGAAATACACACAAAGTTCAAAAGTAAAAAAAAACAGAAGTTCATTTACCTAGAATGATTTGGTAATCCACCTAAACACAATCTCAGATAATAAGCCAATTTATTTAAATAAGTTGTATTCATCAAATCAATTAGTCAGCTTGATTTAAAGAGGTCCCTTTGAAATAATGGTATGTCATATACAGGATGACAATATCCAGTGCTTCATTTAATTGTTTTTGGTAGTGGATTTCGTGCAAAGATCAGCTTTATATTTCTATGTGAGAGGGATGGCCAGGCAAGCATATGTTTAGTTTGTGCAATTTTCAATTCCTGGAAGCAGATATATTTAACAACACATGTTTAGGAGAGAGAGAGAAAAATCAATACTCCTCGCTCTGGGCACTAAGTCGTACACACCAAGCACACCAACCAAGATCAGAAATGGTTTCCTTGATATTGACATACTGTAAAACAGAAAAAAACACAACCTTGAAATGAAAACAGGTTTGTCAACTGAACTTTATTACTACCACAACAACATTGGAAAATATTCCCAGATAAAATAGAGAGAACATCTAATCAATAATCTAAATGTTCCACTAGAAATCTATATGTTGAGGCAGAGCTTCAAATAATAAAAGCTTAAACTGCAAATAGCAAAGCAAACCTGCTAAGACAAGGTATTTTCAGAAAATATGCACATAAGGCTTAGGGTACAACATTGAGATTTCACATGTCTACTGGAAATGCAGACAACTAATACCACATATGTAACAGTAGATAGTACATATGTGCTAGTCCTTTAACAGTTATAAACTCCACAAAGGTTTACAACAGTTATAGTTATATTGCTTTAATGTGTAGACAGTGTCAGAGTGCACAAAATGAAACATGAATGCACATTTACTCCTCACTAATACACCATAGATAGTTGTTCCATTCAATTCTACCGGAGAATAATTAACAACGTCCATTGCTTGAAATTTGTTATGGATACTTGTTGACTATACTAGTGCACCACCTGTATGTCAATCAAAGAAGCAGTCTAAATAAACCATGTTTAGATGACCGTACTGACCGCACTGATCAGAACTCTGATAAGCTCAGAGGGCATTTACTTTGACTTCAAAGAGTTGTGACATTGTTTGACTGGAGAATGAGAAGGGTGTTTTTGGAGAATGGGAAGGGTGTTTTTGGAGAATGGGAAGGGTGAATGGGCCTGGCCATTGTTTTGGTCAAAATTCTAAGAAAAGAGTAAAGAATAAAGCAGAATCAGAAGGGGAATTCCTGAAACAGAAGAATAGGTAGGCAGATGGAGAGGAACAGAGTAGATAGAGTAGTTCCTTCTACAGTCTGGTGACATATATTGATTTTATGAATACTGAACATTATGTTCAACACATAAAATCAATCACTTGGCAAATGACCTGTAAGCCTATAATATTTCATTTTTACTTTTGTTTTTAAAACTGCAAAAACAGAGATTCTGAGCAACAACTGTTGCCAGCCTGGTATCAGAGCAGAAACAATAGACTCACTATATTCCATTAGATCCCACAAACACTCGTTTATACAGTCACTTTCATAATTATTGGCACCTTGGGTAAAGATGGGTAATTATGATGGGTGTCATAAAATATGTAATTAGTGTGCCTCGTTAGTTCAATATTGTGCTGGGAAGATGAGAAAATATCAGATGATTTCTTTAAGTATATTAAGAAAACTCAAAACAGGATTGTTACAAAACAAAACCATGCGTAACTATAACTGGCACCCCTGCATTTAGTCATTTCTGCAGCAAAACCTCCTTTTGCCAACCTAACAGCAGTGAGTCCTCTCTTATCATTATTGAAAAGAATAATGGGCAAGGAATTCAAGACCTCTTCTCAATACAGAATCTTTCCAGGTCCTTCTCGGTCCACTCATTCACATTCTTCTCTTCAGCTCACCCTACAGATTTTCTTTCAGGTTTGGGCTGAAAAGCTTGATATTGTGGCAAGTGAATACATTTTGTGTAATTTGGATGCATGTTTTGGGTGTCTATCCTGCTGGAAGATCACCCCATTGCTCAGTTTTAGCAATTTTTTTATCCAAAATTTCTTAACAGTTTCTAGGGCCTTTGGAGGACAAAGAGCCCAAAAGCATTACAGACCTCCTACCACTGTGGATAAGGTTGTTTTTTTATAGATATAATTTTTGTTCCAAAAAGGTTTGTTGCCAAAAAAGCTCAATTTTTGTCACATTGGACCATAGAGCCCAGTTCCAGCAGTGTCTAGAAAAAACTCCAGGTGCTTCTGTATTGGTATAAATAAAAAAAGGACTTCTTTTGACACATCTTCTAAATCGTTTGTTGGAATAGATACAGTGTACTGGAGATGCAGTTTTGTAGAGGTTTAGTGACCCCATGATTCTACCATCCTCTGTGAATCTTCAACAGGGAGAAATATCAGGCATACTTTAAAAAGTAAAATGCAACATGTTTTACACACAAACACACACACACACACACACACACACACACACACACACACACACACACACACACACACACGCACACACA
>JBBIGC010000104.1:33862176-33887004 GCA_037576955.1 Lepidarchus adonis | reverse complement strand
GGGGGGTGTACTACTGGTACTAATTAATCTAGTTCATCACAACACCATTTCATGACCTTTGTCCTGTCTTTATCAAGGGTGCCAATATTTATGGCCTGATATTGACTGTGAATTAATCATGGTATGTTTTAATAAGTCAGAGCCAATTCTAAAATGACCTTGCAGCTATTTTGGCAATTTCTAATTTGGGGTTTATATAAATGAAATGTCTCATAATGCAAAACAATATTATGTCCTTCAATAAATAGTAATTGCATTTTATCCTTAAACAAACTGAGATGAAAAATAAGCTCTAAGACTTGAATAATGAATCAGCACAAAATTGTACCACCTGCGAGGTTGTATTCAATGCACCTGTAGTTTGGTAACTAAAACACATTGACTTTCACAAAAAGTAATTAGGCAAAGACGTTTTGTGCGGTTGAACACTTTAACCCTTGGCTTCTGGAGTATTCTGGGTTTGGTCGTTTGGTTCTGGTTCTGACAAACCCAAGGCGTTCATCACAGGGTGAGTCCAAGAGGTTGTCTGTGTCACATGACTAGACAGAACAAAGCCACATATCACATTTAACCAATTATCAGCTCAAATAACGAGTAAATACATGTCAGCTTCCTAAAAAACTGTGCCATTAAGAAAACCTTCTCTATCATAGTTAAGAGCATCTTAATACAGTGACAGTGAAGAAACAGAAGGCAGGTAATCTCATGTGTGATATACATTTTCTTTCTGTTTTTTTGTGTGATAATCTGTTGCAGTTGACACATGTATTCAAAAGTGAACAGTAAAAATAAAAGGAGGCAGTACCCCATGGCACAACTTACTTGATGTAGTATTTGACACCCTCCGCAGTATATGCTTCATCCCAGCCATAGGGTAAGCCTGCCGGTAGAGACAGAGAGAAAGTTCACATAAAGATATTAACATTATTTTATTTGTTCTTTGGAATAAAACGGTGTTTAGTGTGACACACTTTTACTGAGATTCTATCCCCCATTGATAATTATATCAATCATAATTTCCTGGCTGTAGTCTAAGAAGAAGAATCAAAGGAGGTCAAATACGTGCCTCGTCATATGAGAACACATTCTTAGTGGATCCAATTACTTGGTTGACATATGGTTTAATGCAATGTACATCCTACTGCAAAGTTGATGCGCTTGTGCAGTGCAGTGTACCATCCCTCTACTATCCCTCAAATAATTAATTCTTGGATTTGAAAGTCTTATCACCCAAAAACATGTTGATGTTTTTGATGATAAACACTTAAAACCGATGAAAAGTTTTACTGAAATCTGTTAGGATTTTCCTGGGACAGTCCCACTGGGTTTAAACCCCTGTTAGAACATGATCCTGAAACGCCCTCTGTATGATCTAGAATCTTTATATCAGTTTCTGCACACAATACACTAACACACTACTGTAATGGATTTCTCACCTACAAAAGAAAGAAACTTGATATACAAACAATTAGGACAGTATCTTGCAATTATATTTGTAATCATATAATGGAGTGATTATTTTGGTGATTAATTGATTAATCTTTGTTTGGTTTTGTTTATTTAACCCTCTTAGACCCCAAAGACATTCTAGTTCACTTTTTGTAACTATATATTAATATTTAGCATTGAAAATAATAACTGAATGGTGTTACAAAAACATATTTATGTCTTCAGTAAAGCACCTAAAATCTGAAAAAAAGAACAAATAAACAAAAAACACAATAATAAACAAAGATTTATGATTTACTTTTTCACTGTTATCTAGGTGAGCAGGAATCTTATTTGAACACTCTTTCCAATGCTGTAAATCAAAAGTGACTTGAGTGCTAATTACTCCCTCTCAAGGAGAATGTTCTGCTATACGCTAAATACTGTAATGACCTGCAGATACCAATGTTTTTCACTCTGAATGAGAACCAATAATTACTTCTTGAAAAATAATTGTTTCTTGAAATCAAGCAATAGATGAAACAATAATGGTAACCCTAATACAAATGCAGAATAATAAAAAGCTTACAGTGCACTGTAAAAAAAAAAAGTCTGGCAGTGGGGGCCAGACAAAACGTGTTAATTAACAATAAAAATCTGTATTTACAGAATAACAATTCTTTAAATCCTGCAAATACATACAATTTTCAACATGTGGTAACACACAAAATCTTCAAGAACTTGCTTTTCGTCATCAAACATAGTTAATATAATAATTATACTAACTTCAGATATTCTGGCTTACGGTATTTGATGATAATAACAACAGAAACAACCATTGAAATAAAGAGAATGTCTGTGAACAGTGATAACAGTGATATTTTTTAATGAATATACAATAAATTTCTGTAAATAATAAATTAGTACATGCATGTTTATACATGTTCATCTAAAAAAATAGAATATCGTGAAAAAGTTATATATTTCTTGACATTCCTTTCAGAAAGTGAAATTCATATAATATATAGATTCATTACACATAAAGTGAAATTTCTCACACATTTATTTTTTTGTTTATTTTCTCTCCAATCTTCCTCCAGCCTCTGGGATCTTGATTTTCAAATGATATGCAAAACTTACATTCCTCTGAAAAGTTTGGATACTGAGCAACAGTCCAGTGCTTTTTCTCCTTAACCCAGATGCTTCTAATGTTGTCTCTGGTTCAGGAGTGGCTTGACATGAGGAATGCAACATTTGTAGCCCATGTCTAGGATTCCTCTAATTCTTGAATTGATTTTGCTTGGCAGTCCTTTCAAGGCTGCGGTTGTCCCTGTTGCTGGTGCACCACACATTTTCCATACACTCAACTTTCTATGACCTTTTGTGGCTTACCCTCTTCGTGGAGGGTGTCTGGACTGTCTTCTGGACATCTGTCAAGTCATCAGCCTTCCCAATGACTGTGTATCCTCCTGACCCAGATTGAGACCATTTAAAGGCTCAGGAAACCTTTGCAGGTGTTTTGAGTTAATTAACTGATTATGGTGCAAAACCATGACATTCCAAGATTGAACTTTTTCACAATATTCAAATTTTCAGAGACAGTGAATTTTGAGATTTATGATCTGAATGCCATAATCATCGAAATTTCAAGAAATAAAGGCTTGACATATTTCACTCTATGTGTAATGAATCTATATAATATATGGATTTCACTTTGTAAAAGGAATTTCAAGAAATATTGAACTTTGTCACAGTGGAGGAAATAATTTTTTGACCCCCTGCTGATTTTAGGTTTGCCCACTGACAAACAGTCTATAAGTTTAATGGCAGATTATTTTAACCTCGATAGATAGAATTACAAAAAGAAAATCCAGGAAATCACATTAAATAAAATATTAATATTAAATTGATTTAACGACCTCTCCATTATGGGCAAGACCAAAGAGCTGTCTTAGGATGTCAGGAACAAGACTGCAGCCTCTCACAAGGCTGGAATGGGCTACAAAACCATAAGCAAGAAGCTGGGTGAGAAGGAGACAACTAGTGAGAAATCAGACTAGAACTACATGGGCGGAGCTTGTCAATGATCTTAAGGCAGCAGGGACCACAGTAACCAAGAAAACCATTGGTAACACACTACGGCAGGGGTGTTGAACTCCGATACTGGAGGGCCAGTGTTCTGCACAGTTTGATGATTTTCCTGCTCAGATGCACCTGGTTCAAATCACCTGTTAAGTGTTTTTGAGGAGGAAAACTTCCAATCTGTTCTGACCACATTGAAAGACTATGAAAAGTGATATCTGCAAGAGGAGGTGTTATTAAGTACTGATTATGTGGGGTGTCCAAACTTTTGCACAGTGCCATAATAATGTTTTTTTGTTTTTTTTTGTTCAATTTATGGCCTAAAAAGTAAATATTGAAAATATTGTGCATTGAGAGACTGTGTTAACATCTTTTCAATTACAAACACATTATACAAACCAACAATATCAGTAATGATCTTGCATTAAATGTACTGTTCTAAAATAAATAATGCAATACTATTATTTTTATTTATATTTTATTAGATTTTTGGAACAGAAAACAAGAAATACAATATGATTCTCAATTCAAAAGGCTAATGATGCCAGGGTTTACCCATGGCGCTCTGTTAGCTGGCCTATCGTTAGTGAGTAACAGGGGGCTGTTTAAGGTTGGAGCCCTGTGGGGGTTGGCTGCAGACGAATGAAGCCATCACGTCAGAGCAGCTAATCACAAGGCCCCAAAAATCAACCAATCCTTTGTTTCCTAGAGACCTTACACCAATAGCTATGATGGTGCCATTGATTTCTTGAAAAGAAGAATTAAACAGCTTAAAATAAACTCAAATATGAGTGTGTTGTGGTAAAGAAAAACCTAGAACCCACTTGTTGCATGTAGCATGAGAGATTTGTCTTTCCTTTGACAAAGCATTGTAGTAAAATATAACACTTATTTTCAAGATGCTGAAGTTACTTAGTTGACCTGCACTAATGCAATCTGTTAGAATTTGATCAGAGCTCATGATGTGCCACCATATTGATGAGTCATTGAATAATCTGCAGCCAGTCACATGGCTGGCAAAATACCATCACGTGGAAACTCATGCACTATCCCTCTCAAGCTAAGATTGCCCTCTTTTGTTTCACTGGGGTGAGAAGAGCGTGGCAGGCCACGTGCAATTGCAAAAAAAAACACCAAAAAAAACAACACTCACCCTCCCAGTGGAGAGCACTCAGCTGAAACATGAGGTCACATGCTGCCTAGCGTGTGAGACATGTTTTCCCCTTTCCATCCTTCTATCTCTCCTGATCCTCTAGCTCCTCTCTGATCATCTTTTTTCCCCTCCACTCACTCTAGATCTCATGTCATCAGTTCCTCTCATCTCTCATTTATACCCCTCCCCTTATTTCCTTTAGTCTTTTGCTTACGTACATCACCTTGAGTTGAGGATGCCCATATATGAAAGAAGGTCTTTGATGTTATTAAAAGCACATTTAGATTATTTTCCTGCTCAAACACCTGCTGAATCTGGTAATTAACTGATACAAAGAAGATGAATCAGTTGCATTTGAGCAGCAAAAACACCATAACACTGTGCCACAATCTGGACTTATAGGATAGGAACTGCCCACTGCATTTTTTTAATGGAGGAAAGACAAATGAAAACATTTATTGATTTTTTGGTCAATATTCTGTACATTCAGAGTGTCATAACTTAGCAAGTGGTATCTTAGTATCATATCACAAGTGATATGGCAATTAATCTTCTACATGAACTGTTTGGATAAGTTGTAGAATGTGCTATAATGTGGTAAGAAAAGATAATAAGTAAAGATACATACAGAGTATCTACTACACCGATCTAATGTCTGTGGATGCAGACCTTGCTGCACATTTCAATGTTAAGTTCAAGGTCAAGATTACCTTATTGTCATCAGCAGATCTATACATACATGGTGAGATGATACAACATATAAAGCATGGTGCAACACATAACACATACAACGAACTATGCATTTCAGAGAACTTTGTGAACATAAGCTGAGCTGCTCATCAGTATGTTTTTAAATGATTAAAATTATTAAATAATTAAAGTGCACATTGCAGAAGTTATACAGTATATTTTTAAATGATTAAAATTATTAAATGATTAAAGTGCACATTGAAGAAGTTATATCCATACATTTCAGTTTCACAATGTAAAAATTACAACATTTTATACATAGTCCCATTACATATCATTACATGCAAAGCAATGGTAGGTATTTGAACGCTGCCATGTTCAGTACTTTGTTGCATACCTCTTGCATACAATGACTGCTTAAAGTCTGTGATTCATAGACATCACCAGGTGCTAAGTATCTTCTTTGGAGATACTCTGCCAAGCCTCTGCTGCAGCCACCTTCAACTCCTGTTTTTTCCGGGGCTCATCCATTTAAGAAGGCATGCTCATTTAATTTAAATCAGGCTCAACCATTCAAGAATTTTCCCAATTTGGAAGCATTTCCTGGACTTTGAACAGATAAGATGTTTCAATACATCTTAGAATTCATTGTGCAACTGCCATCAGCAGTTACATCATCAATGAAGATAAGTGTTCCAGTACCCGTGACAGCCAAACATGCACAAGTCATAACACACATAACATATTTAACAAATGAGTTGGCATGCCTTGAATCTTGGGCAGTTCCATTTTTGTCTCGACACTTTTCTCTTGCTATCACTCAGATACAGACAAATCTTGGCTTTGTGTGTAAATAACACCTTTTCCAGAATTCTGCAAACTCTCAGAATCTGACCAGTCTGTTTTTGTGACTAGTGGTTGACCAGTCTGTTTTTGTGACTAGTGGTTTGGATCTTGTGGTGTAGCCTCTGTATTTCTGGTCATAAAGTCTACTGCAGATAGTTTTCTCTGACAAAGACACACCTGCCTCCTGAAGATTCCTGTTTCTGATCTGTTGAATAGGCAATGGAGATCCTCTTTGGCCCACCCGTCCCTTTGTGATTTCATAGCTCACCAGTGCATTCTTAATGCTTTCGAGACAGTTGATTTAGGTCATTCTAAGGTTTGACTAATTTTATTCTTGTTTGTCAGCAACAGCTTCCATACCTTTCATTGGCACAGCTTTTCTCCTCATGTTGAAAAATGGCAACTGCACACTCCAAATACCTAGATTAGATCTCTGCACTAATGAAGCAATGAAACACACCTGACTAAACACAAACACCTGCAAAACCAAACATTATAGTGCCCTGAAATTAGGGGGACTATGTATAAAAAGTGTTGCAATTTCTAAATGGTGAAACTAAAATGTATGCAAATAACTTTAGATTGAAATCTGGAAAATGCAATTAATCACATGTTAATTGTTTGATTTAAAAGAAAAGAGCAGAGGGGTACATTAAAAAAGTGTGCCTTTGTCCCAAACATTATGGAGGGCACTGTAGCACAGTAACTTGACTTTGTCTGTCTGTCTGTCTGTCTGTCTGATTGATTAACAGGCTTAATCTTTCCCTGTGTTTTAGCCAAGTGCAAGTTAGTGTGTGGTGCAGAATAGCATTAACAGAGCAAATGGATTTGGGATTTTGAAGTTAAATAAAACAAAAATATTTAACACACACACACACACACACACACACACACACACACACACACATACGGGGAGAGAGAGAGAGAGAGAGAGAGAGAGAGAGAGAGAGAGAGAGAGAGAGAGAGAGAGAGAGAGAGAGACAAACTGTTTAAATATTCTATCTTCTGTTTTGTTTTTCAGAAGCTGCAGTTGTAGGAAAACAATCTTGATGAATGTATGATGTGAGCACTGTTGCCCCTTTAGCATCCCCCCTTCCCATGTCCATGGTAGTCTAGAAAGAAGGAATACCACATATCACTAAATGAACACTCTTGCAGTTACAAACTAAGTGTGCATATAGTGCGAAGCCCCAAACATAGTAAAGAGAACAAAGTAACAAGATGTGTTGGAATAATGCTGTAATAATGATAAGGACTGTCACAGTCACTTGATTTAAACCTATTACCTACACTCAGGTCTGAAAAAGAGTAAATCCACATCACTGGGATCTGAGGAATACATCTATGTTTTTAGATACAAATGTAATGTTTACAAAGTTAAGCTATTAATTAATTAATTATGACAAGTTAATTTAAAACAGCAAAATATTAAGACAATTACGTATAATCACTTTCATATATTTTATTTGCAGTTCAGGACATATTAGACATGTTATTGTTGTATTTATTTATTCATTTTTATAAATCTGTATGAATCTTCACTGGCCAGGGTTTAACTGAAGGCTAAGACGATACAAACTGGGGTAAATCAGTATTTTAGCTTTATTTGACTGTTCATCCTTTAACCTCTTGTAACTAACAAGCCTATGAAGCCTGCATAGAGGTGTGCTTACAGGCCTATTTTATACAAAATCTTTAAATGGAAAGATATAATATGAAATATTTTTCATTTATATACAATAAGTGCCTAAATGAAGATACTAAGGTAATATTTCAAATACAGTATAATATCCCTAAAATATTTAGTTCCTTATATACATGAAAATAAGGTTTCTTCTTCACTATATTTTCAATAATGGAAAATAACAAATGGATGAATTGTATTAACTTGAAAGATTCACAGATACATATGCTAATAGTGTATGTGTGTAACCACAATGGAAAAAGCTACAATTTACTGAAACAAATTAGGTCTGATCTGATATTGCTTACACGTTTGTTTGTTTTTTAATCATTTCTTCCAAGTTAATCTAAACCTCAACTGAGTCAGTCAGCAACTCATCTTACATGAGGTTACATGTGTACCACAATTGGGTCATGATAAAAACAACACTTACAACAAAACAAAGCCCTTGTACAGAGAAATGCTCCATGTAGATTTAAGTATGGGGGATTATCTTATTTTTTCTCTAAGAAGTCAAATTTGGGTATATCTGTATGATGTACAAACCACATTCTCAAAGTTTAGATTTTTCCATGGCTCAAAAATCAATTACAGCGGTGTGAAAAAGTGTTTTCTTCTTTTCCCATATTTGTCACTTAAATGTTTCAGATCATCAACCAAATTTAAGTGTTAATCAAAGACAACACAAGTTAACACAAAATGCAGTTATTAAGTAAAGGATTTTATTATTAAGTGGAAAAAAATAACCTACATGGCCCTGTGTGACAAAGTAATTGCCCCCTAAACCTAATAACTGGTTGGGCAACTCTTAGCAGCAAAAACTGCAATCAAGCATTTGCGATAACTTGCAATGAGTCTTTTACATCTTTGCAGAATTGTTGTAGTTCAGAATTCATGGTTCCATTTATCACAGCAAATCTTCCAGGTCCTGAAGCAGCAAAACAACCCCAGACCATCACACTGCCACTATCATTTTTTACATATGTTCTTTTTCTGAAATGCGGTGTTACTTTCATACAAGATGTAATGCACACACACAGCTTCCAAAAAGTTAAACTTTTGTCTCGTCAGTCCACAGAGTATTTTCCCAAAAGTCTTGGGGATCAAGATGTTTTCTGGCAAAACTGAGAGAAGCCTTAATGTTCTTTTTGATCAGCAGTGGTTTTCATCTTGGAACTCTGCCATGCAGACCATTTTTGCTCAGTCTCTTTCTTATGGTGGAGTCATGAACACTGACCTTAACTGAGGCAAGTGAGGCCTGAAATTCTTTGGATGTTGTTTTGTGACCTTTTGGATGAGTCGTCACTGCGCTCTTGGGGTAATTGCACTCATGGGAAGGTTCACCACTGTTCCATGTTTTCACCATTTGTGGATAATGGCTCTCACTGTGGTTCGCTGGAGTCCCAAAGCTTTAGAAATGGCTTTATAACCTTTTCTAGACTGACAGATCTCAATTGCTTTCTTTCTCATTTGTTCCTGAATTTCTTTGGATCTCAGAATGATGTCTAGCTTTTGAGGATCTTTTGGTTTACTTCACTTTGTCAGGCAGGTCTTATTTAAGTGATTTCTTGACTGAAAACAGGTGAGGCAGTAATCAGGCCTGGGTGTGACTAGATATATTGAAATCAGGTGTGAGGAACCACTGTTAAGTAATGTAACAGGGGGGTAATCACTTTGTTACACAGGGCCATGTATGTTTGGATTTTTCTCCCTTAATAATAAAATCCTTCACTTAAAAATGCATATTGTGTTTACTTGTGTTGTCTTTGACATATATTTAAATTTGTTTGATCTGAAACAATGAAGTGTGACAAACATGGAAAAAAAGAAATCAGGAAGGGGCAAACACTTTTTCACACCACTGTATATTAATTCTAGCAAACCTTTATTTAACTGAGATACTGAGATAGAGTTTTACTGACATTTTGTAATGATTTTAACACAAAAGTTAGGACAGGGGCATGTTTACCATTCTGTTACACACAAGTAGGGACGGTACCTTGCTCAAGGGTTACCTCATTGGTGCCCGGGTTGAGACTTGAACCTGCAACCGTTTAATCCCAAGGGTAATGGCCCAACCAATAGGCCCCCACTGCCCCACTACTCCTATTATCAAATTGTTCGTGTTTCAGCTTAGTGTTGATGTATGGCTTCCATCCTTGTGTATTACAGTTTATGTTGCATTTCTTGATGTAGTGACAGACTGGGGTTAAATGACAATGGTTTTCCAAAGTACTTCTGAGCACAGATATTTGTCACAGAAGCATAATGGTGTCTTATGCAGTTACGCCTGAGGGATCGAAGATCATATGCATCCAACAGTGGTTTCTGTCTTTGTCCTTTATGCACTGAAATGTCTCTGAATTCTCTGAATCTTTTCACAGTTTTATGTACTGCACATTTTAAAAGACCTATATTCACTGTATTCTTACACTGAAAAATGTTACACTTGAGCTTGCTTAAATTTTATTCATTAATTTTGGCACAAGGGCCTGAGCCACAACCTATTGCAAATACTGAACCTTTGGAACCATTGGATGCTACTTTTATACCCAGTCACCATACCTCACCAATTATCTATTATTTAGTTTTCTAAATGATGTTACTTATATATTACAATATTATTTTAACTCTGTCCCAATTTTTATTAAATGTGTTGCAGTCACCAAATTCTAAATTTGTTTGTATTTAATACATGCATAATTGTATTCCCAGCCAACCCAACAATACATAACAACATCTCCATCCAGCTTGGGCCATCTGTGATTACACCGACCAGTACTGCAAAGAGCCTCCGGGTGATCATTGATGACCAGCTGACCTTCAAGGATCACATTGCAGCTACATCAAGATCCTGCAGATTCACCCTGTACAACATCTGCAATATCAGGCTGTACCTTCCAGAATACTCCACACAGTCCAGGCATTGGTTGTCTCCCATCTCGACTTCTGCAACTCACTGCTAACCAGTGAGTTAGCAGTGAGTTGCAACCTCAATTAAGCCACTACAAAGGATCCAGAATGCAGCAGATCGGATTTTCAACCAGCCGAAACACGCCCATGTGACCCCATTGCTTCGTTTGCTACACTGGCTTCCCATCGCAGCGCACATCAAATTCAAGTCCCTGATGCTCGTCTACAGAATCATCAACGGATCTGCTCCCTGCTACATGACTACACTCATCCAGACCTACACACAGGTCAGAACAGCGACTGGAGATTCCACCACGAGGAGTCAAACACCACTGCAGGCTTTTCTCCTTCATTCTCCCCGACTGGTGGAACGAGCTGCCCAGACACATCAGAACTGCAGAGACTTACCTTCTAGAAACACATCAAGACTTAACTGTTCCACAACCACCTCAGCATGTAAACAAAAAGTTCACTTTACCTTGACTTCAATCAAATACATATCAATCTACAGATCGGACAGTTTCCCACCTACACTCACTCATGTTCATACCACCTGCAACAACATAATGTAATATGGTATTGTGTCGTGCCTTATCATAGGTGAAGAAGCACTTAAAGCACTTAACGTAAGATGATGTTGAAGCACTTATGACAGAGAAGAATGTCCTGGACTCTTTAGCACTTGTATATATGAATAGACAGTGTTGTTTTAGCATCTACAGTCTGTTTAGACTTACTCATAAGCAATTAATGATAGTGTAGAATGTGTTTCCTTCAGATAGCATTGTTATAGCACTAATCTGCACTCTTGTAGCACCTGCACTGTTTTCTATGGCTAAGAAGAATGTGTCGAACTCCTTGTAACTCTCACTTCAGTGTTGTCATGTCTGAATTTTTGCTTGATTGTTCCTGTACCTGGAAGTTGCTTTGGACAAAGGTGTCAGTCAAATTAATAAATGTAAATATAAATATATTTAAATATATCAAGTTTGTCAGTTAAACAATTAAAAATGTTTCTTTTACTTTGTGAAGGTTTGTGAAAATTAACATATCACAGATTTCTTTTGCACTGGTGCATTTTTCCCTGGAAATGGGGTTTGTACAATATAGTGGAATTAGATGCATGTTCAGCAAAACCATTCATGCTTTGTCACTAACAACAGAAACCCCTGCAGAATCAAACTAAAACACTACACCAGATTATAGCACCAGGAAATCAGTCTCCCAAAACATTTGATGGAATAGCATGTTTTTTAAACTGTGAAATTAAAAGAACCCCGAAAAATCTTGTGATGTAACACATTTGTTTATTGCTTTTTTAAAATACTGAACTAAAAGCATGATTTTCTTCTATTTCTAGGTGTCTGGCCAACTAATTATTTAGACCAACTCTTTTTTTAGCTTTAATAAACCCTCCTTTTCTTCACATTATCAGCCTGTCTATGCATACCATGGCCTACAGCATTCTACATTACATAACAAAGCTTTTCAAGAACCTGACAGACAATTGCTTTTTTCAGAGCTTTGTATCCAGGCAACGATTTGAGCAGTGAGCCCAATGGTCCCTTTTACCAACAAATACACCTAAGATTGTGTTTCCTAATTTGGTTGACCTAATTCTTTTAACTCAGTACACCAAAACAAGATTATTTTTGCTGATTAGGTCATTCCATACTGTTCATTATGTTCTGCAAGTGTGGATTACTCGAATGATTATTTGCAACCAATGTTCTATTAACAGATAAGAACCATCTGTGCTCCTTTAACAAGACCATGGTAAGGAATAATAATTTTAGTTAGTGTAAACATAGTATAAATAATATACAGTGGTTCTTGAAAGTTTGTGATCTCTTTAAAAAATTTATATTTATATGAATGTGACATAAAACATCTTAAGTCCTAAAAGTAGATAAAGAAAACCTTGTTAAAGAAATGACACTCAAATTATTTTGGTCATATAAATATATAAAAATGTCAATACATGGCAAAAGTAATTCAACCTGTGCTTTAACTATGTGGCGTGACCTCCTTGTGCAGCAATAACTGCAACTAAATATTTGTGGTAACTATTGATCAGTCTTGCTCATCAAATTTTTGTTTAGGTCTTTACACAGCATTTAAATTGGATTCAGGACTGGTGACTTCTGACCATTCCAGAACAATAACTTTATTCCTGTTTAACAATTCTTTGTTAGAATGAATTGTACGTATAGGATTGTTGTCTTGTTGCAGAAGCTATTATCTCTTTAGATTGAGTTCTTGGACATGTGTGGACATAATTTTTTTTTTCCCATGTACGAGATATTCTTCCAATATCTTTCTGGTTTTTCATCATTACCTATATCTGTAGATAACTGTAGATAGGCAGACACAGTCTTATGTAAAACTTTTCATAGATGCATAGTTACTTTTTATGCCATAAATCGAACAACAATAAAAGAATAAAAACATTATTATGGCACTGTGCAAAAGTTTGGGCACCCTAAGAATTCCAAAGTCTCAGATTCTTTTTACAAAGTTTCAGACCTTGATCAGCTCCTTAGATCTGATGCATGAGCTGTCATTAGTAAACATGAGCTGGTGCCAATTTAAAAAAAATGCTCTGACTCTTCAAATCTTGTGCACACACTTGTGGATACTCAACAACCATTGGTTCCTCTAAGCAGCTGTGTAAGTTATTGATGCCCACAATGCAGGAGAAGGCTAAAATAAGATAGCAAAGTGTTGTCAGCATGTAATTAAGAGATGGCAGTTCAAGTACTGTGAAGGTCAAGATGAGCTCTGGAAAGCCAAGAAAACTATCAGAGAGAACTGCTTATATGCTGGTCAGAAAGATATATCAAAATCCCTGTTTGACTGCAGAAAGATTTAGCAGACTCAGGAGTGGTGGTGCACTGTTCCACTGTGCAGCAGTGCTTGCACAGACAAGCTCTTAATGGAAGAGTAAGCAGAAGAAAACCTTACCTGCATCCCCATCATAAAAACCAATGTCAGAAGTATACAACAGAACATCTACAGATGATGTGTTTTGGAAACAAGTGCTGTGGATTGATGAAGTTAAAATAAAACTCTTTGGCCACAATCAGCAAAAGCATATTTGGAGAATAAAGGATTACATTTTTTTATTTTTTTCAATTAAAAAGTTTTAAAAATATGTTATTTATCGCAGAGTGGACAAACTTTTGCATAAGACTGTATATCATATCGCCAATCAATATTTTGTCCCACCACTAGTGTCCAGTCTACAGAGTATCTCTTTCTGTGCTTAAAATGAATCCTGCAGAAGTTTGTACTAAATCAGAACCATCTTAATCAGCTCAGACTATTACACACCTTGCAGTTGGAGTTATCTTTGATGGTCAACAACTTCTGGGTAGGGTAACAATAGTCCAGTCTGTCTGACTGTTGTTTGGTGGAGTCCAAATTCTTTAGACATTGTCTTGTAAACCTTTCCAGCTTTATGAGCATCAACAACTCTTTTTCTGAGATCCTTATACCTCCTTTGTTCGAGCCATGATCTAGAAATGTGTTGTATGTGTGATCAGGCTTTGCTGGCTCCCTGTCCTTTAAATAAAACAGGGTCTCACACGCCTGGTTGTCATCCCATTGATTTAAAACACCAGACTTCACCTTCAAATTATAAGATAAGGTTAAGGGTACACTTACTTTTGCCACATACATATATGTTTTTGGATCATTTAAAATATAAATACATGACCAAATCTAATAACTTTTGTTACATTTGTTTAACTTGTTTCTTTATCTGTTCTTAGGTCTTGCACACCTTCTTGCTGTACGGCATCAGCACTAACCACTGCACCACCATGCCGCCCACAAACATTGAGTTACCACTGTAAATGTTTGCAACATGACATTTTGTTATTACCATCAAGATTTATACTTTTGAGTCTATGAAAGGCGATTCAAATCCAAACCCTGAATTTCACAACTGTACTAATATATTCAGGCCAAACCTGATGTCTTTGCAAACAGCAAGAACATGTTTGGTGCTGCTACAGTAGAAGTTTTCATACAAGAAAGTAAACTCTCACTTACAGTCAACCTCTAAAATGGCTCTAACAGTGCGAGTGAGCTCTTTGGCTTCCAAGGCGAGGGTTGAGGCTGTCTTGGACGTTTTCTTCCCACTTCGTGAAGCCAGAGCTTGAGACAGAGCCGCCAGCTTTGGCTCACTCTGAGAGCTGAAAGAGAAGACATGTATTCTAGCACATAAAATGTAAGATTAAAAAAAACATCTTAAACAACAAAAACAGCGACAACTACATCAGTCTGTAAACTCGTCTTCTTGTGAATTCAACTACTGTTATTTTTGCATCTTTATCAGATGACTATCACCATGTTGTCATTTTGCACTGTGTCTGTCCTAGACTTAAAATTATTATATTTAAAATGGTTTAATGAGTAATTAAAAGATCTGACTGACTAGAAGGCCAGTGAAGTCTTGAAGTAAAAATCCCTGATAAAATATGCAATGGAACTGAAGCTAATAGAGTTATTTATGAGGTTTGACTATTGGTATTGTGTAAACCTGTTAGAACAGCATTTGCATTGAGCCTGTCATTCTTGTTTCAAAGTAGCCCACACCAAATCCATTTCTAGCAGATCTTTCTTAACAACTGTCTGAAAAGTGTCATTTTTTTAACATCACAGCTTTAACATTTGTAGAATTTGACTTGTTATAAAAGCTGTCCTGAGGTGTTCTCCCTTTGTCCTGAAATGAACAAAGCATGCTGAGCAGGGGGCATGAGACCTGCAAGTCAGTGCGCAGCATGACATCTAACACAGAAAGTGTTTTTGGGGAAGGGGATTCATGTGCTCAGACCCACTGACATGGATAGAGTGTTATGAAAAAAAGATTGCACAATCCCCACACTTTGAGGTCATTAGAAGAAAATGTATGAATTGTGTTCAAATGTAGTTCAGTATGTATTTAGGACTTAAAACTTCCCAAGAGAATCTCACTGCACTTAAATTTTTTTTTTTTGCAACTTAGTTTGTTTGAAAATCACACATTTTCAGTTACTGATATGCTGTTTGTAATTGTTAGAGCATGTTTTATATTATGATGGCACATTTGCAGATTGTGATTAATTATGAGAGAAAATTAACCCTGAGGCAGTGGAACTAGAATATTTGTTTTCTCCCACGAACAGATCATTGACCTGCTATTGCAAGTGCAGATTTGACCTAATACCACCTGTACCACCAATATCATAGTAGAATTAAACCATAAATAATGAGTAGCCTGCAGCAAAACAATGTATAAATTGTATGTTTTACCAGATATGTTATTCTCTAAAACAAACACACACACACACACACACACACACACACACACACACACACACTGGTCATTAGAGCCAGAAGGGGTGATCATTAGAAAAAGCAAGAAGCAAGGTCTCTCTGTTCCGTTCAGTCAACAGAGTGTGAAGAGTGAGACAGCAGGTGTCCATACTGATTGGACCTTAACAAAAAATCACCACCAAGCTTACCTGATGCACAGACCTCTGTTCATTTTCCTCACTTTATGCCCTGAATTAACCTTTTACCACAGAATCTTTGAATTACTGAATAAAAAAGCAAAATATACATTTCTAATGAACTTTCAGTAATACATTCTGTTCCTCTTGCTATACTGTATGACTGACAAATAAGAAAATAGCTGCCACTCCCCCTACACTACCTTTTCAATAGCCTGAGTAAAAAAGAAACCATAAATAATCTACTCTATCACATATCTGCTAGCAGGGATTTTTATTGATTCTGTTGGATATGATGTAAGTTACATTAGCTTTATTTGTTCTAACATGTTTGTTCAGCTGTTGACTGTACATGAGCAGAAAGTAAAACTCTCTTACGTATAGGTCCATAAAGATCCTTGATGCTCTGCTAGGAAGTCTTGGATGACCTTTGAAAAAACATCAGTAGATTAATACACTTTTTAAAAAACATTTGTTTATATTAAAATTAATTTAGCACAGCATGGACATACATAGTCTTGTATTCATTTATGTCTTATGACTCATTCAGTGAACTCATGGGTCATGGGTGCCAGAGGTTCCCTGATGCATGTGGAGTGCAAAGGCTGGCCTGCCTGATCCAATCCCACAGAAGAACTACTGTACTGTAGAACAAATAGCTGAAAATTAACATTTCCCATTACACTGGCTACCAGCCTCTTAACACAGATCAGCCATAACAATAAAACTGGATCAGACCCGGCAGGCTAGCACTCACTCCCCACATACACAAGTGGACCTTGGACACCCCTGACCCTGTTGCTGATTGACCAGCTGACCAATTGGACTGAGGCAGTGGTGGCCTATTGGTTAGGACACTGTTCAAGTACCAGCTCAGGCACCACTGAGGTGCCCTTGAACATGGTACCATCCCACCTCAATGCTCCCTAGGTGCTATTCATAGCTGCCTGTTGCTCCTTGTGTGATGGGTTACATGCAGAGGTCATATTTTGTTCACAATGACAACTATTAATTTTCATAATTACTATTTACACCACTTAGAAATTGCTCTGGCCCAGTCGTAGTATACACAATAGTGAGTACCTGCTCACTGATGGCACCTAAATGTAGATACAAGGTAGGTGTATGTATGTACCGTATATCTTCCAATAGTAGTGTTTATTCAAAAATTATTTGGACAGTCCGGCATTTAATAGAGACAGGCATTTGTTGGAGACGGGCTATTATTCGCCTCGCAGACAGAATGGTGATGGTATTTATGGCCACAAAATGTCATGCAGCTTCTTCACATTTATTTTGATAGAAGATAAAACATCAATATCAAAATTATCTTTTCGGTGGTGATAATTGTCTGTGATGCTGCAATTATTGTGGAAGAACCCTTAGATATCACGACAGAAATTAGTAATATTCGCGTTACACTCATATAACTGTCTTCAGAAATCAGAGGTTAAGCTGTTTCATACCTTTTAGAGAATAAATTCTGTTAAAACACAGAGGTAGTAAGTGAAAGCTCGGAGGCATGTGTGGGTGAAAGTTGGGGCGGGGGAGGAGGGGTGTTCGAGACCGACATCTATTTGTCGCGACATCTCTTTAAACCCGCCGTTTATTGGAAATGGCCGTCAATAACACATGCTATTATTAGAAGATATAGTGTATATATAAACTCTTCCTTAGTTTAAAAAAAACTCAAAATTTGCATATTAAAGTATCTTCCCAAAAAGCAGGAAGTTGTTTGCTCTTATGTTCTAATAATATTCCTTTTTACCTGATTGAGTGAAATTATGAACATTCACGATTCAGGAATATAACCTACATCTGAGTAAAGCAAGGCAGTTCTAAAGAGCTTCCCACTGACAACCACAATGTTGTTGGCTCTAATAATAAATCAAAGAGTAATTAGTTACCATATCTTACTTTTCAGCAAATTAAAAAAGAATCATTGATTAGTATAAATAAACATATTTGGGCTAGTGATATGATTAAGGAGATCCTTTACAAAGTGCAAGTCTCACATATCAAATATGGCTCTTTTACAGGGACATGCTAAAGAACCACAAAACCTGTTTGCAGAGATCAGTGATGGAGAATGGTTCCTTTCATTGAAGTGCATTACCTCAACAAATCGCAAAAGTTTGCCGGTAGAAACCTCAAAGCCTTTCTTCACAGTTTCACTCTTTCGTAACTGGCACTCAAGCAAAGCAATCCTCTTCTTCATATCGTGTTCCTCCTGTATGAATACTGGAATTACTACAATCACATGTAAAAACCATCTAAACGTAAACATTTTAATATAATATATATTTTGTTAGATGGTCTAAGTTGCAAAGTACAATTATTACGTTAGCAGTCTGTTTGGTATGCAAGTTAGGAACTGTGCGACCACTTTAATATTACATTTAATATATACATTATACATGGATCTGAGATGTGGTGTTTCATTTAAGGGCACATCCAGCAAAACGAAATCATTAGTAAAACGTTTGATACACTGAGTAACAGTTTCACAAATACAGTGAAGGAAGTAAGGTGACCCTTAAGGTTGCTAGCCAGAATTTTCAAAAATAACTTAATCAGCCCACGTCACCCTGTGAGATCACGTTAGAGCCTTCACTGCACATCAGCCCAGTTACTGAATAATACAAAGCAAACAGTGACCTACTTTTAGATGTACAGGAGGAAGAAAAAACCTGAGCTGGATTTGAATGTGGAAGGGGGTGTGGGAGTGAGAAGAATGGACAGTGCATTTGCTTTAGTGCCTTTTTCTAATGAATACCTTGGACTGGCCAAGCTTTTCATTTTTCTGAGATTTCATCTCTGCTATCTCTTCCTCCAGGAGGTGGATGACCTCTTCATAGTCCATTTCCATCCCCCGTACCTGCTTCTGAGCAGCCTCAGCCAGGTGGATTTGTGTCTGAAGTGCTCGGCTTTCGTCCACCGCGGCTTTTGCCTCCTGCAGCAGCACAGTCAGATTTAGAAAAGCACTGATACATACAGTAGAGCTGCACAGTGCTGAGAGCCTCTCTGCCCCGGGACAGCCAAGTCAGCACACACACACACACACACACACACACACACACCCCTTCTCTCTACTTTCCTCCTTATACTTCAAATGCTCACAACATGACAAAGCACTGATCCTGCTCCACATAAGCTTCAATTCACACAGTCCCCTTTGCCATTGTGACTATGGGATTTTTATTGGCCTGCATTAACATGTTTCCACAAAGTCCATTTAACCAATAAAGAATAAACACAGTGGGTTTAGACAAGCATTGGAAGGAACCACACCTGAAAAACAAGCTGTTACATAATGTGGTGAGTGAAATATACCTGAGCCTTAATGAAAACCAGGCTTGCATTGAATACTTTTTATAACAGCATCAGTCAACAGAATGCAAACAAAGGGAAGGCAACCAGGTCAGAGCAATTATGAAGTAACAAAGAAATGCAACACAGAATAAAAGATGGGTGACACTAAAGCTTTGAATCGTTTTACTTTCCAAGAATTAAAAAAAAATTAAAATAAAAACTTTTTTGGGAATGCTTAAATGAATGGATTTTTGGGGGATGCCTTACTAACTTACATAATAATGAGGACAGATTTAAGTCATTTAAAAATAACTATGGAAGCACTGTACAGTATATGCTATGCATGTTACATTTTACACTGTAGCAAAAGCTGTACTGCAGGCTCCCTGTAGCACAGATTATGCATGCTACAGTGTCTTTTGCAGCCAGGAGCTGAGAGCTTAAGACACCCCTCAGAGTGTGCAGGCACATTTGACAGTGCCATGTGACCTGTGGTTTGAAAAGATGCAGCAACACATCAACATCATAAAACAATTTGACATATCTGTATAAATGTTCATATGTGAACAAAGAAGTGCATTCTTCCACAAATGATCTTTGTTAGCAATCTAAGGTCTATAATGTCAGAGGTATAATTCACTCCCCACAATGGCAAGAAAAATCGGTGCAAAATCTGAAGCTCCTGTAAATTTCAAAAGACAAATCACAAGCTCCAATACATGCTGATTAGCTGTGTCTTAGATATCTGAAGTGACTTCAAAAAAGTGTATAGTACATTTTTATGTTTAATGTTAATTAAAAATGTGAGTAGGTCTTCAGCACTTTCATTGGGGCACATAATTGTATCTGCTGCCATTATATTTTTACATTGTTTTAACTCCATTACCATTGTTTTATTTATTTATCATTATTATTATTAGTCTGAAAAGCTACAAATGTATGCCCTTTCTCCTGTGAAGGTGAATGTATTGTCTTTTAAAAATCTTTTAAAATGTATTTAATAGTTAAAATGACATTGTTTGTACAAATAAAATCAACATTACCCATTTTTATAACATTTTACCACTCTTAGAACTAAACTGAACTAAAAACCACCCAAAATTGCTGGGGTACTCTCACATCTACAACCATAATTCAGAATTATGAAAATGTGTCCACCAATTCATTGTTCATTTCTTTTGAAGTGGACATGAAAATGGATGCTCTAACAATGTCCCTTTTGAACATATTCTTATTTAAAACGCAATTTGCCCACCATTCCAGAGAATCAACTCACAGAATGTGTGGCACATAATATGCAAATTTCATTATGAGGACATGACTTTAACTGCAGACAATGCAGTCATGAAGACGTTTTACTAAATGTCTTACTGAAACGGATTATAACATGATCATTTAGAATTAAGAATTAAGACACAGATCATCTTATAGACCTACTTAAAGCCCTGAGCAAAAATGTTTCATTAGAGGTGCACAAATTCACCCTGGACTACTGCTGAGACTCAAAGGTTCAGATTACACCATGAGTGTAATCAGGCTATCCTTAAAGGTCTGCTTATATTGTAATAATTATTGTAAGCAGCTATACCAGCATAAAGGTAAATACAGCCAGTATAGTGTTCGCTAAAATTTGTACCAGTAATATGATAATATGATGATATTCAAATGAAATTTTATCCAACATTCCAATATTCCCTTTTTTCCACAACTGTGAGTCATAATTTAGCAATGTAGCAGCACACTGTCTTTCAAATACTCTGCACATAATCTACACATTATAGTGAAATACTGGAGAGACAACTCATCCCAACTCCTCACACCTTGCATGGGTCATGTCTCCCCCTCACACCTTTCAGTGCACTGTACTCATGGTGAGCTGCGTGGACAGCCCCATTGCCTGCACACTCATCTCCAAAGGGAAGGCTTAAAAGCCTGCTGCTCCTCCGCTGTGCAGCCAGTCTGCCTACCTGTTACTCTAATGGCATATATAGCACAGAAGAGTGGGTGGGGGGTGAAGAGAGCAGAACGGATTCTGAGAGGCAGATCTAGGCTTGAAAGAGGCATGGGCTTAAAAAAAGCCTTGGTTCCACAAGGCAGAGCTTTCAGCGCTCCCGCTTGGCTGCTGTTGCTCTGAACTTGGTAAGTAATGGAGCTCAGTGTGGTGCTGACACCACGAATGAGAGCTCCTGTGTGGAGCATGGAGAGAAAGCAGGGAGATGTGGCCAAGACCCTATCAGCAGACAAGATGGGAAATGGTTCATGCAGCTCAAATTCACACCTTTCTAAAAATCTGCAAAGCTCACAGCAGATCAAAAATTCTTTCAATAAACATGAAAAAGAAAAGTTTTTCCTGCTGAGGTCATTTCATTACAGCCAACCCCAATCTGAGCTGCAACAAAAAAGATGAGTGACGATTGATGAATAAGCAAAAGCAAACTTTCTTGCATATACTTAAGAACTACAACATGCAGCTCAAAAAATACCAGAATGGCCAAGGCACAACTACATAAATGTAACACATAGAAAGCAGTGAGGGCAGACTTGAGAAATATATATGCATATTTTAATGTAAACACAGAATGTGTTAATGTGTTTTTGTGCTTAATATATACATAACACACAGTGGTGACAGTGGTTCCCTACCCAGTGTCATATGATTCATTAGTATTACAGGGTCTCACGTTTAAATGTGAGTTAAATTAAGGTGTGTTAAATTTGGTGTTATCGCTCTTACACTCTCTCATAGTGATCACTTGAAGGTCAACATGGCACCTCATGGCAAACAATTCTTTGAGGATCTGAAAAAAAAGAATTGTTGCTCAAAATAAAGATGGCCTAGGCTATAAAAAGATTGTCAAATCCCTGAAACTGAGCTGCAGCACGGTGGCCAAGACCATACATTGGTTTAATAGGACAGGTTCCACTCAGAACAGGCCTCGGCATGATCAATCACAAGAAACAAGTAACATGTTCGAAAAAAAGAAAGCCTGTAAACAGTTTGCTGAAGGATTACTAGAACCATGTCCTGTGGTCTTTTGAGACCAAGATAAATTTATTTGGTTCAGATGGTGTCAAGCATGTCTGATGGCAACCAGGTGAGGAGTTCAAAGACAATTGTGTCCTGTCTACAGTCAAGCATGGTGGTGGGAGTGTCATGGTTTGGGGCTGCATGAGTGTTGTTGGAACTGGGTAGCTACAGTTCATTAAGGGAGCCATGAATGCTAACATGTACTGTGACATAATAAAGAAGAGCATGATCCCTGGGCTACAGGGCAATATTCCAACATAATAATTACCCCAAACCCACCTCCAAAATGACCACTGCTTTGCTAAAGAAATTAAGGGTAAAGGTGCTGGACTGGCCATCTGTGGAGAATCGTCAAATGAAAGGAGGAGAAGCGCAAGTCTCTAAAATCTACCAGCAATGTGATGTTGTCATGGAGGAGGGGAAGAAGATTCCAGTGGCAACCTGTGATGCTCTAGTGAACTTCACCTCAGACTACAAGCAATGGCCCAGAGGGAAAACGCTGGTGTGTTTCTGTGTATATGAAAATGTGGCTCAAAGACAGCATTCTATTCAGCTAGCTGGGCGAAGCAGACAGCGTGCTGACAGGACAGCAATGCTCATGGTGGTACCCTGTGTGTTTACACTGATCGTGAATGGTGCAGTCACTGCTCTGCTTGAATTCTACTGCAGACTTTGCAACATGTGAAGTAAACTCATTAGACCTTGTAAATGTAAACCTCCACAGTGCACACAAGGCTGCACCACACCCATGTCTTAGATCACATCTCTGTTATCCTAAATCCAGCAAACATTTCTGGAACAGGTGGGACCCAAGTGACCCAAGCCCATGAGAGTTAAGGTGTTAGAAACACAAAAACACAAAACACAAAAACACACACATTACCACATTCTGTGTTCACATTAAAATATGTGTTTTCTTTGCAGAAAACAATGGTCTATATTTTACCTTACACGTGGTAACCTTTCCATTCAAGACCCTTGTGAATTTCAACTTCTTTAAACATTCATTAAGCTGTAATTATATTTAATGACACTTGAGATGCTGTTGGATTTGCTTTACGTAACAGGCACTTCTGAGGCTCTGAGATGGAACTCATAGAGTGACTGTGAGTTGAGCCCATTTTTATGACTCATAGAACAGAACTATTTCCACACACAAGCTATCATCTCTACAGTGCCCTAAAACTCCCACGTACAGTGGGAGGATCACGGATACTGAACCTATGAACCTACAGACACTTTATGTTATCCTATTTGTGTGTATACAGTGGTGCTTCAAATGTTGCGAACCCTATATATTTTTATATGAAGGTGACCTATACCATTTGATTTTATACCAAGTAGATTAAGAAAAGCTAATTAAACAAAAATGTATTATATTTGGTCATGTATTTATTTTAAAAATGGTTCAAAAACATATCTGTGTGTGGCAAAAGTAAATGAATTAAGGTGAAATTGTTGTGTCTTGTGTTTTCAATCAATGAGATAACAATCATGTGAGTGGGAGACTCTCGTGATTAAAGAACAGGGATCCAGCAAAGCCTGATCACACATACAACACATTTTTTGACATGTATCATGACTTGAACAAAAGATGTGTCTAAGGACCTCAGAAAAGGAGTTGTTGATGCCCATAAAACTAAAGAGGTTACAAGACCACCTCTAAAGTGTTTGAACTCCTGTAATCAACAATCAGACAGATGGAGGAGATTCAAGACCATTGTTACCTTGAACAGAGGTGGATAACTTCCATCAAAGATAACTCCAACTGCAAGGTGTGTAGTAGTCTAAGAGGTTGCATAGGAACCCAGGGTAACTTTAAGCACATAAAGACCTCTATAATATTGGTTAATGTTGCTGTTTATGAGTCCATCACGGAAAAGGAGAAACTACTCTCCAAAAACAACATATATACCTATACATATCGACAGTTGACTATATATCATGTGGGGAAACCCAGAGGATACTGAAGAATGTTTTGTGGACAGAAGACCTTTTTTGACTTAAATGGTTGAAATTGCATTCCAGAACCGAACCCCATCAAACATGGTGCTGTAATATGCTGGCAGAGGGCCAGCACAGGTTTATAGTGTGAACTCAAACGCGTGGGGGAAAGCCAAGAGAGAGAAACCAAAACAATAAGCCAGAACGGGAAAGAGAGGGAAATTCACGTGGCTCTGAGGCCCACACAAAC
>JBBIGC010000104.1:33812768-33862076 GCA_037576955.1 Lepidarchus adonis | reverse complement strand
TATGTTTGTGTGTGTGTAATTTTTTTTATGTTTATTGTTTGTTTATGCATTTACACAAAGAACATTTTACTGACCAACCATGCATTTTGTAAATATAAAAAATTGACTGCTACAATATCAAAAAAGTTGAAATAGAGGCATGTTTACCACTGTGTTACATCAGCTTACTATTGGTCTGTTTTGCAACAAAAAAAGTCAATTCTAGGTTTTTTACTGTGTGTGCGGTTGGTATGACATTCAAATTTTGTTTATATCCATACTTGGAAAATACAATAAGGTTGATCAGGCAAAGCAAGAACTATATATAATTGTATAGTATAGGTATGTGCCATGTATAGATATCCTTAAATAAATAAAAAAATATTGAATGCTAAAATCAAATAAATGAAAATTCTTACTAGGGGGTTTGATGAAGAGTCAGTGAGATCATCTGATGTGAATCGAGCTACTTCCAGTACCAACTTTGACACATCAGTGAACTTGAAGAGTTCTTTTGTCAAAGTCTCAAAATCTGTGTATATAAAAAATAATTGCATATATTATCGATATACTGTACTGTATTTGCTATTTTATCTTAGGATTATAATAAACACATCTAGATACAGAACATAATAAAAAAAGACAGCTAGATGAATTTATCATGGTACTGATGTGGGTTTGAGGGAGAGGAGTGATTAGCTGCACTCAGACGGTTGGAAAAGTCTTCTACATTAAATTTAACTGCAAGGGTCTGAGCAATTACAGAAAAAGTGTTCTGAATATTAAGCCTACAGTTTCAGAAGTTTTTCCACTTTTGTGGAAGCTATGGTGTGAGAACATTGTTGAAACTGATGAATACTTTACAAGTAATCAGCACAAAGCTTGAGGCCAAATTCACCACCAGAATCTTAGGAGAGAGTGATGATAGTGAGTATGATGCTTACTCACCTCCATAGGCCACTGTCCCTCCAGGGTCCACACGGAGCCTTTCTCTAAAAGTCTGTAGCTGAGACTCATTTGGCTTCAGCCCCAGCACTTCCAGTGCCTGTGAAAAACAATAGTTTTATTTTCAGTTCATAAATTAAGTGTCCTATCACCCACACTATATTCTGCATCCATCTCTTTCTCTTTTGCAAATGCCACAGACAGTTTAAATTATCAACATACACCTTTTCTGTGCAATTGCTTTTACTCTTGTTAATAAACAGCTGTTTCTTTGTCTCCCAAGTGTAATAGCTACTGTTAAATGGAACTCTGAATGAATCACAGTAAAACAGACTGTTTCCCATAGCAACAGCACAAAAAGCTAGAGCTGGCGTGACTGCACAGGCTGAGGCAGCAGCACGACTGCTATTGATTTTCCTATTATAGTGTGGGAGGAGCAAACGGTGTCATTAACTCCTCACCACATGATAGCACAACACTAATGGCTCAAAGGAATGAAGGGCACAATAGGAATGGATCACTAAAGTATGTTGGGTGGTCCACCAGGGTTGACACTACAGAGAGTATCTATGGAAACAAAGAAAAGAGGCAAAAGGGAAAGGACAAACCTGCTCCAACTTCTCCAGTTTGACTCGAGAGCTAGAGCTGAGCGATGGCGGCCTTGACTGGGCAGCCATCAGAGGGATGATGGGTATACAGGCAGCAGTGGCTTCTGGAGAAAATACATAGAAATGCATTGAAAGATATTAGGTTTCAATTAATAAATAAAGGCTTCAAGCAACATCTGTCTATTTTCTAAAGTAAAATCAATTGTTGAATCTACATAAACTCAAACTAAAGACAATATAATTACATAGAAAGCAGACAACCTGAAATAGTAATAATTATATTCACTTTTGTCAGTTTTTAAGGTATTAAAGGCTTGATTGTTCAAAACCCATAAAAAGACATTATTGTGCTTTACAGACATCACTTCAACAAAAAAGGTTTCTACTCTATATTCTTTCATTTCAACATTGTTCAGAGTCATCCCTCTGTCCTTGTTGACAGAATGAAGTCATTTCCAGAAACTTCATCCTCTTTATAATTGTGTTCTTCTATCCCTTCTGCAGTTTCAGTCTTTTTTGCATCCCTTTTTATCCTTTCCTTTCTTCCTTGATTGTCATCTCAAGGCTTACCTCAGTGGTGCCTGGGTTGGGACTTGAATCTGCAACCTGCTTCTAATCCCAGGGGAAAAGTCCCAACCACAATAAATACAATGTATTATATTACTTTACTTTCTATTACTTTTGCCGTAAAAATTGGTCATGCAAAGAAAAAAGCAAAGCAAAGAAGTTTTAATTGATGGTTTAATGGGTATCTTTGATCAGGATTCATTAAATCCCTGTGAGTATATCATATATGATATTGGTAGCACTGCAGAAAAACGTAAAACTAATAAAACATTAGATGTAAATGCTTATATTAAGCATAAATAAATCTAATGTTGAGGCAAAATATACTTTCTCTTAAAGGCAATAGGTCCAACAAGCAGAAATTCTTCAATACCACTTAAACACATTGTTATTTTACAAAATATGTTTAAAGTGCAAAGGGGCCACCAATTATTATATGGTATGTTGGGCCTCCAAGAGGTCAGAACAGGCCATAAATAAAAATAGTAATTCCAGCAACTGATAAAAGTAACCATTGTTGTTACTTAGCAACCAGTCCTCAAAGAAATGATCCTCTTCCATTGTCAGAGGGAATGTTTTTCAGCCAGTCTGATCGTGAGAGCACTAAAAACTGTTTGAGCATTTAACCAACACTAGAGGGAGTGTGTTGTCACAAAAAATACTGTCAGATTTGGCAACTGCCACTGTCCCAACCAAAAGCAATCTGTGCCCTCATTAGAACTGGGCAATACAATTAAATAGTTTAGATTATCTCACAATATACTTATCTGAGGCTACAATGGAGATTATTGCCTGAATGCCGACCAAATGCATGTTCATTACATTTATTACAAAAATAGCGTAATAAATTCTGTTTATTTGGATTTAGTTCAGCAATGTTTTGGAAAACAATTTTTTTGATCATTTAGTATTTTAAATGAGGATTTTGTTCCATGATGTCAGAAAAAGAGCCTATTGCTGTGTAAATATTGTGTCATTTTTTGTGAAATATATCATAATATTTGTTCCATATTGCTTATTCCATATTATCATATTCTTAACCTTTAATATTACTTCTCTGACTTGATTTGACTGTTTCTGTCTCTCCAGATGACTGAAGTTGTCTGTTGTACCATTCAGCAACATCACTACTGACACATTACTGTTGTCTACACCATTGTCTACTACCATTCACAGTGTGTATATATTATCTGTCTGCTTTAAAATGTACATTGGTGTATGTTGCATATTTTGTATTGCAAATTGTAAGTAGTGTACTGCATACTGTATAGCCTATTTATATTGAGGACTATACTTTGTCCATGCATGTCAATTTATAGTCCTTATTGTATACCATCTTTATTGTATATGATTTATTGTGTATTGTATATTGTATATTGTCTACATACTGTGTACTAGAGATAATGCATTGGGTGGAACCTAACAGTTCTAAATCTGATTCAGATTAGTTACATAGTGTTCTTCTTATAGAAGAAAAAACACACCACAGAAAACAGCCATAATACAGAAGAGAAGCAAGAATTTGTCCTACAATTAGAGCAGTTGACAGAGTTCTCACAGTCATGATAAAAAATGTATGTTTTAGTATTTTTATTACAGTATAACTAACTGACAAACAATGATAATCATGTTTTAATAATATTAAATTCAAATATTATTTATTGTCAAATGTTATCATTTATACATACCCTTTTTGTCTTTCACCTGATGGTAAGCAAAAGCTATACATCATACGCCAACTTATGACATAGCTAAGACCTGACCCCAAAGAACATCAGTTTATTTTGATCTTATCCTGGAGATATTTGTGTGATAATATCCATTTTCATCTGCTCATATTAAAATGTGGAATCCGGCTGGCAGGATAATCTTCAATAATAAACACTCCTACATCTCATCAGCACATTTTTTATGTTTGCTGTTGCGGACAGGTAATCCAGGTTATGATGGAACGCTGTGCCTCATCCAATAATATCAGACTTACTGAATTATTTCCTAATACTGGGCTATACTAAAAAGATCAGTATTCAAAATAAAAAGGTATAACAAGCAGTAAGATGAAGGTGCAGTTTTCCACCAACATCAGGCATTTCTTTGTTTTGCAGAAATATTCATAAAGAAATGTTTTACCAGAACTGTTCCCTATGGTGCAGGCACTCTCTGGCGCAGTGACAGGAGGGAGCTCTGACTTTGATGGTACTGCTCGTACCTGCGATAGGCAAGAAAGACAGCATTAGACAGAGGTTTCAATCTCATTTAAAGTGGTCTACAGCAGGTTACATGATAAGCAGGCAACAGCCTACAACAATAACAGCAATCAGTCATAATGAAGTATAGTGACCCTATATGAAAGAAAACGAATTTATCCTCAAAATCAGAGTACCCACACATAGTATTGGGTAAAGGTCTTGGATAGTCATGGACATAATTATCTCCGTCTGTAAAAACACTATGTAACATCTGATAAATGCTTTAACTGAATAGAGTATTTACAGATTGTTAATTCAAACAGGGGTAATTTATGTACAGTAGGCTAACAGGTTGTCATAAATGCTTTGTTACCTAAAAATAATTTTATTCTACTGGATAGATTATGATGCATATTTATTTTTGCACAAAATCTCTATAAACCATTCATATAAAATTGTTCTACATTAAAAACATGAGTCTGTATTGTGCATTATTTATATTGTCTCCATGCTCTAAGATAAACCCCTGCTTATTTATTTCAATAAATGAAGGGTTGTGTCTCCAGTATTTACCACCAAAATTATGTCTTACCTGAGACAGTTTGACAGAAGGCAGTGTCTCACTACCTGAATTAGGAGTGGGAGAAATTTTGGGTACAAGTCCCCCAGGCAGAGTTACCCCCCCAAGGCCAAGGGGTTTAAGCTGGGGGGCTGTGCTGCATGGAGGCTGCAAAGAGATGGGGCTGTGGGGACCACTGCTGGATCCAGAGGAAGACCGCCGCTTGATAAATGCTATCTCCACTGTTGGGTCTGGTCTGTATAAACACACGCAAGCAATCAACTTTGACTACATTTGTAAAGTCGTTTTAAGTAGTTTTTGAGTAGCTGTATCTAAAGAATAATGTATAGATTGTAAGAGCTAGATGCTACATTGTTTTTCCATACCGTTTAGAGCAAATATGAGATAAGCGACATGCAGAAATATCTGACCTGAGCTTTGTACGTGTTAGTATGCTTTTGGCCTCCTCATGTGTCACGCCAATAAAGGACTCTTTATTGATTGATATGAGCTGATCTCCAACCTTTAGTCTTCCATCCTAAAAAGTCCCAGAGCAGAAAATGTCAATCAAACCTAAAAAAGCAACAATACTGTAACTAGCAATTTATGAATGCCATTGTGGTCAATAGTTTTTAGGGATGCATGACCTGACTTCTTCAGTCATAAAACTGAATCCAATACCAGATTTTAATTAATTACAAATATACATGTCTCACTGTGTGAAAGAGACCAGGGTCTTTTTTATGTCCAATGTAACATTTGGCTTGACTTCGCAATTTTGTAACAAATGTAACAAATACATATACTGTTATACATATTCACTGATATATATTTTAAAATTAACAGCAACTTGGCAAAAATGAATGAAAACTACAAATATGCAGAAACATAGAATAACTAAAATAAATTTAATTGGCCCATTGCACACACAATCCAGCTATTTGAGCCAGTAGTGAGGAACGATATCAGATATCAGTATTGGATCGGTACATCCCTAAAAGTTTTTAGATATATGTCTAAATGGACTTCCAAATGCTAAATAAGCCCAAAGTCATCTGCTAGTTCTAATTGTTAAGGAGTTTGACCTTTAATATATTAGCCACTATTAATATGACTCTGTAGAATGGTTCAGTGATTCACCCTTTGGCAGTCTCCTCCAGGCACTATTTCCTGAATAAACACCATTGGCCCCTCTGCACGGTTTGCTCCGCCCTTGATGACCAGGCCTAAGCCTGTTCCCTTGGCAACACATATCAACTGAATCATGCAGTCACTGGGGAAGAGAGGTCAAAATAAAGATTCACAACTGTGAGAGATCTAATCACTTGCAAGATGATTAACACATTCTTTTCTGAATGACCTGAACTAATCTTTCATAGGATTTTCCAATCAGCCTAAGCAGCTGTCATTGCATCAGCGTATGATTATCTTATGAACATTATCTTGTTTTTTGTGAAGCCACAGTGAACTGGCTGTCTTCTTATTTACAGTTTGACAATATTTGGCATCAATGTAGCATCAGGTCTAGTCAGAGTTGTATTTATGTCAGCTACAGTGGGAGCTGCCTTTGAGGGAGCTTTGTCGGTTGAGCTATTCTAATAGCATATTTTAGCTGTTGTGACCTCAGTTTCTAGCTAATTAAATGTTATTATTATTATTATTATTATTATTATTATTATTATTATTATTACCTTTTTATATTTCCAAGACTACAGTCATGGCCAAAATTATCAACACCCCTGGATTTTTTGCTGAAAATGCACCTTTTCTCCCAGAAGACTATTGCGATTACAAATGTTTTTGTATACACATGTATATTTCCTTTATGTACATTAGATCTACACAAAAAAGATGAGAAAAAAGCCATATTTGACAAAATTTGACCAAAATCTTAAAAACTGGTCTGGACAAAATTATTGGCACCTTTTCAAAATCGTTTTGTTTCAAGCATATAATGCTCCTTTAAACTCATGTGTGCCAAGAAACAGGTGATGGCAATATAGCAATCACACCTGAAGCCAGTTAAAATGGAGAAACGTTGACTCAACCTTTCTGTTGTTTGTCTGTGCCACACTAAACATGGAGAACAAAAAGAAGAACAGAGAATTGTCTGAGAAGTTGAGAACAAAAATTGTGGAAAAACATCAACAATATCAAGGCTACAAATCCATCTCCAGAGATCTTCATGTTCCTTTGTCCACTGTGCACAACATAACCAAGACGTTTACAACAGCTGTTCTGCAAACTCTGGTCAGCTCGAACTATCCGTCAACATCTGAAGGAAATGAAATGCTATTGCAGGACCCCACTACTGACACAGAAACATTAAAATCCAAACTGGAGTTTGCCAAAATTTACTTGAGGAAGCCAAAATCCTTCTGGGAGAATGTCTTGTGGACAGATAAGACCAAGGTAGAGCTTTTTGGTAAAGCACATCATTTTACTGTGTACAGAAAACAAAATGAGGCCTACAAAGAAAAGAACACCTACAGTCAAAAATGGTGGAGGTTCAGTGATGTTTTGGGTGTTTAGACTGTGTGCAAGGCATTATGAAATCGGAAGACTACCAAAAGATTTTGTGGTGCAATGTAGGGCCCAGTGTCAGAAACCTGTGTCTGCATCAGAGGTCATGGGTGTTCCAGCAGGACAATGACCCCAAACATATATCTAAAAGCCCCAGAAATTGTTGAATACAAAGTGCTGGAGAGTTTTGAAGTGGGCAGAAATGAGTCTGGATCTAAATCTGATTGGACAGATCACAGAATTGCTGTTGTTCAAATCTGAGACACCTTGTGCAGTTTGCAAAAGAAGAGTGATTAAAAATTCCATTTGAGAGGTGTAACAAGCTTCTTGATGGTTATAGGAAGTGATTGGTTTCAGTTACTTTTTCCAAAGGGTGTGCAACCAAATATTAGGTTGAGGGTTCCAGTAATTTTGCCCGTCCCAGTTTTTTTAATTATGTCAAATTCGGCTTCTGTTTCTTCTTTTTTCCAATGTACATAAAATAAATAAATGTGTGTATACCAAAACATTTTCAATTGCAATAGTCTTCTGGAAGAAATGGTGCCTTTTCTGGAAAAAATTCCAGGGGTGCCAATAATTTCAGCCATGATTGTATAGTCACATTTCCCGGTCCCCCTTAAGACTTAAAACAGACAAGGAAAAGATAGCATGCTAGTTAATTGGTTTAATTGGCTCTCATCAGTGGCAAATGGCCATAGTACTATTTTAGCATCATTTTTAGTATAAAAGTGTCATCCTGAATACATCATGAATTACTTTTATGTTTGGCCACTGAGGACATATCAGCAAAAGAACTGAAATTGGACCACTAATTTGGACATTTGAACTTGTCCAAAATCTAGTAAATCTCACCTGTCTCTTTATCTGTCAAAACATTACAGCATATCATGTGTTATTTGGTCATTATGTGATCATGCATTTCTGAGCAGACCGCACCTCTTTTAGAACAAAAGAAGTATTAACTTGTATAAAACTTTATTAATATTTATGTTTCGTTAATGTAGACTTGGTAAATGCCTACTCTGAGAACAGACATTTAAAACATTGTAGGCCAACTTGGTTTTAAGGAGGCTTCAAATCCTATTACAATATGTAATACAAATAAGTTAATAATTAAGATTAGTAAATCTAGCTGTATATAGTGACTCCAGCATTTCCACAAATCTCTAAGCATGACTTACCTACAGACCTGTGGAGGTACTGAGGCTGTGCTGCAGTCTTTAGGGCTTAGGATTTGAGGACTTGTTGATCTTGAGGATGAAGATGATGAAGCATTGTCAGTCAGCTTAGCTGAAAGTAACAGAATGACAACACCACTGTCTCAACCAAACAAAATATGTACTGAAAAATTTACACAGGAAGAAATGTTTTTAGTTTTAATGTGCTAATTCAACAAGATTTTACTTAAGTAATTTTGGTACTATTGTTGAATAATGTACAAACAGACTTTGACGTGACAGTGAAAGAATATAGGATATTTTGTTTTTAAATATATCGGTTTTCCAGGGCCAGCATGTTTGGTATACAGAGTGGGTTAGATGAGGTTGCCCTCTCAGAGATTATGTGCATTGGCAAAGGGCAAAATGGCAATGAGTAGAGGAAGAACACCTGGATCTGTAGGTGTTTGAGGATGTCAATAAACAGGCTGCATCCTCTGGGGAACTCTATTCTACTCCATTCTCAAGGCTGTTCTAAAAAATATTCTAATAACATAATGGAAAGTACGGACCTGTGGAAACAGGGGTAGGAGATGTCCTGCCAGTTCCTGTGTTTGTATTGCTGTTGGAGCCATATTTCTCCATCAGTTCAGCAAACTCTCTCCTAAGAACACAGACACAGTCATCATTGGCACTTTCATATTCAATGTTTTGTTATGATAATTACATTTGTTTGCACTTCAGTATATGTGGTAGTCCTTTTTATGGACTAGCACTACTTAGAACAACATGAGTTTAATTTGAATTCAGTATCATACAATGAAAATGCAAATACACTATATGACTAAAAGGATGTGGTACCTGATCACTGCACCAATATGAGGATGTTGGACACCCATTTTTCACCATGACAACAAATAAGAAGTTGCCACTCACTTGGCTTGTGTGTAGGCTTTTGAAATGTTTTTCTTTGTGTTGGCTAATGCTTTGTGGCTACACAGTTGTTGCTCATAGATGCTACTATTCTCAATAACAGAACTTATAGTTACCTGGTGCAGATCTAGCTGGAAACAAAAAAGTGAGGTGTGGCAAACATGACTTACTATTAAACTCACATTTAATATCATGTTTAAAGTTTATAATTAATGTCACTGAGCTTCCCAGTACTGTGAACATGTGTTTCTGGAGATTGTAAGGGTTCAATTTATCCAAATGAGATTGGTGAAAACTGAGGCCATATAGAGTATTCTTAATTTCAAACAAATAGTACTTTCAAGCCTTCTTTTGCACATAAAAAGAAAAACTCAATTTCTCAAGTGAAACTAGTCAAATTGGACATCAAATGTTTGCTTTGCTCTAATCTGTTTACAATAATTTTTTCAATAACCTTTCTGCATTCTACACATTCAATGTAATTGCAAACATTGTACAATGATTATTGGTAAAATAAAACACTTGGTTGTATTATTTTTAAATAAGAGTTAATTCTCTAAATTAAAGTATCAACACTTCACTATCAATCCACCAGTGATTTTCCACAGTGTTTCCTTTACTAACTAATACTAGCTACTAACAAATGCTTGGATTCCAGTCAACAACTAAACTATAATGCACGTATCCATTGAATTCAACTCATGAAATGTATTGCAAAATTTAGTAAGTAACTTAGTAAAGCTTTTAACTCTTAAACACATGATCTGCACTAATCATTCAATGTTAAATCTCTTTGATTTGTTAATTATTAGCCACTGACTTACTGCTGTGCCAATTAAAAGCGACTCATTCATTACACATTGAGAAGAGCCTAAGAAGCATTTAATTAGATTACTCTCTTAATCAAAGATAATTACACTCTTAAGGAAAATCGTGTACAGTATGGAACAGCTTCATAAATCAAAACAGATTTATGAACAACCCATAATTTAAAACACTAAAGGTCATTGTAAACTGATGAGCAAGCATGCACTGCTATAGAAATTGTTTTGCTAAAAAAAAGGTTGACCTTTAGCAGGAAACCAGTAAACCTCAAAGGGTAGCCCACTGTTCTGACACCACAGGTTCAAGACAGGTTAACATCTGATTGACTGGTGGCCCTAATACGTCAACTTGTGTCCAGCTCTAGGGGAGAGTGTGCCATACAAAGTCCTGGAGAGCAGCAGAATGCCAACTCAGTTTACACTTAGACAACCAGCAGATTCTGACAGCTGCTCCAGATAGCAACTTCCAATTAGCATAAAGTGCTAAAACTACAGAACAGCTGAATTGAGAGTCTGCTCAAGAACATTTGCAGCATTGTCTTTAATGTGTAGCAACAATACAAAATTGAAAGCACCAGTTATGGTTTGTGCTGTATTATAGCATTTATTACAGCCAAAATGACATGACACAGCAAAGCAAATGAGAAGAATAAGCAATGCCACTGAAGTTCTACAACTTGAACTAAGAGTCCCGTTTGAGTTCTAAAGACTTTAATGTACTTAGAGTATTAAGACTATTTTTAGACTTGACTATGTAGACTATGACAGCAATACTGTCTGACAACATGAGAAACAAAAAAAACAATACAATGTAGCTTTTATCTTTAGATCTACATCTAAATAACATTAGGATCATTCACGACTGACCATTTTGAGGAGAGATTAAAGGCTTTCTGATACCTGGACTCCTCATCCCGAGCAATTAGAAGAGACATATGGTTTGTGGCTGATGCCATGCGCAAAATCTCCACAGCCCTGACAAATCAAAGAGAATAGATTTTGTGTTTTACAGGCACATCATTCTTATTTATCTGGGCAGTGACAGATAAGAATGTAATTCATTAACAGCAACATTAACAATATCATGATGTGATTTGTATTTAATGACTAGGAAAGCCAAAATAAGCAGAAGAAAGGCTAGAGTAAAGGTGAGAACATTTTTATTACATGTTTTATATTGTTCCACAGCTGTATTAAAATGCATACCTGTCATTTGTGACGCCCCCTAAATTCATGTTGTTGACATCTAAAAGGAGGTCGCCAGCTCTAAGGCGTCCTGGCAGAAACAAATCTACTTTATTCTAATGATCAATTTACAGAAAGACGCTCATCAGGTTTATGTTTTGAGAAAGTGCCAGCGTACCATCATGTGCAGCCACGCCCCCGGGTAGGACTCGTTTAATGAAAATGCCAAACTCTTCACCACTCAGCTTTTTGTATCCTCCAATGATCTTCACCCCTATCAGAAGCAAAAGGGTAAATTTGGAGATACTTTTTGAATTATGTAACAGACAAATTATTGTAAAAGTACATTTTTCATACTGTTATATAAGTATTAAGATTGCATATGTTTCCTGAACCTGGAAGTCGCTTTGGACAAAAGCGTCAGCCAAATGAATAAATGTAAATGTAAATGTAAATGTATAAGACTGACTCCATGATTTAAGAGTATCAAATTATTTGTGTATTAAATTAGACTAAAGCAGACTAAATCAAAATGAAAATGATACAGCTTAAATAAAATAAACATGTAAAACAAAGAAACTAACATGCAAAATGGTATCACTACCACACAGTTAAAAGTGCAATTTCACTACATTATGCACCAGGTGTTTTGTAGCCATTTACAGTCAACAGTGCTGTTTATCAAGTTTGACCTCTTTTGTTGCTAAAATAGAGTCATAATGTTATTTTTTTTACACAATCACACAATGCAGCACAGTTAACATGATAAACTGAAAAAACTACAGCCCACCTTTCTCTCGATCAGAGAGCTAGCCAACAAACTGTACATAATACTTAAATTCAGCTAAGGCTGAACTGGGACAACTGCTGCACTAAAACACCTTGACTGAAAGGAGACTTAGTATATATTAGTATGATACATAAGATCTCTTATAAGATATGAAGTAAAGATCAGTGATGGTATGCATGTTTGCAGCAGGCCTAAAACCATCCCCTTTATCTTTTTTCCACCCAAAAGCACTGCTCAACTGTACTGTTAGCATTTAAATATTACTGATGATTAAAACAAACAGAAACTTGCTAAATCTGTATACAAAAAATGGCATTTTGGAAATGTAAGTGAACAGTTTTTAGCACTAAATCGAAGCTCTACAACTCATCACACTGGTACAGGAACTATGATTTTTTTTATTATGTCTTTTTTGCAAGAAAAGCTTCAAGTATTGTTTGGCTGACACAAATCATTGGCTTCTGCTGTTGAGAATTGCTAGCAGAATACAGCCACTTTCTCCTGAAGTGATGGATGACATCCAACTCAGATTCAGATTCAGCCTTTTAACAATTACCACCTTCACGATCTGGATAAATAGAAGCCCACTATGGACCATATTTAGGCTCAATGTGAGGAAATGAGTGAGTAAGTCAGTGAGTGAGAGAGTGAGTGAGTGAATGAGTGTGTGAGTGAGTGAAGGAGCGAGGAAGGGAGGGAGTGAGTCAGTAAAGGAGTGAGAGAGTGAGGGAGCGAGGGAGTTACAAACCAGCTCCATGAGATGATTTGCATAAAAAATGACAGCACAAAGTATGCAGCAGAAAATAATCCCGTATCAACCATTTTTGGTTCTATAAAGAACATTTCAATGGATACTTCATTAACTTATTCATATTCAACAACTAAAATAAGAATTATAACGAACAAGGGTACAGTACTTGTTCTACCTGTTCTAAAGTGATGCACTGTTGTATACACTTTTATGTCCTAATGTTTGTAGGCACCTGCATATTCAGATTTCTTTACCACTCCAACTCATTAGAAAGTTATTTGATGGTGCTCAGTCACCATCACTGGGCATGATGTCCTTGTGTTCATTTGCAGGAGCTCCAGAGTATCTGTTACAAGGGCGTGTGGATACTTTATATTATTTTCTAATAATATAATATATAATATATTATAATATATAATATACATTATATATACAATATATTAATATATTGAAGTTACAGCATGAAAACCTAATAGTACCCATTTGATTACAGACAATTATCATAACTTTGTTCTACATCAAATCAGTATTTTTTGGTAAAAATCAGCATTACTAGTCCCATTAAATTACCAAAATAAATGTTATACCAAATTAATATTAATGATTAATGGACATTAAAGAACTTCAACATAAAGGTTATATATTCAAGCCAAGAGAAATGTAACATTTTTAAGAGAGTAACACAACTGACCAAGTCCTTTTCTGCAGTCGGAAAACTCCAGTCTCTGCACAGCACGGTTAATGCCGTGGGGTCCCATAATGGTCCTGAAAAACAACCATTGACTCTCTGTTTGTTATCACAATAGAAAATATGCATTGCAAAGCGAAAAGTAGAGATGAAAATATTTTTTGTTGTTTTCTGAATGAAGATGAATGAAGGGAGAAATAGTAATAGTAATTCAAAATCCCTCTAAAAATAAACACACTATTCAAAGTGATTAACAGGAAGTAGGTTACTGCACTTGGCTTTATTTCATAAACACTGCTATACATAGGTAAACACCACTCCTATTGGAAAAGCGTGCCTCCAATCTGTTAAACTAGAGCCTGATCTCTGTTGAATTTAATCCTCATAACGGACAAAAGAAACACTATGCAAAAAGCACTCTTATCTAGGCCACTGACTGAAAAAGCTTTGAAACAATAATGTATCGTACATTTACAATTACACATTACACATTGTGAAAGGAATTGCCTTAATAAAGTTTTTTTACTGAGGATTTTATTTTTACATAAATAATATATGATTTGACATAGAATTCTTTGTTTTTTGGTTTGGGTCTCTTTTCAAACAACAGATGAATCAATGAAGTGTTCTAAACCAATCTAGGATTTTATAAAAGCTAATAAATAAGAATATCTGGCAAGTGGTTGTAGAACATATGTTACCAAAAAAAAGAAGAAAAAAAGAGCATGAACTGAAGAACACCTCTCATTGATGGAACATGAATGAAGCTGGTGGACACTAGTCACGTGAGTTCACCTAGAGGTCAGGTGGAAAGGCTAATTGAAATAAGTATCATGAGTGAGGAGGGAATAAAGAGTATTGTTCAGTTCAGGTTAAACTGTCCTTCAGGTGCACCATCCCCCTCACCATAAACATTCAATTTAATCTATGTGATATTACAGAGAAGGGAAAAGGTAAAAAGAGCATCAGGCAGAAAAGCACAGTGGAAAGCCTATCATCTGCCTTTCAAATGAAGCTTAGAAACCATGGAGTATATTATTTAAAACATTTCAGATCAGAATGTTGATCACTGCATGTGAAGCATCAGTGTCTAAAGAACAACACAAGCTACTGGGCTTTATACGGGATTGTGTTACAGCAGCTGAGGCATTTAAACTGATCACTTAATTCAGTCTAATCTGTCTTACTTTCCACAAGCCACATTAGCAAGCATGTCGAAGAGGAACGCACTGAACCCTTGCTGTGTGCACATCTCGAATGCATCCAACAGGTTAAACCTTGGATATGAACTTCCTGCATATGTGTAGTACCTTTGCAGAAGTGTGCATTTCTGTGACAGCCTGTTGTTAAGAAATATCTTACATCATCTCCATCAAGTACATAGCAGTGCATACCTACTGAAACAGTACATCACAAATGCCTATGGGTTTAAATGAGCATACAAATCCTCAGAGTGAAAGAAAAACATGCACAAGCAATTGTACAGCAAATCCTGCTCATTTACATGAACACGTCTTACATCAAACTCATAGCCATTGTCTGATTTACCCATTTTTTTCAACATTTCAGTTCCAAATAAATGAACACAACCAAGCGAGATCATAAGCTCACCATAAGCATAAGGCAGGAGCAGAATTAGATTCAAAAACATTCACAGCTTTTATAAATCTGCAGATTTTCTGCATTAGAAAAGAGGACAGCCTACCAGTAAAGCAGGGATAGTCCGTCAAAGCGCTCTGCCTCTGACTGTGGCAGCAGTGGCATTGCAGGTCCAAAATCAGCTGATGAAATATTATAAAGGCAACCTCATCACTGGGTCGGGGGAGATGACAGTTCAAATCAGGACGGTCTAAGATGACCGAGACACAGCAATCTACCCAGAACGTTACAGACATGCGCCTACCTATCCACTAATCTCCCCTGATACCCAGCAGTCACATGTTTCACCTCTCCCTCCACTGCCACTGCTGCTGGTGTGTCTCCCTCTGAAACCATAACAAAGCACCAAACACTAAACCCTAGGAAACCAGGATAACAGGAGTTAAGATGGTATGTCCAGTATTGTAATACATAAATCATATGCACACACAGGTTAAAACACAGCATGGTAAATTGAGCAGTTAATCACTTGCATTTAACAGATTAACAAATGAATCCCCCCAAAAATCTACAACAAATTGTCCTGTAAAATACCAGCAAGCTATAACAACAAAATGTTTATCATTTTTGGTGAACCTATTATAAAAACAACGATGATGTTATTCCAAACAAATCCACAGGGTGGCTCTGTTTCAAGAAATAATAAGCAGAAAGGTGTCGAATCAAACTATAAATAAATAAATAAATACATTTTTAAAAGAAGAATTAAAAGAATGCGGTTGTGATCGAGCTAATGATGTGCAAGGTATTTTTCTGGACTGTCAGAAATAATTAGAAAAAGCAGAAATAAACGCAAATATATAAATGAAGAAAGTGTGCAAATATCTAAAAGGTGAAACAATGTGTAAAAGAGCAAAGAATAGTACCTATGTACGTATTTCTATATATTTCCTAATATATTCGTTTCTTTTTATTTCCACAGAACTTGCTACCGGAAGCCGCCTTCGGGTATAGGAACTATTGCAACGCCGCCGTGTTTTCGGGGGGAATAATGAGTGTGTGGGACCAGCCTGTGTGTTGGTTTGTAGTGTTAGGTGGTCCTTGTGGAGGAAAAGCACGGTCATTGCATTTCGGTAAGAAACATTACATTATGGATTTTTAGGATTGTCTCTGTCGTTTATACTGGTTACAAGACGCATTTCCGTCATTTTATTAAAACTGCTTGAAACAGCTGAAACAGTGAAAATGAACTTGCCAGATAGGCGACTGGTTAGTTAGTTGGTTGGTAAGAAACCTCCTCTTAAACTGGCGTCGTTCTTTGTTTGTGTGGTTAATACAGTCTGTTTTAGTCTTTGAGTATTTATGTCAGTCAGTTGTTATTTATTTATTTTTAATGTATTATTATGGCTAATAAAAAAGTTCACAGTATTTGACCTTAACTGACGTCCTGTTCAAATGTATTGCCTTACAGTAAGGGACTATGCTGACTTGAACAAGGGCAAATAAGTATATGTCGAAGATGTATAGGCTAGTCCATAAAACAGCTTGAGTACATTCTATGTTACTGTTATGATACTGTTCATTAATTAAGTTTCTTAATCGTAATGTCGAAAGCCCCGCTGTCCTTTTAAGTTGGTGCTTTCCCTGCATTTTTGTTTCTTAAAAAGAGGCATACATTTATGTGAAAAAGTTAGGACACCCATTAAATAGTCAGTTCTTTATTAAGAAATGTTTGCATATCAATGTCTAAAGTTTGCCCCACTCCTCAATTCAAAATTCTTTAAGCTGTGAGATGTTTGAGGAGTTTCTTGCATGTACGGCCAGTTTCAACTCACCCCATCTCAATAGGATTACGGTCAGGGCTTTGTTTTGGTTACTCCAGTAGTCCCCATTTCTTAGTTTTCTGCCCAGCCTAGCTTTAATGTTCTTACAGATGGTCTCACATGATTCTATGGTGGTGAACTGGCCAGGTTGCGCTGCAGCAAAGCATCCCCAAACCATGACACTTCCACCTCCATGCTTCACAGTTGGTATGAGGTTCTTTGGCTGGAATGCTGTATTTGGTTTAAGCCAGACATGTAATCTGTTCTGGTGTCCAAATAATTCATTTTTAGACTCCAAAGAGTTTAAAAAGATAGCCAGAGAAGTAACATTCTGTATTGTAGTTTATTTTCAGAATATTATTATTACTTTCTACGGTTGACATTCTTTTTTTTTATACAGACTGGTTCAAGATCAGCCTTCAGTCTTGAAGTGGAATACATCTAGACCTTGGGGTTATGCTTCTGTCTTTTGCCATCCGTGAATGCTGTGCAAAACATTATGTACAGCTAGCTTTATGTAATGCTCAGATGTGTTTTAGAAATCTGAATGTTAGAGGATTAGCCACTTCTACAAGCCAACTTTGTGTCAGGAGAACACCCCAGCGATTTGTTAACCAGACCCGAGGAGCTAAAACTCACCAGAAAAAGACGCACAACCAGGAAGATGAATGGAAACAGAGGAATAGAACCATTCTGACTTATATTGCAGCTGCTGGGGTTGGAATGATTGGCATGTCATATGCTGCTGTGCCACTCTACAGACTCTACTGCCAGGTCAGTGCTGGGTTTCTGATGGATTTGATATTTTTTATCTTTTGAATTAAAGCATCATTTACATGAATGTACCTTTACTTACTGTACTTACTTGCTGTGAACCATTCTTTAAGGGTCCAAAATCAGCACCCACCAAAAAATTTAACAAAAAAGAAAGAAAAAATCCTTATTCATTTTGATCTTTCATCATTACTAGAGATGCACTGATTTTAAAAAATACGACATAAACAGGATGTTCTGATGATGCAAGCAAAAACCATGACCAGGGCACCCTGGCATGCACGTGGTGTGACCAGCACTTTTCAGCACTGCCATTGATGGCAGTTTGCAAAGCATGTAATGATGAAATTATATATTGCAAGAGGGGGTATATCTGCAAAGACTTGCTCAACATCGGGATTCATTTATCATATGAAATGACAACATCCTGATTACTATGCTGATTATGAGACAGCTGTGGCACAGAAGAAAGCCCATTCTAGCACAGTGTGTCTGCGGCAGAATGTTACATCTTTAAGCAGTTTTTAGGTCTCCACGCAGGCATCTGAATCAGGCATTTTTCTGATGTTTGTAGTGTCAGGTGAGTGCGGAGCACGTTTAGTTGGCTGTGTGTTCGTCAAAAAAACGCTCAAAGAAGATGCATTAATTTACCATTCTGGAGGACCAAATATATCCCATAATTCTTCACACCTTGTGCAGTCAGAGCTAGCACTAGTTCTACAGATGCGAAACAAACGCGAATTTAACATCATGCTGAAGTCATTGAAGAACTGCTACAAAATGTAGGTTACTCAGAGCACTTTCTTTTATCCAATATTTGAACACCCATGTGGACAAGGCCTTAAAGCTGTTGTTCAGAATGTACCTTGTTGTAGTAGTCCTGTAGGGAGCATTAAAGTGCACTTGACTTTAATGCACTTTGTGTTTTATGAGAGATAATATTTAATTGTACAATCTTTCAGAAGTCAGTTATAGGCCTGTAGACTATTCAGGAGTGGGACCTAGTAAAACATTTTATTAAGAAATATATTTTTTATTGTGCATTGTTGGAATGTCAGGAATCCAACCATTTCTGACCAGATTTCCCTCTGTCAATATTGTAGTCGGCTTCTCAATTTTCGTGTCGTGTGAGCAAGGACGACAATATATCGCCATATTGATATTTTGTCACACCCTTAGTGCTAAGTAAATATTTTCATAGTTTTGTAATTGATTTATTCATGCATATTAAATTCTGCAGTTGAAATGCCTTAATTTTTGTGAGGTTATTAAACAGTCCTGGCTATAACAGCAGTGGTAAAAAAAAAAAATTGGCATAGTAATTTCTTTTAACTGTTTTTTTAAGGTTTTCAACCAAATGTTTACTGGTTTTCAGTTTTGGCAAAAAAAAACATATTTCAGTGCATCTCTAATCATTTCTGAACAAAATCACCTGAACATCTGCCATAGTTAAAAGAAGACACTCCCAAGAATCACTTGTGCTGGATACCGAAACCCATTGGATTATACAGATTTTTCTGGACCATACAAGTGGAAATCGGATATTTTTTCCACAGAGTTAGGAAACAACTGTGTCTGGCTAAATTGCCAAGAGACTGTTGCTGTGTTCAAGGAGTTTAATATAAAGAGGCACTACCAGACAAAACATGCTAATTACCACAAGCTAACTGGGAACGAATGCTGTGAAAAATTGAAGCAACTGGAAGCTGGTTTAACGGCACAGCAACGCTTTTTCACAAGAGCCAGTGAGTCAAATGAAAATGCCACAATAGCAAAGGCAAGCTATGAGGTGGCAACGCCGATTGCCAATATCAGTGCGCAAATGAGGAGGTATGTCACAAACATCTGACTGAGGAGTTTCAACTGCATTTCAGGAATTTTGCAACTATTGAAAAGGAGATCACGCTTTTTACCTCTCCTTTTTCCATGGATCCCAGTGACATTCCAGCCCACCTGAGGGTGGAGCTCATTGAGCTGTTGGGTGACACAGAGTGTCGCAGCCGGCACCAATAACTACCTCTTGTCAACTTTTACCAGCTGCTGGATAAGGACAGGTTCCAAGAGATTCAAACATTTGCTAAGAAAATGTTGAGCTTGTTTGGGCATTCTCAGTTATGAACATTTAATAAGAACTGTGTCAGGACAAGACTAAGTGACTCTCACCTGCGTGACATCTCGTGTATTGAGCCAGACCCATTTACTGCAGTCCAGATCTCAGTATCACCATTCGCATTAAGGCAAACATGTTATACCCTTTCAGTAGCATGTAAAATTCATGCTGGCCTGTATGAGTTTTTTTAATGTCAATGTGGCCCCTGAGCCAAAAGGTTTGGGCACCCCTGGTGTAAATAAAAGAATGAATGGGCCATGTATCTCGAGTGAAAACCTCCTTCCATCAGCAAGTGCATTGAAGATGAAACGTGGCTGGGTCATGATGATCCCAAACACATCGTCAGGTAACGAAGGAGTGGCTTCGTAAGAAGCATTTCAAGGTCCTGGGGTGGCCTAGCCAGTCTCCAGATCTCAACCCCAAAACATCACTGCTCTAGAGATCTGCATGGAGGAATGGGCCAAAATACCAGCAACAGTGTGTGAAAACTTTGTGAAGACTTACAGAAAACTTTTGACCTCTGTCATTGCCGACAGGGTATATATAAGTATTGAGATGACCTTTGGTTATTGACCAAATACTTATTTTCCACCATAATTTGCAAATAAATTATTTAAAATCAGACAATGTGATTTTCTGGATTTTTTTTTCTCATTTTGTCTCTCATAGTACAGGTCTTTTTAAGTGGGAGAACTTGCACAATTGGTTGCTGACTAAATACTTTTTTGCCCCACTGTAATTTGTACATTATAAAAAATGTTCTTCTAGCTTTATTATTACTTTAATTTTACTTCAATTTTATTTTTAAAATATGTCAAAGAAATAGGTTTCAAAGAGACATCACTAATTCGTTTAGATAAATCACCACCCCACCTCTCACCAAATATAGGGCCCAGACCAACAAAGGCGAGCTAACAGGGTCTCCTTACTGGCATTTATGGATAAAAAGATTCTCTGTCTCTCTCTCTTTCTTTTTTTATTTATATTTTACTACATGGGGTACTCGACTTACAAACATTTGTGGTTACGTCGCTGGCTTAAAAAAAAACTAAAACAATTTCTGCGTATATTTACTGTCATATACGGTAGTAGAATGCAGTTGAATGCCTACTAAATGCTTTAAGGTAATAGAGAGCGATATGAGCACATGCTTGCAGGGAGAGAGAGAGAGGGGCTGTGCTCTGCTCTGCTAAAACACTTCGTGCTGTTTTCCGATGTTATTACTGCGATGTTTGTTATGCTATCCGTCAAAATTCGAGTTCCGTTACTTGAGGACCCCTTGTGTATATATAAATGTGCAAATTATGCATTTAACAAAAGTACAGTACAATAAGCAGTGTGAGCATTGACATGTATGCACACTGTAGATGGTACATACAGTGCATATTAGTGCAATATGAATTGTGCAATATTAGAAAAAGTGGATTGTGTAAAGATTGGAATAAAGTGTACCAGACATGTCAGAATCGAGATCACCTCCTAATGATCTCAAGGTCATGGCTTATGATACATCCGCTGGCAGTGTGACTGTCCCAAAAGCCTTTTTTCAGTAGGCAGTAACCCTGTTTTATGTACATTCAGTTGAAAAAGCAAAGTGCATATGATTGAACTGGTAAAGTGAAAACAGAGACAAAAGTCACTTCTGCATATTTTTCTGGCAAAATATAAAAGGTGTTACAACCTTACTCAGTTTCCATGGCTAACAAATCCTAAATAAAATAATTAACTTTATTTATTAATTAGTATATAATTGGTTATTGTACTTGGGTTATGTTTTCTTTTTTATGAAAATTAAAAGTATTAAAAATGTATTCAATGTTGTTTTTTATGAATATATTGCTACATTTCTTCGTTATATTTGTTATTATTATAAAGTTACATTTTGGGTTTTTTTAAGTGTTTTTATTGTATTGGTTTGGCCACCATTAAGTTACCAGCATTGATTTGAAGGAAATATTTAGGCACAGGTATTGTCAAAACCAAATGATTCCCAACCCTGGTAAACACCGACCACTAAGAGATTCTGCAAGTATGTGGTAGCACATTGCCAGAGCAGAGCAACCAAAAAGTAGACCTAAATAGAATGGTTGATGTATAACTAAAAGCAAAAACTGAAGTGCATTTTAAGGCTAATAATAATTGGCTGAACTGTGGCCATGGTATATTGACATATAAATCTTCTTTCTTTGACCTTAGGCATCAGGACTGGGTGGTACAGCGGTGGCAGGACATGATGCAGATTTAGTGGAGACAATGACACCGGTTAAGGATCGCATTATTAAAGTCACCTTCAATGCTGACACACATGCTAGCATCCAGTGGAACTTCCGCCCTCAGCAGTCAGAGATCTTTGTGAGATTATTTTCTTATTAATTTCTCCTGCTAAAATGTACTCTTAGTTCAATATATTAATGAATTGCAGGAAGTATTTATTTTCAGCTAATGTACTGTTTTTGATCATCCAGGTTATGCCAGGAGAAACTGCTTTAGCATTTTACAAAGCACGAAATCCTACAGACAAACCTGTGATAGGAATCTCAACTTACAATGTAGTGCCATTTGAAGCTGGGCAGTACTTTAACAAGATTCAGGTAATGGCTGTTGCTTTGTATTAATAGCTTTGACAAAGGCCTTTTATTATTTCTGTAATTCTGATCTTTTTATATTGTTGCCTAAATATAGCCTTGTATATGAGTGAGTGAACATTTTGTGGGGTGTTTCTCTACATCTCTTTTTAAACATAACTAAACTGAGCTTTCTCTACTTGATCCGCAGTGTTTCTGCTTTGAAGAACAAATGTTAAACCCTCAGGAAGAAGTGGACATGCCTGTTTTCTTTTACATTGACCCAGAGTTTGATGAGGACCCCAGAATGGCTCAAGTTGACACCATTACACTTTCTTATACTTTTTTTGAAGCGAAAGGAGGACATAAATTACCCCTTCCTGGGTACAGCTAAATAAACAGTACATGGTGCGTTCTTCAGAGGCTTCACATTTCTGATGAAAGAGATCTGTTAGAGCATTAATGGAAATATATAATTTCCTAAAGCCTGTTAATGATGGCCTGAGTATGCTGTCTGTGTAATGAAGTGTGTTTTTCTTGTAGCTAGTGTACCATATCACTTTCATGGAATTCCACTTGAATGACCAATTAGACTGAACATGCTGTACACTGATGTACACTAAAAAAATAATACTGTGAGGTGCTGAAGTGTATGCAAATGCATGGCCTGTTTTACTACAGTAGGGGGCAGGCCGGTCGCAATTTTCTGTCTTGCTATAAGGAAAAAAGGCAAAAACAAGTCAATTGCATATACTAGAATATCGTTGCATACTGCGTTGGGGCTTAGAGGTGTTATCTTGCGATATGGTCATGTTTGGCTATAGGGACACTGCACTATGTGTTTTGGATGTTATGCAACTGTAGCGGAGGTAGAGACATCTGCCCTTACATAACGTGTGATCAAGCAGTCTCGATGGTACTCAAACAACGTTGCGCAATACCATAAAACCCCTATTGATATGAAAAGACACTTGTGAGTTAATATTTAAAAAAAAACTAAATGCATTAACATCGCACAATAATATTAATAGTTCATAAAACGCATATGAAAACGGCTGAAACATTCTGAGCTAGTATGAAAAATGTACAAATAAAGTGATTAATGATAAGTAGTGCTGTACTTGGGGCCTAGGTTAAGCTATAAACTTAAAAACCTAATGCTCAGTGGTTGGTCAGTTTTTGGTGGAGAAAGTCGCGTTTGTTGTGTAGGATACACGCCGTACCGAGCTCCGCACGTCTACATTATTCGTGCCCCCGGAAAACAACAACCTAACCACGTTGCGCTTGGAGTCGTGCAGTGCTGACTCAGAATCAGGCAAAACGAGTTTTCACTTATCTTCGCTAAAGGGACCTTCGATTCCATACTGATCCAGAATCGGCCAGAATTCTACCACAACGAAGCTTGGCAACGCAGTCTAGCCACACCCTCTCCAATGCCAATTGGGCGGTTCTACCATGTCATTGACGCGTTCGGTGACTAATCAGAGGGGAGAGCTGACCCTAGCAACTCCCGTGACGAGCCAATCGGAGCACAGCTTGAGAAGAACTTTGTGTATTTTCCCCCTGTTGTGGGAAACAGAAGCTACAGTGGAGTCCAAGCATATGATCTCAATGGACGAGTGTGACGAAGAGGAGAAAAGGAAGCAGAGGAAGGAATATAGCCGTGAGAGCACGTAGGGTCGATGCTTTATTAGGTTTGTTTTCGTGGTAATTATAAATAGCAGCTAAACGAGCGTTTATTCCCGTTCAAAATAACGTCATTCCTCGACAGCATCTTCTGGTCTGAATAGACCTGAATCTGTCAACTGAACTGGAGGAGGAGGATTTGTATTCGGCTTGTGTGGGGAAGTGTTGGACATATAGGGTCGGTGTCATGTAGGAAACAATAGAGTGATAGGTCTGAAATATTGTAAACAGAAAAAAACATACAGAGCACAGCGAAGATGATCCATAATGGGACATCAGATTGACACATCCATGAAGATGAGCCACAAGAGCAGCCCCGCAAAAGCCTATGATTTTCTGCTGAAATTTCTGCTAGTAGGAGACAGTGATGTGGGAAAGGGGGAGATACTGGCCAGTTTACAGGATGGATCCAGTGAATCTCCCTATGGATATAATATGGGTGAGTAATTACAAAGGTGCATAAGTTGGCAAATCCAGGTTATTACACACATCTGTCCTGATACTGCTTCACATTTTTTGTTTTCTATCAGCTTACATAGAGTAAGGTGTCCTACACCATCCTGAAATGCTTTCACAGAGTTCACTGTTAACACAAGCTAAGGGATCTACAACAAAAATATAAGTGGTAAGGTGGAAATAAATCTCTAATAACATTGAATCTGTTGCACATCTGCAAGTGAAACATTCTGTATGAGCAAATTCTAAATAAATTCAATACAATTTCATTTAAAACATGACAGAAATGTTTAAGATAATAGGGCTTTTCATCTGTATTTTATTAGATTGTTCTCCTCCGCATGTGGTTAGAAATTTTAGATAAAGTGTTTTACCACAGTTAGTGGTTGAACTCTTGTAACCCATAGCCTGTTTGGAAAAAAAAATAGCTGCTCTCATGAGACAAATCAGTTTCGTAGTGAAATGTCATGGGGATAACACAGCAGGAAGCAGTGCTCCTGGTATTGTCATGAACACATCATGTTTCATACATATGTGTCCCATAAACTATATTGTATATATTGTAGACAACCTCCAGATGTAAATGACAGAAGCTTAGGGATTGTTTCTGACCAAAATGATTTTTTTACTGTTTGATGTTGTTAAAATATTCAAACTTCTCACTACTTCAAAGCTTTAGTTCAGTAAAAAAGTCCAGTAGATATTTGGTTCCCAATGTTGTCCACTGCCTTTTTTAAAGTTCATGTGGTCAAAGCCAAAAATCTGTTGGGGTATTCTGAGCCTCATTTGCACGGGTTAGATTACACACTGGTGGTGTTTAGGACTATGAGATTGCGTCCATACACATATCTATTTACTGTGAACTTGCATTTAATGTGATTGACAGCTTGTTTACAGAGGGTCAGAGGGTGATGCCTTTTGTAGCTGCTCTCTGTTCGCCTTTACGTGATAGCAGTGCTTTTTATGTAAAGTAACAAATACAGTAATATAATAAAAACAATGGTTCAAATGCATTTGAGACCAAGGAAAGAAGCATTGACTGCTTCAGTAGTAACACTACATCAGTGAAAAATTGCCTTCTTTACTTTTCAAAAATAATAATAATTCTATAATTGATCTTTAGAAGTTAGTTAGAAGCTGGTCATTTTCAGTCCAAACTAGCTCAGATTCTTCATGGGAGAGTGATGCATACATAAGGCATTACGCCACCATGTCCGCCTTTAAATTTCACAGTTGATTCATCTACATCATCTTTGGCAGCATTTTCTCTCCTGGGCTTTCATGTGCAGCTGCCAAGATACAAATATTCTACAAACAGACTCTGTAACATACCCAAGGTGCGGACAATAAATATAGCAGATTCCAGACTTTGATTGAATTTAACAGGAGTTACTGTGAGCAGATTTCAGACTTTGATTGAATTTTACAGGAGTTACTGTGAGATAGGTTTGAGGTAGATTTGTCTCTTCTCCAAGTGATAACCATTTGTTTCTTCTCAGAGAAGATTCTTGTGATTTCAGTCTGGTGCAATTATTACTTCTGTCATAACCTCTTATATAACTCAGGCTTTATCTGCTCCCAGGCAATGAACAAGATGTAGCTACAGGGACAGTGGATGCAGCCAAGGTTTTCTTGACATAAAAGATCAGAATATTGAGTTGTTTGTCTACGTACTTTTTGTGACCCTCTTTGTTGGGTTGTGTTTACTGGGGGGAGTGTCTGACAAGTAAGGCTTCTCAGCTGCTTTTCTGACTGTTGAATAACTGAAGAATGAACCAGTGCTCATCCTGCTCCCCATGCCCCTAATGTATGCCTCAGTCTTTTAAACTGGACTTAACTCTAATGTCAGATGGTAAGAAATTCTGGCTTGACCACACACTTAGGTTGATGATAACTGCCCTGTTTTAGGCTAACAAAACAGCCCGTCTCCTCAAATGTCCAGGAAAACAGAGGGTGTTTGTGTTGCACTTTGGTCTGCTCAGATGCTCGTGTTCTGTTGTACCAGGGAACGTTTGCCAATGATGGTTCTGCACGACTGAGCTTAAGCTTGAACGTCATCACCTACTAAAGCTTTCAGCTTCCTACTGCTCTCGCCTGTTGGTTCTATATGTGTCATCCTGTCAGAAAACATCTGTGCCTTGTTGCTGTGTGGTGTAAAGGAAAGAGAAAAGAGTGCATGGAACTGGATAATTGCACAGGGAGACAGAAAGTGTTGGTGTGGAAAAAAAAATCCGTCAAGATGAATCAGAGGTTGCCCACACAAACAGGAAGACTGCATCCTGCAGGCGGATTTATTGATTTTAAAAAGTCCTGTTATTTAGAGTTGCAATCTGGGATTTTAAAGATTTACATCAAATCATATGACATACTGCATTTAGGATGGGTTGCTTAGTTTTTTTATACATTTCCATGCAAGAACAACCTGTCAATCACCTGGTTACTCTGTCAAATTGGTTATTAGGTCTGCCCCTAACAAAACAAATAATAAAAAAGCTGAGAAGTAAGGAAAACATACCCTTAGGCATTTCATACAGTGTAATATAAATGTCATTGTCAAGGTCATTGCTTTGTTTTTGCATAATCACTGTTGCTGACTGTTCATTGACTGTGTCAATGAACCCTAAGGGAACAAGATCTATAGCAACTACTACAGGAATTTCTGCCAGATTCTTAAAATAGTCTTGTAACAAATTCAGACATTGATATATCAGAAATATATTACTACATGCACCTGGTAGATTAAGTAGTTCTTAATGAATATTAATAGGAGACAAAAATATAGATTATTTTAGTAGTATTATTAAATTAAAAGTTGAAAGTTAGCATATACTACTGGATATATATTTAGTTAGCACATTATTGGCCACCTTCCTATGCTCAACTATATGTTGGCAGGGTGTGTGATGGGTTAATTTGGTTTTTATTTTGGCAGGGTGGATAATTCAAAGCCTTGTGCTGTCACTAAGATATGCCTTAGAGAGGGAGCATTTATATTTCCAGAGTATTGGCTTACAGCCTGCTTGTCACACAGGAATGCACGATGGGTCATGGAGCTTCTCAGAGGTGATCTGAGTGATCACTGAGTGTATTTGTGTTTGGAGTCAAAGACCTTTCAGACATGACACTAAGCACAATCTAAAAGAAGTCTTTAAGCTTTTGCTTTGTTTCATGGTTGCCCAGAGACTGTATGTGCAGAATCCATTGTAATAGCTAAACACTATAAATATTAAAACATTCTTCTATCACTAAAAATAAGAATATGGGTTTAAAGTAGTGCTCATAAACAAGGTGTTTATTTTGTTCTCTTTTGCAGGGATCGACTACAAAACAACCACTATATTGCTTGATGGGCGCAGAGTTAAGCTGCAGCTTTGGTGAGTATATCTGCATCAGATTCAACAAAAGTCCAGCTGCTATTTTTACAAATAAATGGAAGAAAGTGACCATCCTTGTTCTAGCCTTTCCCCAGCATGCATAGAACAGTTTTGTTCATAACTCATTTTGTGTTTGTGTTCAACTTGAATTTACATTTGATATTGTATATTTTTCCAAAATCTGCTGTATCTCTATTAGCAGTAACTAACAATCAATTAGCAAAAGAGAGATTGGACATTGTCCCTGCGATTATACCTTCATGTGCAGGATACACCACAAAGATCTTTTGGTTAGTGAAATATGAACAGAACATGCCAAAAGTCTGAGTATGTAAATTATACCATTGCTCAACACAGTTTTCCAGTGAAGCATACAGCCAAGCCTCTCCTGCCAAGCATGCCCACAAGCCTGATTTAAATTCTAGAATATTTTTAGAGGCTTGCACTCTCACTTGAGTCAGCCTTAAATTATTAATTATATCTCGACAGATGAGGCATCTTAGTGAGGCGTGTTTATAATAATTCATCCTCTACCCATGGCAACATACTAGAGCATCCCAGGCACTCGTCGAGCTGAGCCATGTACTGTAAATGATTCAGAAAGCTCTGCTTCTACTCATGGTCTGTTGCCCTGGCACCATGCACCACGAGCGAATTGCTTTACAAAGCACAGGACACCAAGTAACCACAGAAACATCTGCGCTGCTGGAAATTTGGACAAGAAAAAGAATGATATAAAATGAATGCTGCCGTTGTTTTATAGGGACACCTCTGGACAGGGCCGCTTCTGCACCATCTTTCGTTCTTACTCCAGAGGAGCACAGGTACACTCACAGACATGGTTTACAAATAGTAACTAGAGATGCACACTCTTCCCTCCTGATACTGAGTAGCACATTTTCATACACTCTCAATCATACAATGTCCTACTACCCTCAAGGATACATCTTCAGTATGTTATTTTATTATTTTGTTAAGATAATCATAATATATTTCACTGGAGTACATTTTTCATCAACTCAATGGACCCTGTCTTAACTATTGTTTTTCTTTTAATATTTCTACTTTGAAAAAGTGATCAGGGTACAGATACAACAATTCAGATATTCCCCATTCTTCTGGGAAAGTGAATGTAGTTCTAGCTCCTTAAATGTACAAACCATAAATGTATCTTTTGATGGTACATTTATTATTTCTCTACCTCATAGAGCTAAAATTAATCATTTTCTAAGTTGAAGCTGAGATGTCTAAACTGTATTTTATTATATTCAGATATTGGATGTGTTTTAGGAGTCTGACCTATGTCTGATCCAGTTTATAAGGTCAGTGTGTAGTATCTCTAATAATGAGTGTTACAGACCTGAGCATTACACATGGTGTTTGATCAAATTTGGTGTTTTCCTTTGCTGTTATTAAATGCTCCACCCAGAGGTCAGCAATTCCTGTTTAAGATCTGGTATGTGGTAAAACAGGGTGGGCTAATACTGTTGATGTGACATTTTCCTGTTCTGGCTCATGCACATATCATAATAATGCCCACAATGTGAGGAAATGACACCACAGTCAGTCTACTATTCCATGCAGATAGAAACATTTGTGAAAGAATGCGATGTCATCTTTGTACTCCTCAGCTAGTTGTCGCTTGACACAATCTGAATGAAATAAATTGATCTTGATTCCATCAGACCACAGGATGTGGTTCCAGTAATTCATGTCCTTAGTATGCTTGTCTATAGAAAACTGTGGGCTTTCCTGTGCATCATATTAAGAAAAGGCTTCCTTATGGGACAACTGCCATTCAGACAAATTTGTTCCAGTGTGTGGAGTATGGTCTGACAGGCTGACCCCCCAACCCTTCAACCTCTGCAGCAATACAGGCAGCACTCGTACGTAGGATTGCAGAAAGGCGGAAAATACCCAGTACATTTCGAGTAAATTTCCAGAAACTTTCAATGGGAACTTTAGTTCAGGAATTTTGGAACTCCATGCACCATGATAAGCTATCCTCTTTAATGAAATTGTGCTAGCTAGCTTAGCATATCTGGTTTACAAGTTAACTGGCTACACTGTAAATACATTTTGATTTAATAGTTGCTAGTTAAAACTTTAAGACTATAGATCAGGGATGTCCAACTCCGGTCCTGGAGGGCCGGTTTCCAGCACAGATTGCTGATTTCCCTTATCAAGCACACCTGGCAGAACTCACCTGTTAATTGCCAGGTTCAGGGATTGTGTTTGAGGAAGGGAACTACCAAACTGTGCAGGACGCCGGCCCTCCGGCCCTGCTAAAGATCAATTATTGTCTTATAATATCTACTTGACTTTGTGTAGTAATTGGGCTCAAATGTGTGTACTCAACAGTCTGTATCTGTGTTGTGGGCTCAAAAAAAGTAGCTTTAGTAGTCCAGAATTCTAGAAATCATTGTGCATGTGATGGAAGATGGCACAATGCATGTAGGGGGTGTGGCCTCAAGAAGTGTGTTGTGTGCCTGTGATTAAGGAATAGCATAAAAATGTATAATATTAAATAATATGAAAATAAACTGTATTTCCATCAAATGTAATTGTTTTAGCCAAGATTAAGCTACAGTATATATTTTACCAACTATATTTTATGTTCCCAAACCCTGTTTATTCCCATAAATCCCCATGAAAAGTTTCCAACTTCAAAAATTTCCAGAATTTTGCAACCCTGCTCATACGTCCATTTTCAAAAGACAACCTCTGGATATGACACTGAGCACATTTGGTTGACCATGGCGAGCCCTGTTCTGAGTGGAACCTGTCCGGTTAAACTACTGTATGGTCTTGGCCATCGTGCTGCAGCTCAGTTTCAGGGTGTCTTCTTATAGCTTAGGCCAGGGATGCCCAATATGTCAATCACAATCTTTTCGTCAATCTCAAAGGCAAATGAGTCGATCGCAGAGCCCTGCCTTTCAACATAAACTCTATAGTGCACGTGGGACCACGCAACATAAAAAGGAGTGAACAGTGAACCATGAGCCACCAAAAACACTACAGTAGAGAAAAAAAACTTTGTTAGTCTATCATCCATCCCCACTGTGGCATTTTGCAGTTGATTGACATACAGTACAGCCAGTCTGAGACCTTGTCTTGTAACAAGCGTCACCGCACATGCTCAGTCAACCGCACAAGCTACTGCAAAACTCCAGACAACAAGTCACCTAGTTAGCGGCTTCCAATTTATTTCTCCTAAAAAAGGGTGTAAAATGAGTGAGGGACCTGGTGAGGGACCTGGTAAGAAGTAAGAAACCAAAACTGCACTGTACATTTTAAATTTTAAAACTCTGACTACGCACTGAAAAGCTAGCTAAGAAAGAGAAACGTGAGCGATTATGTTTGGACTATGCAACTCTTCCATTCAATTTAAGACATAATCAGAATAAGGCATATGTTCAGTGTTGTCCCATAAAAAGATATAATAAAGTATTTCCAAAAAGTGAATGGTGTACTTTTGTGAGATACTGTGGTGTGTGATAAAAAAAAAATATATATATATATATAGAAAATTTTATGGCACATTCAAAAGTTCAGATTTTTGTGTACGTTTTAGTGAGAGATAATACTCTTTGTAGAAAATGGCTTGTAAAGTTTGTATTTAACATAATGTATTGTTCATAGGGAGTTATTCTTGTATATGACATCACAAATCGCTGGTCCTTTGATGGAATTGACAGATGGATTAAAGAGATTGATGAGGTAAAATGCATATACAGCCTGACCTCCACAATATGTGTTTTAGCAATGATTTTCTATACTATAAAATGAATATGGACCTGATCATGTCTGTAATTTTAGCAATTCTGTTAAACTGCAAAGCATCATGGATAATATGTGTTTCATGGATAAAAATGTGAAGTTATTGCTCCCCTATTACACAAACATTACACTGATCTGCATGGACTTCAGAAGAACCAAAGCAGAGCACACACTGTCTACAACTGAAATTTCTTTTCTTTCTGATGTTTTTTAAAAATTCATGCAATATTCTTCAGTGAAGATGAAATGAAAATGAATCTTTTTTATTATTAAAATGTAATAATCTGGGTTATTAATTCTGTATTTCACAGCATGCACCAGGAGTGCCTAAGATCCTGGTCGGGAACCGTCTGCACTTGGCCTACAAACGGCAGGTGACCACAGAAAATGCCCAGGCCTTTGCAGAGCGTCTGGGGGTCACCTTCTTTGAGGTCAGCCCTCTGTGCAACTTTAACATTACAGAGTCCTTCACTGAATTGGCTCGCATTGTTCTAATGCGTCATGGCATGGAGAGACTCTGGAGACCCAACAAAGGTAAAAACCTCGTCCACTAGCATCAGTTACTGAATAACACAATTTAAGTCACACTGTCTGTCATGTTTAGACGTGACCTGTGTCAAAAATGTTTCCTGTAAAGAACGAAATCTGAATGAAGCACTGAATAAAGAAATTGAGATCTATTTTATCACAGAACTGATATATTTTTTATTTGGCATTGCATGGGAATGAATAAAATGTATGTATGTTGAGCACAATGTGCCGGAATTTATTTTGAAAGCATTTACTTGAGCGTCACAGCTTCAGACTAAACCTAAGCTACTCGTAAGTGAATGACCACATGAATTTACACAGCAATTGCATATGCATCTAAAGAATGCTCAGTAAGCCAAAAGAATGCAAGGTTTTTAAAACCTTTAAGTAAGTTCACTTTGGGGACACCCAGTGGCCATACACACAAGCAAATCTCCAAATCTTAATCTTCAAAGCAAGACACATAGATCCAGAATGAAAATATTCTGTAACCTGTTTTAGGTAATGATTTATGGGTGCAAGGTTTGTTTTCATCAGTAAAATAACAAATCAGCACTTTGTGTTCAGTTCTCATCTAATCAATTTAGTCTTCCATAGCCTGAGTATTTATTTATCGTTTCATAAATTGTGTTTGTCCTTCATTATTACAAGGGAATACCAGGAACACATCATTTATTTAGAGTTATTTTTCATACATTGACATGTATGCATTTGTCACTTATTTTAAGCATTTCCACAAAGAAGGATTACTTAGTTAGCTGGATCAAAGTGAGGATTGTCCATTAATAATGTCCCTTTCCCCTTCTCCCTCTGGAGAGGCTTGACTTTTGACGATGTAGTGATGTTCCCTGGCATATTAAAATATTTTGAATGCATCTCAAGATAATGTCTCTCTTTTTCTGTGTCTTTCTGTACAGTGTTGAGTCTGCAGGACCTGTGCTGTCGCTCCATTGTCTCCTGCACTCCTGTGCACCTGGTGGACAAACTCCCTCTTCCTGTTGCCTTAAAGAGCCACCTCAAATCCTTCTCCATGGCCAATGGGCTCAACGCCCGCATGATGCATGGACGTTCCTACTCGGTCATTGCCAGCAGTGTGAAAAAGAGGAATGGAACAAAAAAATCCAAACTCATCTACCCACCCCTGAGCCCGTCCCAGAGCTGCACAAGAACCAGCTGCAAGATATCATAGTCTAATGACAGTCTACACTCACAATTTACACACACAACCACTGTTTACATCATGAAGCAGTGCTCAAAGTCAACAGGGTTTTACTTCAGTGAAGATATTTTGAAGTGACTCATGGCTAACAGTGTCTATGATCTTTCCATTATATCCAGATACTTGGGGTGCGATCCCCAAACCGGATCTGAATGTGATTGCTCAAAGAGATTGAACAGATCCCCAAAAAGGGTTTAGAGTGTGAAGCCATTATTTCACCATATTTTGCATAAATGTACAGAATATTTCATTCTGTTAAATTAAATAATGAGATAAATAAGCAATTTTGCATTTTGGACAAAATTCACTAAGCTTGGACCAAGTGAGCATGAGGGCAAAGAAATTGGTCTTGTTTTTTTTAATATTTTAGTTTTCACAGTGGACCTAGTTGATATCACCAGCTTGTTTTCTTTGGTTTCTTCTAATGCTCTTCAGGGTACAAGTATTGATCAAATGTAAGTGTTAAAAATGCAGCTCTTTGTATTGTGTATTTAAGTCATGTTGTTTGATACTATATTGTTATTATTCTTAATTATTGTAATGCACTTGAACAGTGAAGAATATTGTAATATTTTCTATGGAGTGACACCAAAGACATGGCAGATTGAATAGGAGCTTATCAGTGCTAACAAGGTTTATATTTACAGATTTATTATGAACACTAAACTTTCAAATACACTGCAAGTCAACAGGAATTAGAAATGTTTTGTTTTTGTTTTTTTAATAAAAGTGTGTTACAGGATGACTGGCTTAATTTTGTTTTTTAAATGACATTTGAGTTACCACTAGAGGGGTGTATTGTATTAGTTTTAAACCATGAGGTAATTACATATATCCTGTTATGTCAGATTAATATGAATAATTGGAAATGCCAGGGAAATACTTTACCCCCAACCTTGGTTCAGTAATTTAGAAGATAAGATCCATCTTCTGTAAACTGAAACTTTATGAGGTGCATTAACAGTAGTTGTGAACCCTTTAAAACTTTATGTATTTCTGCACAAATATGGCCTAAAACATGATCAGATTACATATCTGAGAATGGCAAAAGGTGTGTTCATTACCTTTTCCAGGCCAAGAAGCATCAATAACTCTAAGGTCCTCAGAAATCCTTATGCTATGATATAATTCCACAATTGTGTACTGAAGACTTAATGGACAACTGTTTTTCAAATTAAAATGGTGTCCATTCACACCTGATTGTCATTTTACTGTTTGAAAACATCATTTCACCTTTAAATTAAATGCTAACCATAAAGATTGACATATTATTGCCACTCAAAAATATGAAGTAAATACATGAGTGTGATATCTTTCTTTCATTTGTTTAATTGGGATCTCTTAATTTAATTTTTAAACTTTAAGGAAAATGTTATGTTTTAGCTCAAATGTATGTATGAATATTTTTAGCATTATTTGTTGTTTATTATCTGACATAAACAGCCCACTTTTTATGAGAGAATTAAGTAATAGCACATCCCTCAGTGCAGACATTACGAAACACACCAGAATAAAAATCATTACATTTAGTTTTTTATCATGTGCTCTGATTCTTCCTCTTTTTACTTTGTGTCCAGACTCCAGACAGCATGACTTATTCACATGTATTAAAATTAGGCCACATTTTCATGGAAAAGTGTGTTTGTACTCTAGTAAAAATACTTGTACTTTCCTGTGTATTTTCAGACTATAATGAATGAAAGTAAATTATTTTAATTCAGTCATTTTGTCTTTAATTTAGGTACTTATATCATTTTTATGTTTATCAACTTTTTTTATAAGAATGGAGCAGCAATGCTTTTCTTTGGGTGTATGCTCTGGCTTCGTTTCCAGCCTCTGGAAATACAGCACCAGGCCATAATTTGATAAAATGACAAAAGATTTTAAAAATCATCTCAAACATTATTGTACAGGCATTTTGGGTTCATGATGTAATTTGTGTTAGAGAAATCAAAGTGGCATAAATAATGACAAAGTTTTAAAACTACTGTTCGATACTGTAATATTACGTCTATTATTTGTGGTCTGCTTTTTGGTCCTGTGCAGGAGCTGATGAGCCTGCAGGTGGCGTGCTTATCACATCTCTGCGCCTCAAGTGACTGAGAGAATCCTGAAGCAAACTGGAGATCAAAATTTGCTGCCCATCTTCAAAGAGATCCAAGTAATGTCATGAAAAATACTTAAACTTAGTATTTAAAAAATCATTGGCACTCTGAAAACCATACTGTTGAACGATTCCTAATAGCAGACCCATTTTAAAACTTATAGTGTATGACCTTGAGACCATAAAATAAACTGACCCAACAAGAAAGCATAAAAAGCATAAAATGCTTATAATCTTATAAAGGAGTGTTTCAGATAAGTTGAATTGTCAAATGGGGGTTATGGGATCATTAGATTTTTAACAATGAAAATTCGTTATGTACTGGTGACATCCTTTAAATGGATTTGCTTTTAAATGATCAGCTAAGGTAGGGTCAAATGTTGGGAAGGCATCTGATAATGCAACTATAAGATCTACAAAACACACTAACATCTTACAATTTAACATTTTCTCCCTGTCATATTTTTCACTAATGCTTAGGTGTAGTACTTTGTTTAAATAATAAGTAAATAAATAAATAGAAGCGATACTTACTATGCTTTACATATAATTATTGGAATATCGAGTCTTCTAGTACTCACTTTCTACACTTTTTGAAGGTATCAGCTTGTTTTTACAGTTTTTGAACACTTAATGAGGAAAGTACCAACAAAAATCTCCACTTGGAGATTTAAAAAAAAAATAGTATTTGTAGCATCACCATACAATACAATATTTTCTAACACATAGAACACATTCACCTTCTCTTTTCAGTGTAGGACAGAATTCTTACACCACAATTTAAACTTTTTTAAACTTTTGCCTGAACCAATCTTCGCAAGCTAATTTTGATGCTAATATCTTGATACACAAATCCTGGTCTCATAGCAATCAGGGTGAACAGGTGTTAATAGGCTTTCGCCCCAGGCTATGTTGTTAAAATGGTTTGTAGAGACTTGTACTATTAAGTTGCTATGTTTTGGCCACTTTGTCTTGTCTTGCACCCCAGCCCAGTGTGCAGGGAGCAGACAGTCTGCAGGTGTGTCTGTGCATATGGAGCCAAACTCATCAGCCTAGCAGGCCACCATCTGGCCAGTAAAAAAGAGGGCCACCTCAGGCTTTATGATCATTAAACGTGTCCAGTTGTCAATTTTTTTGGTCACACTAATCTCAGTAAATGTCTCTGTCCTCATAAAAGTGAATCAGCTCTGTATTGTCTGTCTAAATAATTCACTTGCAATTAATTTCAACTGTTTAACAGACTTCTCACACTTCTAAATAGATCACAAAATGATTGTGTTTCCTCAGTCTCGTAGTTCAATACTCTTTCCTTTCAACCAAAACGTGAGTTTTGAAGGACAATGTGTTTTTGTCTCACCCTGTGTGCTCATTGTCTCAGAGAACATTTTTCCTCTGGTTTGTCTCTAAGGGCTAATGTTTAGGGCTGACCTCCCTCAAGTCCTACTCATCTTCCATGGAAAGATTTATTTAATTTCCTCTCCATTGTGAAGTGATTGCTGAGACTTGCACAACTCTCACTGAGCTTTCAGCTGTTTATAAATTATACATGTTGTCAAAACATTGATTTTGAATAGATAGAATCAATTAAAAACATAGTAGAATATCAGTTACAGGATAATTTGAAACTTAAAATCTGTAGGATGAAAGTCCTGTTTATTCCAGATTTATTTAGCAGATACAGTTAACAAAGAAACACATCTCATACAGATGTGTCACAAATGACTTTTCTGACATGGTTGTGCTTTTTCGCAGACCAACTGATATCAAGCATAGGTGTGAACAAGAAGGGTTTATGTGAAAAGGAATCTTTCCTGTGGACTAGATCCACTACTGTGGGCTTGTGACTTTCCTCTTCCGATTTAATGTCCAAAAGTCAACTCATTTTTTATAAGACTTCCCACTACACACAACCTTAGCCATTCGCCTAGGGTTGTCATCTCCACCTGCCTTCTTTGTGTGTGGGTTTTTTTTAGTAGTTGAGTGCTTTACTGTCACCATGTACACAGCTGGCACCTTAATTAAATACACAGAGATATCGAGCTCCACTTCTTCAGGCTTTCCAGCCCTTCCACAACATTTTCTGTGGTGCAACAGATTAACTATGTAATTTAACTAGTTTGTATTGGCACATGTACAACAGACCATTCTGAACGGTCTTAGATTGGGAATGGTGGAGGTCAACCAACCATGGGTTATTATGTACCATTTCAAATAATGCAGATGCATTACATTCACATACGAAATTTGGAATGAACGGTCAATTCTTAGGGCTTGCCAACCATACATTCACTCAAAAGACCAATAAAAGCGTTATTTTGTAGCATTTTTATCTAATTGTATACATATTGTATAAAAAAAACACATTTCATCTTTGGGCACAAACTACTTGCATCACTGAACCAATTATACTATCCTGCATTATTCCTAGTGCATTGTTTCCATATTTTCACATATCAAATGTTGTGACATCTTTATATTAGCTTTCTCAATTTATGAATAAAAAGCAAAAGAACAGCAAATATCAATCCCAAATCACCAATCATAATAAAGCTTGACAGGCTACAGTTATTACTTCCCCAAAAAGTGATTCACCAAGAAAAAAAGAATAACAAATGATCCAGTAAACAAAACTTCTCATAAGTCAACTATACACACTCATTAAAGGTGATTGGCAGAGCCTAGTATTGAGCTTAAATACCTTTTCAAAAGAAACTCATCATTAACTCTGTGATTTATTTGAAGTATCTGGAGAGCCATATATATTTTCTGATCATTTATTTCCCAACTGAGTAATTGCAAACATTTGTAGAAAGCAGTTGACTTTCATTGGTCAAAAACAAGGCTCATCAGCATTCTTCTAGATATTCCTCCTGGGAATTAGACAGCAAAGTTAACCCTAATGCACTTGATTTTTTATTTTCTGCCATCTTATACCAAAGGCTTGCTAATAATAGCCAACAGCACAGCAGCAAATATTCAGAAATGTCACATTTCATAGATGAAAGATAAAAGAGTGGATTTATTTATATGCATGGCAATATTTATATATTTCAACACTGCTGCTATTTTTCCACTTTTGTTGGCCCATCTGATGCAGTGAGAAGCAGGCAGTCATCGCCTTGGGCATGCTGGTCTCTGCCTTTCAGACACCTGACAGGCTGGCAGACTCCACCTGAGCCCTGTGGGAACATCTGACCCCACACAGCTTCTCCTAAAGGCCTGGCATAGTGTATATACAACAACCTGCAGCTCCCAGAAATTATATCAACACCAACAGGACAGTCCTGCCATGTCACATGGCCTTGCAACTGCATCTTCTTTCACTATTACAACTTATTTGGCTGAGATAATTCAGACGAAAGCCTTCAAAAGATTGTACATCAAAAGGAATCTTATACAATTTTGTTATCATTGTATTTAAACATAACTATTAAACATAGTAACATGTATTTAAACATAGTAATAGAGTATTTGCTGAGTTGAATCAGGTGTGAAATCAGGCAAATGACCAAACTTTGGACACCACGCCACCAGGTCTGGAACTGACAACCTAAACAAACATGTCATCGCACATTTCTGATTGCTGGAGATTCTACGTAAATGCTTCCATAAAACATTTATTCAACATGAATCGCATATGCAATATGAATGGGAAGCAGCATTTCTTGAGATTGAACAAAAGATGCCAAAACAAAGTGTTGAAAGTATAGCCTTGCATAAACCTAAAAAAGCAAAAGTTCAATAGGTAACTGACTTGTAAACATGTAAAGAAAAAGGACAAATCATGTCGCATAAGTTAAATACATCTATTGCCTAAAAACCATAAGAAATACAAATGTGCGTGCTCGTTTTTTATGCAGCATGTCTGTGATTGTGTCAACTTCATGCAATGTCGCGTTGTACCAGAGCATGTTTAAAGCAATGAGACATTACCTGCTGCACTTGTCAGCGTGTCATCACCTGGCCTGTTCAAAAATAGCTCCACTGTATTTTTAGCTTTGCTTAAAAGCTGAAAGCACTTTAGACAATTTACAGACTTCCCTTTGAGCTGACTTAGAATGAAAGGAGATGGGGCTCTTTAAAGTCTGCCCGAATGCAGAGTAGAAAATGGAGGAAACAGAATGAGGATGAACAAAAAGAGAAACACATTTGTGAAGCATGAACGATGTGAAGAGCAGTGACAGCGTCTCACTGGCTTTTTTCCCCCAACGGGATGTACAGGAGTAAAAGACGTCATAGCATTAAGCACATTTATTTTAAAACATGTCAGCAATGAGACAGGCCAGACAAGTGCCATAACACTTACCAGTGTTGTACTTAAACACACACCAGTGCTTTGTGACTTTATGACAGCTGAATTTCTAAACCATATTGTACACTGACACTGACTTTGTGGCCTAAGTAAAAGACAAAGAGCAGTGAAATAAAAATGGACTACTTTAATATACTGAATAAATTGGTTTAGAGTGTCCATATCCCATTTCATAATTATATTTCTATTTTTATGTTTGTTTGTTTGTTTGTTTGTTTGCTTGCTTGCTTTACATTTTATATTTTTCTTTGTGTAATGCACTAAAAAATTTGACCACACAATGCTCTCTCTTTAGGTTGTTTTTGTTACTATGCCTTTAAGACGGGTGTATATACCTGATCTGCGTGAACTCCTTATTATTTTAAAGTGGGCACAACTCAGTTGTTTTATCCCAAAAAGGCAAATATATGAACATGTGTTGGTATTATATGTCACAAAACTAATTAAATCTAAATGGATGTTTGTGCAGCTTAATTTCCATACACTGATTGCACGGATTGAGGGAGTTAAAGATACATTTAAAAATGCTACAATATTTACCTGCCTAATATTAAAAAAAACATTTAAAACATGAGTAATTTTTACTAATTTAAAAAGACATCTTTAATCCAAGCCCAGAGGATGCCTGGAAACAGAGTTTTCAATACATTATCTACATTAAACTGAGCTGCTATCTACTAGATAGTTGGAGACACCCGGTACCTGATAAGGAGACAAAGTCAGTAGGACAGAGAACAGGTGAGTGAGAAGTTAATGGATAGACAATGGTTAATAAGAGAAAACATCTCCATCAACCTGTTCTTCAAATCAAATCACTTCACTAGCAAGAACAGATGATTAAAATGGAACATGGAATGGTGAAAAACAGTGTCAGAAATTGATTAACTTTTAATTAAGTCTGAGAGCATGAAAATTACAGATATAAGAAGAACTTTTGATGATTGAATGATAAAAAGCTGAAAATGTTTGAAAACACTACAGACTGTAGTGCAGAGAGCAGAAAAGAACGGTTGCTGAGGAGAGGCTCAGACATACAGTGTGGTAAGAGAGGGAAGGAGAGGGGGAGAGGGAGAGAGTGATGGTGAGGAGGGAGGGAGATATGTGAGGGAGGATAAATCCGTACAGCATCATGATTAGGGCTCAGAAGGCTTTGTGGTGCCGTGGCATGGAGAACAGCATGCATGAGTGCATCTCTACATCCCTGACAGGCCACTGAACCACGTCCACCACAGAAGCTGGACATGTGCAGAAAACTCCACAACCTGCTGCTTCATTTATGGATTGTCATCACCACTGTCCAGAACTGCTTCTGAAATCGATGCACTGGAGCCATAGCTTTGGAAAAGTTGTACCAAAATGACTTTGCAACAACATATAAGACTACTTTAACACAGTTTCTGGAATTTTGGACCCAACCACAAACTCTGAAAACAGCAGAACAAGAGGTAAATGTTTTTTTTCTGTTTTTTGCCAAAATACGTTTTTCATGGATAAATGGACTTTTTTCTCAAAGTCACAGAAAAAGTGCAGAAGCTGAAGTGGAAGAGGTCAAATTCTGGGTCTTCTGTCATTCTCATCATCCTTTTTAATCAGTCGTTGCAATTTTTCAGCCTCATTGTCATTTTATCATTATTTTCCCTCAAGGCTGAAGAAGTAGGTTGCTTGCAGTGAAGCATATAGTGGCTATGGATTAGGAAGCTGATTGAGGATGAAGGTTTAGCTGAGCTTACACACATTTTCTTTTCTCACACACGCACAAACACACTCACTCAGGATCACTTAAAACTAAAAAATAGTCAAGTCTGCACTGGGACATACTTTCTGGTACACCATTCACACTTTGGATATACATAGAGATCCAGGCACTGAATTGTGGTGATATGACTTGGGTAAGCCACAGAAATACAATCTGACACACAGTCTTTCTCCATCACACATCCGCACTTCTGGCAGGGAATTTCCATGCTCCACTCTGCTCTGTTCCCCACCTGCACTCACACCTTTTCCCAGTCAGAAATCGCAACTGCAATCCTCCAGATGCCTCACACTGCCGTCACGAGGCAGTAAAGCTGCCAACAGCATTGCTCTTTGTTTTGGGACACTTCCCTCACATTCTCTCATCCTTTTTCTCGTCTACCTATCATCACCAGACGCAACTTGACCCTCTATACTGAAGGTATAGACATGCCAGTGGTAATGCCTCTTCTATTCCACTGCCACCAGAATCCCACAAGTGCAGGAGAAAAAGAAGAGCGGTAAAGCAAGTGAGAGATTGAGAGTGAGAGTGAGAGAGGGAGAGAGAGGCCAAAAGGAGGAGAGAGGAAACACGAAGGAGGGGAGACGGAGAAGGGGACAGCAGAGAGGCACAGTGAAAGAATGAACTGCTCGAGGTCAGGCTCGGATGCATCCAACCAGTACAGGTAAGAAAACTCTTTATATATCTGTCTGGGTCATGGAGACTAACAGAAGGATCAGAGCTCTTTTTTCGAGTTGCATTGCTTGGACCCAGAAAATCTAATCAGTTTTGTTTGTCTCTATTATACCTGCTGTTTGCACAGAGAGAGATTATGTTTGGGTTTCTGAGGATACGCCTGCATTGCTGAACAGAATGGTTAACAGGTGTGCTGCTGTCTGTCGCCCTTGTAGTTCAATCACTAAAACAATTCACTGAAAGAGGAGAAATGTGAATTTGATAGAAGAGTCAATACACAGAGAGGGATACTGACCTGTGAAGTGCAGACTACAAAGATCATTAACGTTAAGGTCATGTTCATTAGGTTTATGGGCCATAGAGAAAGCAAGGCTACTCTGTGAGTAACAGATGTCTGACAACATTTATAGAGATACTGTCTCATTTATCTGCAGTGTATTATTGACTCAATTGTTGATAGTCAAGAAAGTACAGGATGGAGCAGTGTGAATTGATCCTGCAAAAGTAGATATGAATTTATCACTATTGCAAATGCACGGCCCAGCCTATTAAATCAACCAAGGTCATAGCAGAAAAAAAACTCTGTAAATTAATTCAGTGGTTGAAGATATATTGATTTTATGAGAAAAAAAAACATGTTTGTAATGTGCAATGTGTAGTGTGTGCATAAGAAAGAGCACAGGTATGCATGTTTCCTGTACAGCTTTTGTGAAAAGAGAAAGAGAACCTTTCTTTTCACCAGGCAGACCTCTCAGCCTTCCCCCAGAGAAGAAATACAACAAGTATTATCATCAATTATTATAAATGTTTGTAAATGCCCATTTACAGATGATTTTGAGCCTTGTTTATTTCAGTAAGATGCGAATATCATTGCTTTCTTGCCAAATTGTGATTTTTTGAAGAAAATTCAGTAAGCTACATGCAAGCACTCATTTTGCAATGGTGCAGGTAAACTGGCCCTTAATCTCACCACTAATTAATAAGTCAGTCGTATCATAATCATTACTAAGAAAATTGCACATTTAAAGACTCATTAGGCTGCAATGTGGGCTTGACACTGAGGATGGGTGAACTCACCTTGGATCATTGTTAAAAATGTATATAGCCAGAGAGGGAACGGCTTTTGGGTGGAATATTAAAGGGTAGAAGCAGTGTGATATGTTTTGGAATGAGGCAAGAGGTCTGAAAATGACTATGGCTCCATGGTGAAGACTTAAAAATATATTTGAAAAAGTCTGAATATGCATTAAAATGTATTTGTATATAAGTTCACAGGCTGTTATAAAGAAAATAGTGCTATAGTTCTTTTATTATAGCTTGCTGTAAAGAGTCACAGGCTATGATAAAGAGCTATAAAATCCTCTTCAAAGAATCATGCTTGAGGAGTGCATGTGGGAGCTGGCATCTCCAGCTTGGTGGCCATAATGTCAGTGAGCATATAGCTGCTCAATCTAAGGCTAAAGCAACCAGTGACATCTGCACATTGGTATTCCACCATGACCTCTGTGATCATGGCTTAAAAGGGGTCTTATCTCGATCCCTCTCTCTTTCAATATGATTGCTGTCCAGTTGCATCCGAGACAGCTTATATCCTATGCCAAACAGACCAATCAATCATACAAAACCACATTCCATTTCACTGGGGACAAGCTTACTTTATGCGGAAATCAGCCTGGTAAACACAGTGTTTGGTTGTATTTGCCTATGAGTCATACTCACAGGGGAAATCATTAAAGAACAGCACTAAAACCCCAACTGTAATTCACTTTCCACTAAGCATTATCCCTATTGGAAACAGATGCATCAAACAGAACTGCAATGCTAAATGCAAAGAGAGGCTAAATCTATCATTGCTCAACACTCTAGAAACACATGTGCTGACAGACCCAGTGAGATGTTAATTTGGTGCAAATATAACACGTCATCTCCCTCAGCTCCACTTGTCTCACTCCATCTGGCCAGTATAAGAGAGACCACATCTACTTTTTACTGCTCTGGTCAAGTTTTTATATTACAGATGTGACTGTCCACTCTGGACCTTTGAAAGTGTATGTACAACCTATTGCTCCTAAAGGTATCTTCCTTCAGAAATAGCACAGATTGTAATTTAGTCCTTCCAACTTTGCAGACTAACAATCAACAGAAGGGTTATATATTACTGAAAAGTGTCAAAAAAGTAAAGCTTTGATGTGAGGAAATTTCTAAAAATGCCACAGTGTACACAAAACAAAAAGCCAAGTCATAAATACATCTCTGAAGATTATTTAAGGTTAAAGAACAGCAGTAAAACTAGAGATATTTCTACAAATTTCCTATAATTTATTCCCATAACATGTAGTAAATGTGGACAATAACTATAGTACACCGTAAGACACTACACATGTATTATAGAGTACTACAAGAGAGATTACAGGAATATTTTAAGGCAAATATTATCATTCCTTAAAGAAATATCATACAGAAATATAGAGATATGTGTAATTACTTATATATTACTATTAATCTTTTGTCCAAAGGTCATGGTTGCACTAGCAAACATCTACTGGTGTTCTGGGAATTTTGACAAATGGTCAAGCAATGGCTGCTTCAGCTTGTGATGTCACTTCCACCTAAACATTAGGTTACCAGAAGTGAAGTCCTGCTAGCTAAATAATGGATGGTGTAATTATTTATGCATGTTTTACTTTAAGAATGGATTCCCTGATACAAAATGAAGCTACTGCGAAGGTGCTTTTCCTTTACTTTATTGAATCAAATGCTGCGTGGGCAGCTGGCACCCACATCTGGTGTTGTACCATGACAATGTCATTACTAGTGATTATTTACATAGGGATTATAGTGTGTGATGGGTCATGTTGCCAAATTACACTGTACGTCCACAGTAGAACTGCCATCTGACAGAGGCATGACTCTGGATTTCTTCACTCAGAGTGCATTATTCTCCTACTGCTTCATGATTCTATCCAAGGTGCCTGTTTGCTAAGTGGTGGACAATGATCACAGTATAAAAACAGTGAAAATATATTCATACTCAGTATAGCATGACTACGTTGAGGTGCTGAAAGGCTAAATGCATGTACAGTAGGCCTTCAGTAATTGCAGGCTTAGTGACGCACTCAGTGCGAAAACTCTGCCTCGGGCAGTAATAGTGCTGTTAAGCCTGCATGTACTATAAGTGTAACGTGTTCTACAGCCTTAGTGTTTCTAAATGGCTATGCTATATATTTGTCATGTTTCAGATGATTTGTAGTCTCTTTCATTGCTCATTAACGTAAGACTGATTATGAATGTCTTCCCTAATGTGTTTACATTATGACAACTTTTCATGATTTTATTACAATTACATTAAATTACAATATTTACATTGTGTTACATTGACTAACATTTAAGAGTATTTTTCCTTATCCTATAAAGGTATGTAGTATGAGTAGAAGGAAGACACTGGCTTCATTTGCATTACCAGATTGAAGTAGCAAATATCTGACTTTTTGCTTCTATGTGAACAATATCTTATTTTTTCAGAGCAGATGCTTTTGAATCAGACCTGAGCCATTTTAATATGTGGTCCTAGATTGGTATCTGATTTTTGTCATTCAACCTCTATAACAATAGTCAGAATGTTTGTACTGCACATGCACATACTGTATTACATCATGGTTTTGGGAGGATGTGTACTCTTCCCAATGTATTTTAATTCTAACCTCCTTATACATGCATTCATTCTTTCACTTTCTCTTCTAATTATTAACAAACGCGTGGTAAACAGAGCTAAAGAACTTTGCAATGCTCAAGAGCACATTGATTATTTTTCTGATCTTGTTGATGTGCCAAGTCATTTCAAGGCACAGGTTGTTCACACTAATGACAGCCTTAATGTGAACCGTCAGTGCAAAAAGTCACTATCGGAGCAAAAATAGGAATTCAGCAACTAGTAGTTTTTAAAAATCTATAAAATACTGTACTATTCATTCACCAACCCAAAAAGGAAATATATGGAAAGAAAATTTCAAAAACAGCCCATTCTGAAGTCATGCTTGAATGACAAAATTAAACATATTTACATAAGCATATCTACACATTTAGCCTACAGTATTTACCAGGAATAAGTCTGGGCAATATATAAAATATACTTTGTTTGTTGTGGCTTGCTTTTCTTTCAGTTTATTAAATGAATAGATCACATACAGTGAAGGAAATAATTATTTAACCCCTCGCTGATTTTGTAAGTTTGCCCACAGACAAATAAATGAACAGTCTATCATTTTAATGGTAGGTTTATTTTAACAGTGGGAGCCAGAATATCAAAAAGAAAATCCAGAAAATCACATTATAAAAATATATATATTGATTTGCATTTCGTTGCGGGAAATAAGTATTTGATTCCTTAACAAAACAAGACTTAGTACTTGGTGTCAAAATCCTTGTCAAGCACAGAGATCAGAAGTTTCTTGTAGTTGATGACCAGGTTTGCGCACATAGCAGGAGGAATTGTGGTCCACTCCTCTTTGCAGATCAGCTCTAAATCACTATGGTTTCAAGGTTTCAGCTCCCTCCACAGGTCTTCTATGGGATTATGGTTCAAAGACTGACTAGGCCACTCCATTACCTTAATGTGCCTCTTATTGAGCCACTCCTTTGTTACCTTGGCTTGCTTTGGGTCATTGTCAGGCTGGAAAACCCTTCCACGACCCATTTGGTTGTCAAGATTGGCACCATCCATCCTCCCATTAATGTAGTAAAGTTGTCCTGTGCCCTTAGCAGAGAAACAGCACCAAAGCAAAATTTTTCCACCTCCATGTTTGACAGTGGGGATGGTGTCCTTGTGGTCATAATCGGCATTTGCCTTCCTCCAACTTAACATGGCGAGTTAAGTTGAGACCACAGAGTTCGATTTTGGTTTCATCTCACCACAGAATCTTCTCCCAAACACAGCCTGTTCATGCACATTTTTGAACAGGGGGACATTGCAGGCACTGCAGGATTTTAATCAATTACAGCGTAGTGTGTTACCAATGGTTTTCTTGGTGACTGTGGTCCACGCTGCTTTGAGATCATTGACAGACTCTTCCCGTGTAGTTCTAGGCTGATCTTTCATCTTTCTCATGATCATCCTCACCCCGCAAAGTGATATCTTGCAAGGAGCTCTAGACTGAGGTTGACTGATGGACATTTAGTTTTTCTTACATTTTCTAACAATTGCACCAACAGTTGTCTTTCTCACCCAGCTTCTTGCTTATGATTTTATAGCCCATTCTAGCCTTGTGCAGGGCTACAATCTTGTCCTTGAGACCCTTGAACAGCTCTTTGGTCTTGCCCAAGGTGGAGAGGTCAGAGTGTGATTCATTGATTGAGTCTGTCTACAGGTGTCTTTTATACAGGTGACTAGTTGAGACATATGTCTTTAATTTGGGTGACGAGTTGAAATTAGAGGTATCTAATCAGTCTGTGGGAGCCAGAACTCTTAATGGTTGGTAGGGGATCAAATACTTGTTTCACTTAATGAAATGCAAATCAATTAATATTTAATATAATGTGATTTTCTCAATTTTAGACTATTTATTTCTTTTTCAGTGGGCAAACTTAATTTTCTCCGCTGTATGTCAAGTGCAAATTGTCACAAAATTTTTTTGATTGTTTGACTTTTCTAACTTGCTAGGGATTTCTCAGTTTTGCATACAAGTTCAAATACAAATTGTTACATTAGGAACCACTGATTAATATAAAATATTTTTGACTGCAGACAGATGTTGCATAGATTACTAGAATCATCATACTGAGTTACATCAGTGTTCTGTTCCTTTTAGTGCAACGTAAGTCGAATTTTTACAGAGGCTTTATTGAACAAAACTGTGCTTTATTAATGCAATATGCATGAACTCACTCAAATTAAAGGAAAGCATTTAGCAAAAGTTGCTCCAGATAGTGATGTTCTTTTTAATGGCTTCAATATACACCATAGCAGTAAACGCATTGGGGAGGTGACTTGTGGCAAGACCACTTTGACGGTGCCTTAACATAATGCACTATTAACCCCCCCATCTCACCCACCAAACCACATGAACTCTTATTTAATACTAACAGTGAGTAAAACATAAACATCTCGGCAAAAACTACAAAAAACAGCGCAAAGTGAATTAGCAGAGCAGAACACAACCCACTTTTCTCTCCCCCTGCAAGCACGCACTAATCTTGTGACGCCCACTATTATTGCAAAGCATTTAGTAGGTGTTCAACTGCATTGTACTACCGTATATGACAGTAAATATACGCGCTTTTTTTAAGCCAGCAACGTAACCGCAAATTTTCGTCAAGGACCCCTTAGAGTGGTAAATTAACTGATGATGTTTTGATACACAAAACTACACAAACAACATAAATGGACATCAGAAAAATCAATAAATTACAAGACGTGTAAGGTGGCCCTTTTACCAAATAAATGAGAACTTGATTGTGAAGCTGAAACTTGAATATTGATTGGAAGGGGTGTGGTTTAGTGAATAAAAGAGATTAACTTGGTTTCATGTTTTTTTCTTATCTCACAAGTGTCTTGTCTCATCAGCAGAACAAATGAACTAGCCTTGTGATGTCCATTGTCCAGGGCACCTATGATCACACACATGAAAGTGAAAAGAGATCAGAGGAGATTGAATTACAGACCAGAGATCTCCACATCCAACATGCTGAAAACAGCTGTGACTATATTAGCCACATTCAAAGCTTAACAAGTGTATATACATGTATGCATATGTGTATATGTGTGTGTATGCAAACCTGTGTGTGTGTGTGTGTGTGTGTGTGTGTGTGTGTGTGTGTGTGTGTGTGTGTGTGTGTGTGTGTGTGTGTGTAT
>JBBIGC010000104.1:33797938-33808581 GCA_037576955.1 Lepidarchus adonis | reverse complement strand
TCTCTCTCTCTCTCTCTCTCTCTCTCTCTCTCTCTCTCTCTCTCTCTCTCTCTCTCTCTCTCTCTCTGTAGGCTGTAGGTGGCTGAAATGGCCATGCCCCAGGGGCTTTTGTGTCCCTCTTTCCAGCTCCTACTGTTCCTCTTCCTGTTACTCAGTGCCACACCACACTGCCATGGCCGTCCTTTCTTTGGACCACCTACAGTTAATGTGGCAGTTGTATTCAGTGGTTCTACTCACCAGGGTGAGATAAAAGGACGTCTGAGTCGGGAGAACTTCCTGGACCTTCCTTTGGATGTCAATCCCATCACAGTGCTAGTGAATGATACAAACCCCAGCGCACTGCTGACACGCATCTGTCTGACTATGGCGGCTGAAAGTCTCCATGGTGTGGTCTTTGAGGACGATGTTGATTCAGAGGCTGTGGCTCAGATACTGGACTTCATCTCCTCACAGACATCCATTCCTATTGTGGGAATCAACGGTGGCTCTGCCCTGGTCATTCCTCACAAGGTAATTTTTCTAGTCATTGTTGGCAAAGCTACACTCTCAGAAATAAAGCTTCCTATATGGTTGCTAGCTTGGACATGCAGTTTCATGTAAATTGCTTAAATGAAAGAGACATTGTACATTCACAGAAACCATTCACATAAACTCTTCTTTAAAAAATAATGGACAAAGTACATAAATGCTGTACTTTAGAATGTAGATATATACTAGGTCAAATTTTACTCAAGTTAAAGGAGAAGTATTTTATTTTATTAAATAAAACCATTTGGTCTATTGTAAATAACATTGGAAGATATTATGTGACAAGAAGTAATCTTGATAAAGGTGGTTTTCAGATATATAAAGTGTATAAACAAATAAAACAATACTGTAATAAAAAAAAAAAAAACTTACAGAGCCCTATCAAAGAATGTTAACATCACTGTCAGTACAACTGGTTTTAGAGTATAATAAATACAAATAATCGAATAAGAGGAAAATTCATACAATCACAATGTATCATGCCTAGAGAGATGCCATGTACAATTTCACTGATATTAACGATAGGGAAAGTAAGAAACCAGTATTCCCCCAAGACAAAAAAGACTAAACTAAAAAGAGAGGCAGAAATAAAAGAATGGAATTGTTTTTATACTAAAGGGAAGGCAAATATGTTAATATGATTATGTGCATTTGAAATTTGTTGCTGAGGACACATATTCACAGTACTGTTGGCCCCTATAGCTACATACCTTTATGCATACACCAATGCCTTGTGATTTTTGTGATTATATTATATTATATACTATATGATATCACAGAGACTAGATTAAATCACAGAACATATCACACACCAAACATTATGTGCCCAACTTTAACTGTACAACTGGAGGATTGGTAGGTGGGTTTATTGATTGAAAACTGTGTTGGCATTGTCTTTTTAATTGAAAGTAAAAGTATAAAAAAGCAAAGTAAAGAAAGGGAGAAAAGAGTACTCTTCTACATTTGTAGAAAAATGTTCTTTGAAACCAGAAGTTGATTTCTTTGTATCTTTGATCTTTTTTGTCATCTCTAGTATGTGTGTGCTATGCCCAGAGAACTCCAGATGAGTGCCAGCATGATACAATAAAGAGAATATAAGATGAAGGACACTACATTACTAAAATCTATCAATTTTACACAATGACTTCTAAAACGAATAAACATAAAAAAGACCTTTATATATTTTTGTTCAGTAGTTTCTCATGTTTATTGGTAGTGTTTATCATAACTGACTTGTTTAAACAACAATTATTTGACACCAACTGCCTTTACACTTAATGCATTAATCATTTTCTTAGTAAAAAAGATGCTGCCACTTTGCTTTTGATTGACAGATGCCATGCCATAGGTCAACACAGGTAGATTGACTAAATGTAATTGGCATTCACTTATGACGGCAACCTTTGCCTCACAGCTAATACATATTCCAGGAAAGCTGGCTACTTATATAATTATATAATCCATGTATTCCATGAAAATCACCTTATATGTTAGCATTTTTTCTGCAACACAGAAAACTCCACAATAGAAGTGTAAGAAATGTAAATTACAATGGGTAACTTGATAGCACTTTACAATATGGCTGAACAATTAAGCAAATATTTACACTTATCTAAGAAATAACATTGATAATGCAAGTTATATATGATCATACATGAATATTGGCAAAACCATCATTAGCACTGACTGTGAACTATTGAAATGTCCTTTCACATACACAATTTTTTCTGTGTTTTTTTGCAGGATGATTTTGCCTACAACAATCAAAATGCAATGATGTTTATCTTACAAAGACCCTAATTAATATACTAAGTGATAGTATTCATTAACGGAAAGCGATAACAAGATGTTAACACTTAATGTTTTAAAATCTTAATGGCTATTAATATATGACTCCATTAATCATGAATGTATATCTTCATTATTTCTTTATGCACTATTAGATTATTAGTTTCTACATTAATTAAGCATTATAAAATAGAATTAATACATGCTTAATTGTGCACCCATATTAAAAAGTGTAACCAGAACTTCTATATGTTTTCAAAATAAAATTGTTACATTTGTTAAGGCTGTCACTGACCTGGTAGTAGTACATAAGACAGATAATCTGTGAAAAAAGCTCATCTGACTCCACATATTGCTTCTATTACATTTTTTTTCTATTACAAAGGTTCTAGGTAAAATATAAATAGGTGATATATAGCTTTTTATATCTAGTTCTGTTTATTTGGTGTTCGTTTAGTGATTTTAAAAAATGAATTGGATACCAAACTCAATATACAGTAAGTGCAGGGCAGCGTTCTCTAAGGAAGAGGCTTTGGGATTAGGGCTTGGTCTGGTACTCATTCAAATTTTCAAGCTAAGTCCAGTTTTTTCTCAGTCTTACCTACTGCAACATTTAGAATCAATTGCTACTCATAATGAAAATTCAGAAATATTAAGCTCTGACACAGCTTGAGTGCAGAACCTTTATCAATGCATGATCCAGTTCAAGCACGCAGGGGAGTTAGTAATTTATCACTACCAGTCTAACCAGTAGTAAACATAGTACCAGTATTTTTGATAAATAATCCAAAAACCCTCTCATGAAAAAATAAAGTGGCTGCAAATGCACAGAACTCAAGGTACACAGAGGCCATATAAGAAAACTACTGAATATGTAGAACCCTAAGTCAGTGCCTTCAGTGTTCTTATCAACATTATATTTGCCAGATTTTCCTTTCCAGCTGTCAGTTCCATGTTTGGAGACATTCTATTAAAGCCTACAGGAGCATGCTGTTACAAAAAATATATTTTGAATTTGTTCCCTAAAACAAAAGAACTGTCAATACACATTATCAAAATATTTCGTAGCTGATCTGAATCAGAGAAGTTCTCAAAAGCTCAGTTAGATTAATTAGAATGCAGCTCCACACCATGTGATTTGAAACAGAGTTCAGACCTAATCAATGTTATCTGTGTTGTTGCAGTGCCATTTTCCCAGCATGTCTGAGAAATAGTCAAAGTCCAAATATAACTGTTGAGATTTGTGAGGTCTTTGAATCAATAGGTATTATGATGAATATCATAAACACCCAAGAGGTCTGTGTCCCACTTTCTGCCTGTGATTGATTGAGGTGAAGAAATGCACTGAAAAGGGTAGAAACAACATAACATTGCAGTGTTCAATGGAGTGGAAAGTGCATGTTTTGTTTAAAACACAATAAACACAATACACAACAAAATAAAAAGCAGCAGAAATATCAATAATTGGTTGCTACTCTGTGGAAAGAGTTGAAGTAACAATATCTTAAATACAGTATAAACAACTATCTATTGATTTGTGGATCAATCTATCTAAATAAAAAAATGTCATCAAGCATTGCAATACCCAAGGAAAGAAAGAAAATTAGAAAGTTGAAAATGATTTCTTTTATATTATTTTATGTACTTGGTGTGTGTAAAATCGATGAAAATGTTACAGTTAGACAGTAAAATCATGACATGTTAGGCAAATAGAGTGAAGAGAGATGTATATCTCTAAATGAGAAACACAATGGCAATAGATTCAGTGGGACAGATAATTATCTTCAGTACAGAAGAGTGAGTTTCCTGCTCAGCCATCATTTTTCAGACCATCTTCAAGCTCCCTGTACATGTGAATGATGGAAGATAAGACTGAATGAAATCTAAAAAGCTGGAGAAGAAAGCAAGCCACAGAAATGGGCTTACATCTTCACTATTGGGATATTTGTGGAAAAATATGCTGACAAATAAGAAATAAGGGTTGTTAATTATGTTTGAAAATAATAAAAACTTACAGAGTAGGCTAATTTCAGCTTTTGTCAGTTTTGTTTTTCTTAGCATTTTTTCTACACATCGCTGTACTAGTTAAGTAGATGAATCTTTTTCATTGCAGGAAAGGACTGGTGCAGCATCCGATCTGCAGCTATTTTGCTTCTGTGGCAATAAGTCTCTAAATGTGCTTGATTTAGGGAAATGACCATTTATTACTTGCATGCTACAATTTGTGGAAATTTTAAAATAAAGATTGTAGCAATAAAATTTAAATCATACATTTAGCCCACTAATTGTATGGTGAATATAAACTCTTTTAGCTGCTGTTTAATTTTATTTTTTAAAAATTACCCTTTTATTTTATTAAATTAAAAGCTGTAGATATTGAGGGTTCATGTTGTCATACATGCATAGAAATGCAGATTTCATGGGGTTGTAGTAAACCTCCCTGCCAGATTGAGGATTAGACAATGAAGTCTTGTAATCTCCTATGAGAAATGCATAGCCTGTAGATTACCACTAATATTCAATTCATTTATTAAAGCCAGCCAGTGAGCGAGGTCAGAAACTGCCCCTAACTGCAGCACAGTCTGTTCCTTTATATCAAAATCTGCTCTTTATTCAGCACTGAAGCAAACCAGTCACTAATGTACCCTACACATGCCTCTCCCATGCCAGCATATAAGCTGTTTTAGATTATGGTCATCCTGAAAAGCCTTGTGTTGGCCTCAAAAGGAATGCTATGGAATTCAAAAACATCTGGTATGGGATTTTCTTTTTTTTTACCAATGCCCAAGAACAAGGAGTGTTGTTTGCATCTAGGTTAGTCTACTTCTTTAGAACATAAATACGATGCAGTTCACAGGTAGACAATATAGTCCTTCTGGAATGATGTTTAAAATAGTACTGCTTATGTTCAAGTGTCTGCGAGTGCGAGTGTCTGCCAAAGAACAATATTGGTCTTGGTAGTGGGTTCAGTACTTTTATTTCAACTAATTGGTGCCCTCTGAGTGTCAGTCTCTGCAGAACTGAGCCTGGGTGATCTTTTCTTTATTTCCTACAAGGAGGAAAAGTTGCATTGAGTGAAAAACACTGAGTCCCAGAGCACCCGACACTCTGAGCCCTTTTGCTTCTCAAGATTTGCCTACTTTAAGTAAGCTGCAGAAGTTATCTGAAGGACACTGGATCAGCCTATCAGGGTGCCGGCAGGCTCCTGTCAGAGAAGAGTCTTGGGAAAGGGTCTCCAAGCTCGTGACACTCTCTACCTCTCCACCTATTTTCCACATGTTGGAGCTTAATTAGGTACCTCAGTCTTCCTACTGCATTTTCAGCCACAATGTACTGTACTGTTGAGTAAAGCTATATTGTTGGCTGTACAGGACAAAAGGACACATCTTATGAATCATAATCGTACATGGTCACACCACACTCTTAGAAGTAAATATGTGTCAGATTTAGAGATTTTACAGTGATTTACAAATGTGTCCAATTCTGTGACCCCAGATTTACCAGTTCTGTGACCCCAGAAACAAGAATAACTTTTAGAAAAAATTCTACATTTTATATTAAGTAAATTTGGTGTCACCAAATCACCAAACCTAATCTTGATTATTTGTTGCCAAATAAGCATTGTTTGTTGCTCCATTTTTGTATTTTTTTCTGTATTGCAATTAAATATTTTATTTTCAATGTGAGTTTAACCAAAAACCCAGTACAGTTCTATGAAATAAAACTTCAAACAGAAGCTTAATGTCATGTAAATGTCATAAGTACTCTGGCAAGATACAGATAGATTTATCTTTTTAAATCCTAACTATCAATGTGAGGATCACACTTCACTTCTTTACTGTCATAATTGCATATCTTACATATTTCATAGAGACTACTGAATAATTTAGTGTTGCCATTGAATAATGTTTCATTAGATTAATAACTGAGTTATAAGGGGTTTAGAGGTCAAATGTTTATATATTTATATGATTTGTGTATGGATTTGAATGAGCTCATAAATGTAAGCATACTAGATTCCACAGCTGCTTTGTCAAACAGGTTTTGGAGTAAATGTTTTATCTGTTCAAAGGGATTATATGGGAAAGAAAAAAGCTGGGTAATAAATCACAACAACTACTTGTAGCAATGGTACAGATAGGATCAATACTCCAGCAATTTATCATTGTATAGTGAATCCAGTTCTCATGTTCCACACTTGGGTAAGGTGTTCAAGGTTAATTGTTCATAGAGATACAAGGATATACTAAGCCTGAGTTACAACATATATTCACCACAAATGCGTAAAATCACAAAAAATGAGTACAGTAAAATGTGTTTCCCCTCAAATGAACATATTTCAACTGCTCAGTTGTTTTAAAACATACTTTCTGATGTGAAGAAGCACGAAAATGAAACCTGACAGTTCAAATATCTAAATTATTTTAAAATTAGTCACTCCAGCACAATATGCATTCTAGTCAGAATGACAATGATGATGCAGCTCACGTCTTAGCTTTATCTGTGCCTCCCTGAAGTAGACAGAACCAATTTTAGACAGCACAGTGATTTTTTAGAAAATCTCATTATTTGCTGTCATGAGTGGTGCTTAGATGTCCACTTATGGTGGCATGTATTATTCAGATTACTGCATGAACTGAACTGGTTCTGTCACTTATATTAATTATTAACCAATAGTAAACCATAAACTATATACTTACACTGTATCAAACACAGGTTATATTACTTGCACAGGAGAGTAAAAGTACAATGAAATTGTAGTTAAGAAATAATTCCTAAATAAATCTTGCTCTGTTAATAAAGGTAGCATTAAGCCGTCCGCATACTTGACTGAAAGTAAGAAAGTATTGACATTTAAACATACTCAAGAATATTATAAGTTATTATTATAATATTATAAGTATATAAGTTTTCTTTGTGATTTTTTTCTGTCTCTTAAAAATAAAGCTGAGTAAGTATATTAGAATTCTATTTTTATAACACTTATTCAAATGTTCTACATTTCTAAAATAACAATACTTAAATGTATTAAAATGTACAACTACGCAATAATTCTTCACCCTGTAACACTATAATTTAAGCATACATAATGTTTCTGTTGTTTTGGTTTAAGTAATTTTTTTTTTTTTAAACACTTTGAAAAACATCTTTTTAATTGCATAATATAATATGAGAAATGTTTAATTTGGGTTAGAAGTTGAATTTAAATCTGCGGTGCATTGTGTTCAAAATTTAACAACCTCCATGTGCATTTTTCTTTATACCTGTCCATTAGGCTGATGGTTCCACCTTCCTCCAAATGGGTGCCTCTATTGAGCAGCAGATAAATGTTATGTTCAAAGTGCTGGAGGAATACAACTGGAGCAGCTTTGTGGTGATCACCAGCCTGTATCCTGGCTATGAGGACTTTGTGGACTACATCCGCTCTTTCACAGACAGCAGCTACTTCTTGTGGGAGCTGCAGGATGTGCTAAGCTTTGAGATGTCAGTGGGGGCCAATGACATCCGCTCACGCAGACTGCTACAACAAGTGGATGCTCAGGTGTATCTAGTATACTGTTCACATGAGGAAGCTCAGTTTCTGTTCAAGATGGCGTCGGATGTTGGACTCTTGGGGCCCGGCTATGTTTGGGTCATTCCCAGCCTGGCAGTCGAAAACCCAGAGGCCACTCCTCCTGAGAGTTTCCCTGTTGGGGTCATCAGCATAATCTCAGATCGGTGGAGGAAGACATTGCGCCAGAGGGTTCGGGAAGGTGTGGCTGTGGTGGTGAAAGGGGTGTACAGTTTTTATAAGCACAGAGGATTTGTTCCTGAGGGGCACAGTAACTGCAACGGTTCATCAAAATCACATGGCAATACTTCACTTTTTAGGTAAGATTTTTTACCAATTATTTTATACATTGAAGTAGCATAGTAACTGTTGTGATGTTGAGTAGGCGTAGCTGAATTTTGATTTTTTTTAAAAAATGAAAACATCCAGTCTAATTACACAACAGGCCTTTCTAATCACTGATGGTTTTATGAGAGTTTGTAGTGTTTTTCATGCTGATTTAAAATCTGTTTAGTTTTCCTATAACAACTATAGTTTTAGATCAAGCTAATAATACATTGTATTATATTTGGTATAATTAGCCTAAACCAGTATGTCCAGCTCCCCTGGAATGCATTCAAGTGAATCTGCAAGAAGAATCATTTATGTGCCATAAATGTCCTGCTTTCAAGGAAGGAGTTCAAAAACTACAAGATTTATACCAGAAACTGGGATGTGACGTGCCATTGAAAATCTTTTTGCATTCAAATCTAGAGGGTTTTTTCCAGAAAATCTAGTTATAGTGAGTAACAAGCAAGGAGAATACTTTCACCAGGACATTCATTCAATGGAAAGTTGCTACCCAGGTTTCTATGTGTATAATGGGCAACTGCTGCTGGATGTTGTACCAAGATAATCCAGGCACAGTGTACACAAGAAAATCATTGTTGACTTAACTGGGAAAAAAATGAAAACAGGTTTAGAAAAAAATGTTGTTGAGTCTGATTATTTCAAAAAAAGTTTGGTCGCCTTGTATAATCTTCCCAAATCAATCACACATGTTTATCTAAAAACAAACAAAACATTACAAGACAAAACAAATTGTCAGCCATCCACTCACAATTTCCACATGTAGAGTCAACTGCATAAAAGAAAACTGTAGAGTTACTCAGTGTTTCAGTACTTCACTCTTCAGAACTTGGCTTCTTACCTATAATCTTAGTCTGCTTGTAATTTTAAGAAGCAAATGTATGAAGCGTGAAGTACTGAAACACTGAGTAACTCTACACACAGTTTTCTTGTTACTGAACTGAAGCAAGGAGATTCCTCATATGTCATAAATGTATAAAGTCCTCATTTGGCCTGCACCATATTTCCACTCCAGGACCTATTAGATGGCAATAAACCATCCAACCTTTTGACAGCTAAACAGACAAGTGAGTTTAGTGAACATAAATAATATTCATACATTTCTTTTTGCTATTTGATATAAGATTTTTCTTTTTATAGTCCAAAAGCCAAAACACTGAGACTCACAAAGCTTTTTTTTGGTCAGTCTTTCCCTTTTATAATGAGATTCTGAGATTCTCCAGATTTCCTGGTTAAATCGGCTTTTCACCTGGGAGCAGCCGGCCTCATTAAAGACTGTTCCAGTTGCTTCCACAGACTTTCTGTGATCAAGCGTTTCAGAGACACATGAGTGACTGGCTTTCCATCCATAATGCTCCCATATTTCTCTGCTATATGTATTTCTGGGCTTTTTTCCTAAAAAATCACATTTAAAATTAGCAGACAGTTTATTATTGTTAAATAATTCTGACTATAGTGAATGTCTCACTAACCTAGATCACAATTAACAATATTGTTTTTCAACTGAGATGCACAGTTCAAGGTCAAGTTATCTTTTAGCTGGTTTCTTACTAGCTGTCAATGTTAATATTTTTTTCTCATATCATTTGCACATACCCGTGCCCTTTACTCCATGCCTTAGGTAAAGAAATAAAGTTATGAGTATAATATATTCTGATGTACCTTGGTAAAACTTTACATTCCCTCTATCCCTCAGGCTTCATTCTTATTCAGTGTGGTTATATGTTCACTCCTAATGTGTGCAATAAAACACAGGCCATTGTATAACTCTTTATGGGTCTGGCTGTTTGCACAGACACGATCAATCTGCAGACTAGCAGAAAAGAGATAAATCAAAGAGATGTGTATGAGTTCAGTTTGCTTGGAAAGATCCGATCCATCTTTTAACAGAGCTTTTGCTACTTGTTTGGTTATTTTACAGACATATGCTGAATGTGACTTGGGATCACAGAGACCTCTCTTTTAATGACAATGGTTTTCTCACAAACCCCTCCATGGTGATCATCGCCTTGGACAGAGAAAGACACTGGGACAAGGTAAAGCATTGTTTTTAACCCAGTACCATCAATTTAAATTACACAGGCTGTTGTTTTGGTTTTGGAAATTGGCATAAACAGTTGTGTTCTACAACAGTGAATTTAGTTTTTATTGTGCTTTCAAAAAAAGAGTGATACTTTATAGAGGATCACATAACAAAAGTATGTTGGAATTTGGAAATATAATTTGAATTTATTTGTATTTTGGACATATAAATACATTTTTGCTTTGATTCCTGTAACACACAAAGTAGAGGTGAGGCTGAATAAGAGTGGAAAGTTTTTAGAACATTATACAACTAAGTTAATAGAACAAAGATAAAGATAAAGATTCTTTATTGTCATTGTAACAGAGTACAACGAAATTTGTGTGGAATCTCTCTCAGCAGCAG
>JBBIGC010000104.1:33777955-33793344 GCA_037576955.1 Lepidarchus adonis | reverse complement strand
GCACGCACGCACGCACGCACGCACACACACACGCACACACACACACACACACACACACACACACACACACACACACATGCTACAGGATGACAGTGGCCTTACCCTGACCAGCTTAAAGGAATAATGCAGTGTGTTTCAACATGATCTCTATCTGCTTAATACATCTGCATAGTATAGGTCAACTACAGCAGATCATTTTAACATGTTTCTCTGTGTGTAGTGAATGAGCCAAACCAGTAACACAAATTTACATGGTAAAACACAATGAAAACCATTGGGCAGATCTTGAATTTTTCTAAGTGTTTTTGAAAAACCCTGGAATAGTCCTCAACCTCCTGTCGAAATCCCACAGTCTTGTTCTTTGTTTTGTTTTGGGGTTTTCTTCTGTTCATTGTCATGTTTCTGTGTTCTGATAGTGTAGTTGCGCTAGCATCATGCTACCTACATATTTGAACGAAGACTACACAGCACAAAATTAAACATGCAACGAAACATACAAAGTAATACATTCTTTCAGCACTTGCAGATTTTCATTATATTGCATAAACATATCTTCATGTACACCTCACACATTATACTGCACATTTATTTCTACAAACCTTGTTTTTCTCTTTTATTATTACTGGTAATGTACATGTGTGTGTTGCTTTAGCACCAAATACAGCAATATTTTTAAACAGAGCCGCTTTATAACCCTCAAGAACCCTCAGATATTGCCACAGAAATTAGTAATTACGTGCGTTACACTCATACCTGTATAACTGTCTTCAGAAATCAGAAGTTAGTTTTAAGCCATTACATACCTTGTAGGAAATAAATTCTGTTAAAACCTGGAGGTACAACGTGAAAGCTTGTAGATGTGCGTGCCTGTGAAAAAGACAAACTCGGACTTTAGATTTAAATGTGGCTGGGGCATCTCAGCGTCTAATTGTTTAACTGGGGCGTCTAACTGTTTGAGGATTGAGGATTTCCCTGCTCAGAACACACCTGGTTCAAATCACCTGTTAATTGGCAGGTTTAGTGAGTGTGTTTGAGGAGAAAAAACTACCAAACTGTGCTGGATACCGGCCCTCCAGGACCTGAGTTTGACACGTGTGGTTTAGAGCATAACACAAGCTGTTGAAACCTCTTCAGCTCGCACCCAAATCTCCTTCACTCAGTCGAGCAGCACCACCCAGAGGAGAGAGGAGGTAGCAACATTGGTGGCAAATGTTTAGTCATTTTATATATCAATATTGCTGCCGGCGTATCGATTATCGCATGAGCAAGGAACACGATATATTGCAATATTGATATGTCGATATTAGGCCCACCCCTATTCCTAACCATAGTTTTTCTTAGCCCTTACTTATGATGTCCAGGTGTATCTCCATCATGTCTCTGCCCCTTTTCAGGTGTGCTGTTTCCCGTTTTGTTATATAGGTTCATGTTTGATGTAATCCTGATCTGATCTCTGTTCTGTTATTCTGTTGCCTTCTCTGTTATGTTCACTGTTTGGATCATTGCTGTAAGTTCTGTCCGAGTTGATTTTCAGTGTTTGATTTAGCCAATAAACCTTGTTTAACCTGCCTGCCCTTGCGCTTACTCCTGCCTACCCACTGCTCTAGCCTTCTGAATAGCTACATCCACCTTACTGCTTCTTAAAGGGAATGTCCTATTGTAAACCTATTCCTGTGTCCATGTAATGATTTTTATTTTACAAAACAAAAACACTTACACAGCTCAAAAAGGGCTCTGGGATATTTTATTATAAGCTTTGCATCACACCAAAAGTGACAGAATGTCACTACTGGATTGTAACATATTGAATAGCAAATGATTTATTCAGCCTGTAACTGATGCTCACAGCCTGTGGGGAATAAATGTTCGATTGAATTACAGGACATCTTTTCTTTATTACTACTGCCACTCACCTGTAAGATTTCATTGTTGTGTTTGTCATTCCTTCTTTCTGTTTCAAAGTGCAAACCCTTGTGTTGGTAAAGCCTTAAAGTGAAGTCTCTTATTCTCACTGCATGTCTCTCCAGGTGGGGACATATGAGGGGGGGATTCTACACGTGCGCTATCCGGTGTGGCCACGCTACAGCAGTTTTCTGGAACCTGTGTCTGATAACCGTCACTTGACTGTGGCCACACTGGAGGAACGGCCTTTTGTTATTGTGGAGAGTGTGGACCCTGCCACAGGGACGTGTGTGAGAAACACTGTGCCCTGCCGTCGCCAAGCCAACAAAACAGAAGCGTAAGCCCTACAATGCTTTTTTTTTGACTGATTGTTATGGAACATTTACAATAAAGAATTGGGAATTGGGAAAAGGTCAGATGGGAATATGGACCTTAAATAAGAAATTATACCAAGAAAACCTTGACACTTTACATTTTCTTTATACAATTGTGTGTAAGCAATTGTGTGTGGTCCTTCACATGCTTTTATGTGGATGTCAATGACTGCGATGGTCTTTGTCAATGTGACAAAACTTTTTCTTGCTGCCAAAACTTCCAAAACGAATCATTCACTTGCTGCCTAAACTATGAGATAACAAGATAATTCATGTCATACACTTCTAATGTTAGTGGTTTCTTTGTTGTGGTGCATTTTATTATCTTCTTAAGTTTGTGCCATATCATCCCTTCTTTGGTTGAGAGCTTTAAGGTGGTGAATTAGGGAGGGGAGATGTGGTCAGTGGTGACCTCAAGGGAATCTCTGCTTCCTCTAACATTTCAAAAAATAAATGTTTATAAATAAATGTATTTATATTACTTTGAACTTAGTTGAAACATGTTCAGCTATTTATCGCAGATTGTCTGATGCAATTTTCTTCTCAATTCTTTCTTCTCTTTTATTGTAAATTTCTGTGGCAGCCAGAGGCGGACAAAGTACCTTCACTTCTTAAGTGAAGGTACAGATACCACTTGTTAAATGTTACTCCAATACAAGTGAAAGTAATACAGTCAAATTTTACTTAAGTGAAAGTACTGAAGTACTTGCTTACAAAGATACTTAAGTATTAAAAGTACAAAAGTAATTAAGGAGTACCAACACTTTTTTGGCTTGAAAGCTACTTTTAAATGACCAAGTTAAAAGAATCTACCATCAATAAAAGCTAGCAGCCACCACTGGTGATAGCTATGTTTTATAGAGGAATCCCACCCCCTGACCATAGTATTAAATGGTGCCCGATTTACCTCAGGCCAATTTGAACATATCCCCTAAATGGATTTCAGAAACAACTTAAGAATCAGCTTAAGAACCTGATGCTTAAGAATCAGTAATCTTTTCAGTAAAAACACACACTCCTTTAATATTTCAGAATAATTATTTATTCTATAGTAATATATTATATAGAATAATGGCAACATACAAAACAATCCAAGAGTTACAATAAAAGTAAACTGTCACTGTCCAGCCAGTTCAAGTGATGAAAGTATTATAGAATGTATTAGCATATCTAACATAAATACATCACACAATTCTGGGCATTTTATCACTTGCTAATATAATAATTTTACTTGCAGTTGTTACTTGTTTGATGCAAGATGTGAAAGAGATTTTAGTTATTAAAGGGCCCAGAGCCCCATATTTTTTTCCCATAAGGTCCACACAAATTATTTTACTATTTTAAATTTTACTGTTTAAAAATATTTTAAACTCTTTATATTCCCCAGATTTAACAAATTATTTATGTTGCTGATATCATTAAATGACATATATGCTGATATATGTAAATAATCAATTCTAATGTCTACTTGTATTATGCCTTCCTCCAAAAACACAAAAAAACTCCTAGGTTCAAAATGAATGGGCTAAGCTAATGTACCATAAGCTGAATTGGCAGATATATGCAGATATAAATTTGTGTGTATTCCAGAAAATATACTTAAAGTTTTAAGAACCATATTAAAAGTGACTCTAAAGAGATTCTATAACGCCTCTCTTTCTTTGAAAATGAGCTGAAATACTATGAATAAGTCACTCTAGAGTTTTTAAAGCTCAAACTCTCAAGTGAATTTCAGCAGAAGGCCTCGTCTGTATGTACTAGTGGGATTTACAGCCAAGGAAAAACTCATTGACTTGAACACCTACATTTACCCAAAGCTAATAATTAGGCATTAGCTTACAATAATGCAAGCTTTTTTTCTGGTTGAGCAACCTGCCCTGAGCATAAAACGACAATTAAAAACAGGCAGAGTCATTAGTTTCAATCAGAGCTCATAAGAAAGTCCCCTGCCACTGGCTAATTCCCAGGCATGAATTCAAACATGAAAATAGTGCTTTGGTAAAGTTAGCACTACTCGTTTCCTGTGGGAAATGAGTGCAGGCTCAGTGATTTGTGCAGCAGCACTAAAGAAAGCACATGTTGGGTGAGGAGCACCTCAGGCCCTAAGGGAAGAGATGACAGGCTCATTATGATGGCAAGCTGAGGGGAGAGCGTGTAAATAAATCAGAGAGCAGAGTAATCACCCCTCCGGGAAGATGGGACAGCTGAGAGGGAGATGGTGATCAATAACAATAATGATGACGTTAGTGCCATGGGCTGCCACACACCTTCATGCTAATTGACACTGGTGTTTGGGAAGTTTCAGGCCGCAGTTTTAATTTGAATCATGGGTTCTGATGGCATATTGGCAGAGTGGAAATTGTAGTTTTTACACTCTTTCAGCATTCCTCTACTCAAGGGAAAGCAGGAAAATTATTTTTTTGACATTGACTTATAGATCTATAGAAACCTCAAATCTCATTTGATTACTTTCTTTTATTTATATAATTTGGAAATGCCAACTGACCTTTACATTTAAAAACATTGTGATGAATTGACATATACACCTATTACTGTAAAATGGCTGCTTAGTAGAGACAATACAATAGAGACAATTTGTGTGACTACAATATATATTATTTGATACTTTGCAGTTCTGATACTGCAGAGGGCTGAAACATGCAAACAGGCATTTAATCACCATATTTAATATTGGAGTAATATTTAATATGAACTCCTTTACCAGCTTTTTCTTTACAACTATGTCACACCATAGGTACAATATCATGCTTGTAATACCTCATAAAGTAGAAATATTGAAGTTGTATTTTCAGGCCATACAGCTGCAGATGTGATTTTGTCCACACTGTGAAGCTCTATGTGGAAGCCACATTTAATTAATAATTACCGACCTTTCTATACAGAATATTTGTGAGGGTGCAGTGAAATCTTCCATTGAGGCAGTCTCCTTTTTTAATAAGCCAGACAAGCCATGGCGCAAAGCCAACATTTTTATTGTTTTACAGCAATTACTCAATAATCATACCAGACATCTATATATCTCAGTCCATTAACTTTAACTTAATCTAGAAGTGGAAGCATTTATTTGCACTGAATTAGTGGATATTGGAATTATTAGGGATTATCTGTGCACATGCCAATGTTACTGAACTCTTGAACCTTTATCTCAAAATCCTCCCCTTTTCTGTTTCTAATGCTGCTCTGAATCACATACAAACCATGAGGGCAGAACAGCTAAGCTAAGCACAGATGAAAAATAATCATCTGTATTTGATTATACACACAAGGAAAATTACAACAGGTCAACAGTAGGTTAGACCTTTTTATTTCTTCCAACCTTTCCTTAGTACCATTTACTTGCTCCATAATATATCCCACAAGTGTCAATGGAACAAGGACATTCATGTTACGTCAGGGGTTTCTGTGTTTTGACAGATCTGTACATTTTATTATCCTCTTAAATATAGTATGATGTCTAATTTGTGCCATATCATGCCTTTTTGGTCAAGAACTTTTAGGTGGAGAATTAGGGAGGTGATATGTGACTGCTGAGTTTAATAGAGGAATCTCACTATCTGACCAAATTGGAAACTGGAGAGTTTACATGGGGGAGTGACTTCAGCACTCTGGACAGCAGCCACTGGTTTCCTATATGTGGCAGTATGACCTGTCGTCAGGCAATGTAAGAACATTGTCTGTCCCCAAATATGCCCTTGACTGATTAAACAACTCGGCCTCAATCCACACCTCACTTAACCTAAAAGCTCTAGCACGGCATGCAGGTGGTGAGATAAAGAAACTGGGGACAAGGTTGTTTATGTTCTGTCTGAGCCGATTGCACACAGGGACTCTCATCTTTCCAAATACTCAATTTGTTTTTCTTTGTTGTGGCTGCTGCCCAAACCCCACAGCCACACTGCCTTCCTCTCTCCCCCCACAGCTCATTAGGCAGGGGGTCAGAGGGAGGTTAGAGGTGATGCATCATAATCTCCCTGAGTTTCTCATTGCTGAGTGCTCCCTCCATATAATGGCTAAATGGGTTCCATCACTGTGTATGGATTTTCTTTTTTCTTCAAGAACTTTTGCTCAGGGCCTGCAGACAAAAGAAAGCAAGTTCAGTGGACGGTGGAAGCTGGTTTCTGAGTCAGTGGTGAAAAAGGTCAATTATTGTACAAAATGTGTTCACCATAAAATATAGTATATTAGTATAATTAATAGAAATACCATGGACGAACTAAGCATGTTAATTGCACAAACATGTTTTGCATGTAATCACCATGGTAAAGCTTTACCAGTAGAATAGGATGCTCTGATGCAGCCATACATAAGCTTAAGGTCACTGTGCCTAATGGCGAGCGTTGATTAAAGGGGTATAAAGCCCCTGAGCATTGAGCTGGAGCACTTAAACTGTGTTATTTGGAGTGATATAGCATCCTCCAATACCTTCAGGATGATTTGGAGTCTGTGATCCAAAACTAAGCATTCAATATCAGCACCTGACCTCATTAATGCTCTTGTGGTTTAATGCAATCCAGTCATCACGGCAATGTTCCAACAGCTAGTGTAAATCTATCCCAAAAAGTAGAGGCAGTACTGCAGCAAAGAAGCCATACTCCCTGAATAATTTCTTAGATGAAAAGTTGGAAGACCTGTGTGCCTATAGTACATAAAGTATGGTGTATTGAAGTAGATAATCACTGATAATAAAAATCTGGCATCTAGATGACTGCAAATGTGATTGCTGGTGTTGAAGTCCTTCATGATTTCACAATGACTTACTATCTTCAAATAATGCTAATCTTCTTAGACCAGCACAAATAGTTATGTCTCTGTATATATTAGTGTTTTTGTTAATCTTGTCACTTACCTACAATAATTAAAATGTCTGGCTGTCAGCTCCTCAGATCCCTGCTAAGAATTGTCCTTCCCATAAATGCTCATCATAATGATTGTCATTACTGAATATTTCAGGGTGGATATGTGCGAATACTGTAATGATTCTTGTGGATTTTGTATTGTAATATTCTCAAGAATCTTTCACAACAGACAGATAAAACATGCAGTCTCATTGTTTCTCACCTCTGTTCACAGTGTGTTTGGGCACTCAGAGCCTTACACCAAGCTGTGCTGCAAGGGCTTCTGCATTGATATCCTCAAGAAACTTTCACGTACCATAAAGTTCTCCTACGACCTCTACCTAGTCACCAATGGGAAACATGGAAAGCTGGTTCGAGGCATCTGGAATGGGATGATTGGAGAGGTAAGAGTTATGCATGCACCCCCAAACATCCTGCAAGTCAACTACTGATCAGAATTCAAGTAAATAGCATCAAATATATTGAGTTAAAATTAAAACTGTTACCCTTTGCTGTGACAATAACCTCTAATGTAGCTGGCTCACATCCCACATTCTTTCTTTAGCACATATCTGCTGGAAACGGCTAATTATTTTGTGAGATGTGGCTTGTGTCATTAGATGCGTTCTCAGAGCGAACTGAATTTAAAATGCGATCTCAACAACATTCATTCTGTCAACTCTTGCCGTGTGTAGTGTCATTTTATCTGGTGGTTAAGTGTCTTCCGCAGCTGCTGGTGTCTTCTTTCCTAACACCTGCATCTTCTCACTTGCTGATGCTTTTTAAAGATAGCAGACATTCATGACTCATAGTGTTACATGCTTTTACACCCTGGGTGGGGAATGTTTAATGAAGTGGGTTAAATCCATATTACATAATACATGTCAAATATTTACTTCTTACAATCAGGGGGTTCATGTCAGGTAATTCAAATTGCATGTCATATTGATTTGTGATGGCCTAGGCGTGTTAACAGACCTCAGGTTTGTATGAAACAGTTAACTCTTTTGGCAAAAGTTATGTTTAATTCTGAAAGTCACATTTCATTATGCTGAGTACTACAGCTATGAGTGAATCAACACGTAAATTAATAAACAACAAAAGGTTTGCGAATTCTCTCCTGTTATCCATAGGTCGTCTACAAGCGTGCAGATATGGCCATTGGCTCGCTCACAATTAATGAGGAGCGTTCAGAGATTATTGACTTTTCAGTGCCATTTGTGGAGACAGGGATTAGTGTCATGGTGGCCAGGAGCAATGGCACTGTTTCCCCATCCGCCTTTCTAGGTGAGAACATTTTATTCACAGTGTTTATTCTTTATCTTTTTGGGCAGATTTTTTGGGGGGGAAGAGTTGCAAGTAGTACCAAACATTTTGATTGGCTTCCGGATGGATTAAAGTTTCCTACTAGCATCAAGTTTAATTCTGAATAAGTTCAAGACAGGAAATAGCTTATTATTTTATTCCTATTGCTACTTCAGATAAAAAAAAGACCCATTTGTTTTGCAAAACATTTATTAAGTAATTATTCTATTTCTAAAGGGACAGAAGAGACTAAGCTTATGTCTGAGATCTCATTTTGAGTGATTAATTACATGGTTATAGATGTTGTGAAATGTGGGTTTAAATATTGCTTTCTCTTTGCAGAGCCTTACAGTCCAGCAGTGTGGGTTATGATGTTTGTTATGTGCCTGACTGTTGTAGCTGTCACAGTGTTCGTCTTTGAATATTTCAGCCCTGTTGGGTACAACCGCAGTCTTGTCAGTGCCAAAGGTCAGTGCAGCTTTTTTAAAATTGGCCTTTCTCTATTAGTCAGAAAATATGTTAACAAAAATTGGATAAAAGAGCATTATTAATCTACATTATGCTTGTGTCCTGGTTTTCTGGGTTTAATTCATGTTAACCATATACGTTGAACCACACAGTAAGATAATGTTACCAGAACCTATAGTGTAACTTACAATGTAATAGGACAACTGCACATTTAGATAGCACTTAGGACAGATCACAAGAGAATGAATGGTAAGGGAGATAAAGTAATATCTGTACTTATGTACTTAATACACAAATACCTATACAAATATCTAAATAGGAAAATATATCTAGCAAAAAGGACTTTGAGAGGGAAGCACATCAGTGATACTATTCAAATGCAAACTATAGACTAAAGAGCAGAAGCAACTATGGTAAACATGCCATTTTGGTACAATTACGCTTCAATTGTGCAAGTATGCATTGATGTAGTGAGGATGTATATGCAGGGGTCCTTGATGTACGTTGGGGTTCTGTAAGTTGAAACCGGCTTACATAAGCGCCTACATAACTCAAATAGAGGACATAGTACAGTAATGAGGTGAAGAGGAAAAAGATGAAGGGAGGAGGAAAAGGAGGAGAGCAAGGGAAAAGTGCAGGAAGGTAAGAGTGGAGATCTCTTTGCTGGCTCCAGTATCTGTGAACTGATCTGCATGTGAAGAGGTGAGGAAAACTGCACAAGTGCTGTTGTTGTTTATGGGAAGGTTTGCGCACACTAACAATTCTGTATCTTCTGAACTTCATACATTCACTTTTCTCCCACCATAGCAAACCCCCACCCTCCTACACACACACACACACACACACACACACACACACACACACACACGCAATCACATATATGCTCCTTGTACGTCCCTGTTTGGGAGTGCGTGAGCGGAACCACGACAATACTCACTTAAATAAGCACCTATGTACTCAAATGGAGAACATACAATATTATATATATACAAATTATATACATTATTTCCCTTTTCCCAGCTACTTTCACTTTCACATAAATTTCTGTATGTCAAGTACAACAAAAGTTGAGGACTCTCTGTATACACAAGAAACGTTGTTATGTACACATAGCATTGTAGGTTTAAACCCCATATGTATAAGATGCAGCCAGGAGAATTATATAGGGCAGAGCAGTTTGTGGAGAACACAGTCCAGTTTAGAAGGGGGCAGCATGGTGTTCAGGAGCTGGACTGCATGGGAGAAGAAGGTATTGCACAGTCTAGCAGACCTGCTCCTGATTCTGCAAAATCTTCTTCTGGATGGAAGGGGGGTAAACTGTTAGTGTGTTGGGTGGGTAAATGTTTGAGGATGGGGTTGGGCGGCATACTTTCTTTAGTCAATGCAGGAAGTGCAGGTGCTGCTGCACCAGACCTGCAGCCATTGTACCTTCTCTCTGTATGTTGTATTATTGTTGGTCTATTATTATTTTTATTATTACTGTATTATTACTGTTGCTGATGAGCCCACAACTGTGGTGTTATTTGTGAACTTGATAATATGATTTGTGCTTGAAATGGAGGTGCAGTTATTGGTCAGCAGCGTGAAGAGCAGGGGGCTCAGCACACATCCTTGGTGGGCACCTGTGCTCAGCGTAATGGTGTTGCTAATCTGAATTGTCTGAGGTCTCCCAGTGAAGAAGTGCAGGATAAAGTTGCACAGGAAGGTGATTAGTCCAAGCAGGTATCGCTTGGCAATCAGCTGCTGAGGGATTATGGTTTTGAATGCTGAACTGAATTTAAAGAACAAAGTTCCAGGTGTGACAGGGCCAAATACAGTGCAAGTGAAATCTTGTCATCTGTTGATCGGTTTGTGCTGTACACAACCTGCAGTGGGTCCAGTGTGGGAAGAAGCTGGTCTTTGATGTTTCTCAGGACAAGCCACTCAAAGCACTTCATAGTGATTGGTGAAAATGCTACTGTGTCGTAGTCATTGAGCTCTAAAGCTGTGGCCTTCTTAGGAACAGGTCTCATGGTGGTGGCCTTAAAGCATTATGGGATAACAGCTTGGCTACCGGGGTGTTGAAGATGTCCACAAGGACATCAGTCAGTTGATCAGTGCAGGCTCTGCACACACGTCTGGGTACAGCCTCTTTGCATGGGTTAGACCCTGGTGAGAGTCAGTCTCACACTGGCTGCAAACAGGAACAACATTGGGTAATTGAGCCTCAAACTTGGCACAGGAAGAGTTAAGCACATCTGTAAGAAAGACATGGGTCTCATACACATGGTGTGGAAAAAAAGAGAAAAGAGAGTAATTGTAGAAAATAATTTCACTTTAATAGATACACCAATAGTTAAAGTGGTATTATTTATACAGTTTTGAAACATCAAATTGTTGAGATCATTTTACTTTTGTCTTATTTTGACTAAAATTCTTTAAAACTTACGTTCCATCATAAAAACTAAGAATATTGTAAACTGAAATATTTTTGATGTACATAGATTTCTATTTTGTTCTAGGTTATTGGTTATTTTATAAAGTTATATATGAGTGTTTAACAAACCTATATATTTTTTTCCATCTCTTTTTACAGCCCCTGGTGGCCCTACCTTCACTATTGGGAAGTCAGTTTGGCTCTTGTGGGGAATTGTCTTTAATAACTCTGTCCCGATAGAAAATCCTAAAGGCACAACCAGCAAGATTATGGTCTTGGTGTGGGCCTTCTTTGCTGTCATCTTCCTAGCTAGCTATACTGCCAATTTAGCTGCCTTCATGATTCAAGAGCAGTATATTGACACTGTTTCTGGACTCAGTGACAAAAAGGTAAGCAAAGCATTACTTTCTTGGAGAGGTAAGATGCCACAGTTTAGTGTACACCTTGACGTTATTCTATCATACTGCATTAAATGATTAGTTTGATACATGATACATCTGTTCAAATCACCTCCACCCACACCACCACATTTGGATGAGCCCTCTCAAGATATGCTTTAGAACCACTGCTACTTAATTTTCTTCATAGTAATTCAAAGGGGGGGAGCTGTACAAACACCATAAAATTATGCAAGGAGAAAAGAGAAGGACCTCCAGGGAGTGAAGACATCAGATTCATCACTCAAAGACATAAAATACAATAAGCCCTGGGAGGTGGATTAATAGATTTGGCGACAATGATACAAGGTTTGTATTAGTTTATGCATATTTCACATGAATCAGCAGTGAATGTTAAAATCTATTCTTAAACCCCACATGCGGAAAAATGATCCCACACTCCTAACCAGGATTAGAGAGGCTTTGAGAGGAAATGTCCTGCCTGTCCACTGTAGGCACTTCAGGAAAAGGAATACATCCCTTTACCTTTAACACAATAAAATATGTGGTATTTCGGAAAATATGAAGCATTATTTGATAGCAATCCAGCATGTTTTCTTAATGAAGTGTGAAAGAAAATACCAAGCTGACTGCAAGTTGATTGAATGGTTCATTGAGTGTTATTCCTTCACAGACTCACAAGGTTAAGCCAAAACCAGGAGAATTTGTTTTCTCCCTGGACTGTTAGTGATATATCCTTGCCATTAAGCCTTTAAGTCATTCTTTTCACAGGTAGTCAATTTGCACTGTATTAGTATTAATGCGAGAAACACCCCTGTCTGAATCAAACATGTGAAAAACATAAATGATAATGCCCCTAGTCATACATCTAACTACATCTTTTTTTCTTTTTTCTTTTTTTCCTTCCCTTGTCTTTCCCTGCAGTTCCAAAAGCCCCAGGAGCATTACCCGCCTTTTCGCTTCGGCACAGTCCCAAACGGCAGCACTGAGAGAAACATTCGCAGCAATTACCCCGACATGCACACCCACATGATGAAATATAACCAGAAAGGAGTGGAGGAGGCACTTAACAGCCTTAAAGCAGGGTGTGTTTTGTACGACTCTACCTATATAGAAATACTGGTCAAAAGGGACTATTAACAGATAATATAAGCCAGAATTTCTTGAACAGAATAGAATAAAAATAGAAATAACAAACTCTCAAAATTTTACCTAATATGCATGTTGTATGTGCAGAGTGCAGAGCTTTACATAATTATTAAGAGTTTTGTTAGTTTCTCTTCAGTAGATATTCATAAATTCCTTTCATAGAAAAAATTCTGTTATATGTTATGCTCATGCTAAAGGTCAGATTTAGTTACAATTAAGCTGCTTTGTTATTTTAATTATGGAGGTACATTTAATTCATAATTACTAGTTCAGTCTGTATTGCTAATGCATGTCACTGAGCAGTTTCTACTCAGATTTGTGGACTATCATTGATTCAATAAATGTTAAATCCAGTGGCTCTCAGACCAGTACGTAGAGACCCCCAGTTGGGCCATGTTTTATCTCCATTCCAAATTTTCAGAATGTAGACAAATGTAGACCTTCTGGGCATCCCTGATGAACAGTTTAAGAACCTCTGGCTAAGTAAACATATTTCACACAAACATCTGTTGGTTACAATATAAAATAAATTAAACCAAAGGGCACCAACAACAGCTAAGCATTGATGTGTTGTGCAAATTATATTGTGAGTTAGAATTGCGTTAAACAGTTGGTCCTTAAAAGTAAAACATCAACAGTCTTCAGCTATGTAAAGTAAATAGATGCAATTGTTTGCTTGGCACAATTACATACTCAGTCAAACCCTGTTAGTTCACCCCTACTGATCCAGGCCCTAAATGTGACGAGCTATTGTAATGGATCATAGGGGCCATGGTTATGGAACTGGCTTGGTTTTTTGTGGCATTTGTCTGTCATATACAGTAGTAGAATGTAGTTGTAGGCCTACTAAATGCTTTACAGTAATACTAGACTCCCACAAGAGAGGCTGGTGTTCGCTACATGCACACTGCTTGTTCATGTTGCATGTTGCTGGCTGTTAATAAAGCTACTGCAGCATCATTACATGCATGAGTTAATAATGAGAAGGTAGCAGCAGCAGCAGCGACAGAAGTAGTAGCAGCAGCAGCAGCAGCCAACTTATAGAAATAGCATGTTTTAGGCTACATCTCTAACATGGACCCAACTTTGGCAAGCTATAGATGGAGAAATGCAAACACCAGACACATTGCACATTGTGGCGAGGGCGAGAGGTGAGGTTGGCAGCTTAACAGGTAAATATCATTGAAGGAAATCTTTTCTGCAGCCTCTCATGGCAAGAGGTGAGGTTGGGGAGATAATGGGCAAGCTAACAAGATTTGACTGCAATTGTAATTCAAGTTTAATAGCATGTTGCATTTCAATGTCCTTTTTGCAGGAAACTAGATGCCTTCATATATGATGCTGCTGTCCTTAATTACATGGCTGGCAAGGATGAGGGCTGCAACCTGGTGACCATTGGCAGTGGGAAGGTGTTTGCTACTACAGGCTACGGCATTGCTCTGCAGAAGGACTCCCACTGGAAGCGCCCCATAGACCTGGCTCTCCTCCAGTTCCTTGGAGATGGTAAATCACCATCAGGGGATCAAACCTGGTCTACAATTAATATCCTCTATCGCAGCATGGAAACTATCACTATCCTTTCTCGCAACCTCTCTGTAACTAGACCACCACATGTGCCCAAAGACCTGAGACTGAACACAATGTGTTTTCTATCTAGATCATTGTTGGCATGTCTAGCGGGTGTACTAGGGGAGTTTAAAAGCTGAAAAATAGATGGCACCTGATAATGTATTTTGAAGATTTGATATTTGATATGATGCTTTTGGGTTTGACAGTAAGTTCAGTCAAATATACCCACAAAGGGTGCTAATAACATTCTTTTTGATTGATGCCATGACAGAATAATTTTTGTTTTTATAATAGAACAAAAATATATGGTTCTGGTAAGAAACTGTTTTTGTAAAAGAGAAGCTTTTGAAATGCTGACATTACGTACATCCAAGCCAAGAACAATTTAGTAACCTTAATTTTTAAAATGATTGATAAGAAATCAGAATGGGGATTTAATGTTATACAGCTCTGGCAAAAAGAAACTCCCAAAAAAAGAAAAATGGAACAGCTGGACCGTGTTGTGTTTGTCACTGCTTACTGAGTCTCTGTTTTTGTTTTGGCTTTTGAAGGGGATACACAGAGACTGGAGACGGTGTGGCTGTCTGGAATTTGCCAAAATGAGAAGAATGAAGTGATGAGTTCCAAATTGGATATAGACAACATGGCAGGTGTCTTTTACATGCTGCTGGTGGCTATGGGACTCAGTCTGCTAGTCTTTGCCTGGGAACATCTACTTTACTGGAAACTCAGACACTCTGTTCATAAGTCTGAGCGTTTGGACTTCCTCCTGGGCATAAGCAGGGTATGCTGTTACCATCCACGATACCACAGTGCAGCACATTACTTCCTAAACACAGAATTACAGAGAAACACACACATACACACACACACACACACACACACACACACGCTCAGCCAGAGGAAAAGCCTCGAAACCATCCATGAAGAGTAACAGAAGAAAGAGGTCAGG
>JBBIGC010000104.1:33701393-33719641 GCA_037576955.1 Lepidarchus adonis | reverse complement strand
TTAGAAAATGGAATAAATACAAGATCACTGACAATCTCCCTCGACCTGGGGCTCCATGCAAGATCTCACCTCGTGGGATATAAATGATCGTTGTTGAAAATATGCCATTGTAACAGAGTACTACAAACTCACACAGCTTGAGCTGCTTTCTTTTTGGACTGATTTGTTGCAATAACTATATTTATTTGTTATTTATTTTATACATAACAACACTACCGGTTTGTAAATGTTTGTAATGTCTGTTTATATTAATCTAAGCTGACATTGTAAATTTAGCAAGCTTTGCTATATAAAAACTTAATACACAATACACATATTGTTCGTTACAAATCTGATACACCAAGACTTTTAAGAATCATAACCTCGGGTCTGAACAAAAAAACAACATTAAAAATAATAAAGATCTGTGCAGTCTGTCTGTGACATATACCTTTTATAAACACTATAAAAGTACAAAGAAAACTAAGGTTTGTTTGCATCTACATTTAAACAGTTAGTGTTATTGTACTTGAAAAACACTCTTGAAGAGGAACATCACTACTGAGAATGGACTGGTGCCCCCTGGAGGAACTAAAGTGATAATGACTCTTATGCACGATTGAGAAACAGCTACAAGACAAACACACATTTGAGATTTTGCAGTGTTTGCTTTAAATTTGTGTATTTAAGTGTAAGAAAATAACTGATAAGCTATTATCTCCTCAAGATCCCCTTATTTGTATCGTCAAACAATCTGGCAGCTGGACAGAGGTTATAAATTTACACATTTCACAAAACACAGAATCCATTAAATGTTGGCAGATGAATAAAAACTGACTGTGACATTGCAGTAAATCTTACCATATTGCAATATTGTAGTTATTTCTGTTTTGAACCATATTTACACACATTTCTCATTTGCAGCTGTGGGGCAAGATGTAAATTACTTTACTGTGTGATGCCAGGTAAACAAGAAATTTGGAAGGAATGTCCTGAAACGATAACATTAATAGTCTTGAATGCTATCAATGTGCAACCAAGAAGATTAATAATAAAAAAGACCAGAACACATATGACAGTGCAGCTTTTGTTTCAATACATGCAGAGATGAAAAGATGCATCATTTGTAAATATTCCATACCATGGTGTCAAAAGCCAAATTCAAGAATAAGGTATGTCTCCAATAAACCTATGCATCAGGTATCTCTCAATGATTTTACAAAGGGTTGTGTATCACAAATGAAAGGAGAAGGAATTAAACATTTGTGTATGTAGAACACAAACACACTATTTCGAAACGTCACTGCAGGGTCAAAATGAAATTGCCGGATCTGAAAGGTTAGAAGCCTGAATAAAATAATTAAGTATTAAAACAGTCTTCTTTAAATGTCCAAATAAACCAAACACAGCAAAGAAAGTTACACAATATTTATTTTACCTTTATTGTATTTTGAAAAGTTCTTAACTTAATATTCTACGAGTGTAACATTGTACAACTGACAAATGCTCCAAAGTTAAATATAAACCTGATAATAAAAAGCAATCCTTCATTCCAGTTTATTTGATTTGTCCTTTATTCCTGATATAAGCCAAATATAAGCACATTACAAAGGATCTTTCTATCTTTTCTAAAACATTAACACAAATTAAAAAAAAAAAAAACTCATTGGCAACTTATGTTTATCTGAACGTGAATAAAAATTCATGATTTTCTCATCTCTGTTGCCTTGTTTTACTTTGAGTGTGCTCATGTCTCTTGGCTCATCAAATGAATGGAAAGCTGTGAGGAGAGGACAGATTGTGCTGTCCACTCAAGGGTCTGTCATACGGGGGTTCTCGGAGGATCCTAAACACTTAAGTCTCCTCCCTGTCACTCATTCTATTACAGAGTGAGACAGCCCTGGGGGACTCCATTAGACTTGCATAAAAAGGAAGAATGTTAGGCTTTTGCTTTTTTGAGTAACTGGACTGGTAGAGCTTCTGTCTAGAAATCTGTTCTTACAGATAAATGATAGTTGGGTTACTGTGACTGCTAGGCTTGGCCTCTAGGCAAAAGTAAGCGCTAGGTGACTAGGCAATCGCTCACAGAAAAGATGTGAGCGATTTTTGTCAGGTGTTTGTAAAGAGCAGAAACTAACCTAAAGTATACTGATCAAAAAAATAAAGGGAACACAAAAATAAGACATCCTAGATCTGAATGAATGAAATATTCTTATTAAATACTTTGTTCTTTACCTAGTTGAATGTGCTAACCACAAAATCACACAATAATTATCAATAGAAATCAAATGTATCAATCCATGGAGGTCTGGATTTGGAGTTACACTCAAAATTAAAATGGAAAAACACACCACAGGCCGATCCAACTTTGACTCCTTAAAACAAGTCAAAATGACACTCAATAGTATGTGTGGCCTCCACATGCCTGTATGACCTTCCTACAACACCTGGGCATGCTCCTGGTGAAGTGGCGGATGGTCTCCTGACTAAAACATCCGCCAACTCCTGGACAGTCTTTGGTGCAGTGTGGCGTTGGTGGATGGAGCGAGACTTGATGTCCCAGATGTCCTCAATTGGACACATGACGTCCCCCAAAGAAATGCCTCCCCACACCATTACTGACCCACTGCCAAACCAGTCATGCTGGAGGATGTTGCAGGCAGCAGAACATTCTCCACGGCGTCTCCAGACTCTGTCACGTCTGTCACATGTGCTCAGTGTGAACCCACTTTCATCTGTGAAGAGCACAGGGCGCCAGTGGCAAATTTGCCAGTCTTAGTGTTCTCTGGCAAATTCCAAACGTCCTGCACAGTGTTGGGCTAAAAAAATTTGCAGGGCTCTGGCAGTGCTCCTCCTATTCCTCCTTGCACAAAGGCGGAGGTAGCGGTCCTGCTGATGGGTTGTTGCCCTCCTACGGCCACCTCCACGTCTCCTGGTAGTGCCTCCATGCTCTGGACACTACGCTGACAGACATGGCAAACCTTCTTGCCACACCTTGTATTGATGTGCCATCCTGGATGAGCTGCACTACCAGAGCCACTTGTGTGGGTTTTGGCCCCCAGTCTCATGCTACCACCGGAGTGAAAGCACCGTCCAGCATTCAAAAGTGACCCAAAACATCAGCCAGAAAGCATAGAAATGGAGAAGTGGTCTGTGGGCACCACCTGCAGGATTGGAGATGTCTTGCTATTTGCCTATAATTTCCACCTGTTGTCTATTCCATTTGCACAACACCATATGAAATTGATGGTCAATCAGTGTTGCTTCCTAAATGGACAGTTTGATTTCAAGTGTGTTTGACTTGGAGTTACATTGTGTTGTTTAAGTGTTCCTTTTATTTTTTTGAGCAGTGTATATTATGGGATTGTTGAAATAAATGTTTTCATTTTGATTAACTGATCATAGAAAAAGTAATGTGTAAAAATATATATATAGATAAATCACAGTCTCTTATTAAGTCAATTAAAACAAACACACCTTTTCACAGCAGCTTTGCAAGCAGTAATGTCTGATTTAGTCAATAAAGAGTGAATAGAGCAGGTCGCTATCTACAGCAAGAGTGAGCATGGTGATGACATTACTAGAAGACTGATGTGAAACCAGCATGAAGAAAAAAAAAAAAAAAATTACACAAACACAACAGCACATTAACACAAAGGTCTTCATTATGGATGAGTCAGTAGCTTTTTATGCCATCTTCAATTTCCTCAGTTTTACATTTTGCAGCATGCCCTGCTGTTTGCATGCCTAATGCAAACGTGACAAAACAGCTCTATTTTAAACCCTAATGCTACTGCTACTGTGTTGTCAAGCCACACTTGTGCAAGCCTTCAGATACAAATAGTAACTTCACCAAAATTGTATTTGTGTATTTGTTTGTAATATAATCTTTTACTTCAGATCATTTTGCAGAAAACAGTAAATAATAACTTTAAAAACCTTGGCTCAGATATGGAAATAATTATAAATGAGACAATATTAAGGACCATGTATGCATCTTTGCATCAAATTTCCCACTTGTGGGGCAATAAAGGATTATCTTATTATCTTATCATCTCACAATTTACACAGTTAAAACTTTCTAACCCTCTTGCAGCAGAGAGTGCTGTTGATATTGCAAAGCTTGAGCTTTGTCATATATTTTGTTGATTTGCAAATTCATCTTAATGCCTAATGCATTTTGTGTGATGAATTAATTTTTCAGTTGTACAATAGCCAAAACCAGAATCAACTTCTGGGAATCTGTATTTCAGGTCCAACAAACCAGACACAGTCATCTGTGGTGTGCAGGACAGAGTATGCTGGGTTAAATCTATTGGCAAGTCAAGAAATTACCTACTGACTACCCAGGAAAAAATAATATTTTCGGATTTATTCATTAGCAAATATTAACCTTTTTTTTAAGAAAAAAGGACAAAATGTTGCCTGTACTAAGTGTACATTTTCAACATTGTTGGGAATGGAAAGCATAGCTTTATTTAGCAGAAAATAAACTAATTCCTCTTTACAAATGTTTAAAAACTGTTTTTGAACCTGTTGCTGTAATAGTAGCAGGTGAAGCAGAAAATGGGAAAGACAATTTTACATACTCATACGCACAAATACTGATTGATACTTAAGTGAGCGTAAAAAATTGACATTTCATTATTTCAACAATTCATTAAGCACAGGCACAATCAGTAATGTCAGTGCAGTTTGTTTGATTTTGTTTTGGCATCTCTTGATAACCAACGAGCAAAGGATGTCCAAAGACAGGTAACTTGATATTCCTTATCTACAAAAACAAAAAAGTACATTCAATTGCACAAACTTTACAAAGCACCTCAGATGCCTCTTTGTCAGTGTCATCAAGGATAACAGTTTCTCTTTCAGCAGAGGGGAGTTGGCAAGTCCGTTGATTGTAGCTGCATGATCTCACTTGTCCCCTCCAATTTTCTTCTCTTCCAGATCTTCTATTTGTCTCTGCCTCCTTTCTAACACCTCTAACCGTTTGGCATCATTGCGAGCTCGCTCTTGAGCCCGAATATCTGCCACGTCTTCAAAGAACAAGTGCCTTAAGGAGAAAAAAAAATTAATGTAAGGTTTCAGTATGTCTGTGAATCAGAATAATGTAAAATGACTGTTTATTAAATAAGTATAGCCCTATTTAATAACTCATAACAGCAATGCTGAATTTAAAGGCAGGGACAGATTTCAGGATAGGCTTACAAAGAAAAAGACAACAGCTTACATGTGAGATCTTGTTACATGTTAGAGCTCAACTTCAAAATCGCCATAATAATTTATGAAATACATACAAGTTTAATTTATTAACGGTAAATAACAATATTGGGAACAGTGACATATGGCAACAGTTTGAGAACTAGCAAGGGAGGACAGACGCGCGATCATTGTGTTAACACCTATTTACCCTATTTACCTATTAATGAATGCTGTAGCAAGTCCTGTGATCAGTGCACCAAAGAGAAGCGGCTTTGTAAGACGCTTTTTCGCAGATAACTTGTATTGCTTCATGCTGCAATATTAAGATCACAGATCTCGGGAAAGAAAAGTCCAAAGTAAACCTTCTTAAAGCTGCTACTTAATTGACTTTTCTGTATACTCTGCGTTCTGACCTCCAACCCTGCACAAAAACACGTACGCACCACTTTCTCCTCCGGATAGCATTTTCCCAAATCTGTATCAGATTTATAGATGTCATTCATTATGGTTAATAATAGGATATTTTGAAATTTGCCAGGAACGGTTAATTAATATGTTATATCGATCATTACGTTATTGTTTAAAACATTTATGAAAGTACCACTGTTGGGGAGGAACTATTTTTTGTGGCTATTCCGTGGAAAGAACCGGATCTGTCCTGTTACATGCGTGCACATGGGCTCGATACCAAATGCTTCCTTATTCCCTACTTAGTGCACACCCAGTGTGCATTAGAAATGGTGGTTTCTACGCTCAGGTAGTGCACTATATCACCACAAGGAGGCATTTGAGATTTAGGCGTAAAAACATGGTGGCATTCTTTGCAACCTGCAGTATTATAGAAAAATAGCATAACGTTTTACCTCCAGGTTGGTAGCGTAATACCACACAGCGAGACATCTGAAAAATATCTGTTTAAGGGGTCTTCATTTTCCTATGTATGCTGTGTAAACGCTGTCGGGTTTAGTAAGTATGTCAGTGTTCAGTCTTTTTCCACACATGCCAAACGTATCTTAAAGTAACTAAGCTTAAATTATCAAGAGACAATCAATGTCCGCCTAATGCTGATACCACCGGCAACACACCGTCAGTATGAAAAGTATAGACGCTTCAGTTTGACGCAGTTTCATAATTACTGTGGTGATTTTTCTAGTTGTTGTCAGAACCAGAATGGATCGATTCTGTGCATCAGAGAGGCTTGAGTACCTGCAGGGCCTGGTGACAGAGTTTCAGGACACTGATAGTGAAGGTATCACCCAGCTGGACACGTACAGTGAATGTGTCACTCCGTTTAAGTTCTGTGGTGGTACATAGAACTGCTCAGATCAGCCATAACATTAATACCACCTGCCCGAAACAGTGTAGGTGATCTTCATGCTGCCCAAACTGTTCATTAAAGGGAGGCATTAACCTTTTCTGCTACTGCATATTTTCTGTGGGATTGGATCAGACGGGCTACCCTTTGCTCCCTCTGTGTATCAACAAGTCTTGGGTTCACTGGTTGTTTTTCTTAAGATTACGTTTGGTAGGTACTGACTACTGCAGCTTGTACCTGCAAAACTCCAGAAGACCAGCTGTTTTGAAGATGCTCTGGTTCAGTTGTCTTATCCATCACAATATGGTCCTTGTCAGAGTAGCTCAGAAAAATACACATTTTCCCTGCTTCCAACACATTGACTGACTCTTCACTTGCTGAGTAATACCCCCCCCCCCCCCTCCTTTTTTTGGATAGGTTTTCAGGAAATAACAAGATGATCAGTGTTATTCACTTCACTTCAGTGGTTTTAATGTTTTGGCTGGTCAGTGCAAGCTCCAAGTAACACAAATGTTTGCATGAATACAAAATGGTCAGCTTCACCTCTTTCATCCAATCTTTTTAGAAGCTAAAGAGCAAATCCTGGCTAACCTGGCCAATTTTGCCTATGATCCTCGCAATATGGAAGCCTTGCGGTTGCTGCAGGTCACTGAGCTCTTCCTGGACATGCTGACAGAGGAAAATCAGAATTTTGTGGAGTTTGGAATTGGTAAGTATAACTAAACAGTGATGTGGTCATCATGGTGAAATGGGTATTAGATAACATGATTTTGCTTATGACACATTACTGAGTATCATTGCATTAATTGACTGACTTATTAAGGTGGGTTTCTGTCATTTTAGGTGGCCTGTGTAACCTCACCATGAACAAGGAGTGTCGTGACCAAATTTTGGAGAGTGGAGGAATTCCATTAGTGACGGGCTGCCTGTCCAATCACAGAGACGAGACTGTTCTCTCTGCCATCACAACACTAATGAACCTTACCACAGATTCAACACGCTATGAAACCACAGACAATGCCATAGTTCAGTGTATGCTGCGCTTCTCACTTACACAGAACCCTCGCCTTAGCAACCTTGCCACAATTTTCCTAGAGGACTACTGCTCACAGGAACAAGTTGACAGGGCCAAAGAACTAATGCAAGGACACAGCCAATCAGCACTCGGAATTCCACTACCAAAAGACTAGGGGGAAAAATCACTTCTTGCCTCAGAGAACAGAGCTTTCCTGTTGAATGTCGAGCTGATTTCTAAAGCTAGACTATGTAAATACATTTGGTTCTTCTGGTATTTGTTCATCATTGCAATAAGGAGTTTCTTTATACAAACCGTGAGACCACAGCATGACAGTTTATTTGTGTAATGAACCAGAATCAATGATTCTCTAGTTGATTTTCAGGGCATTAAAACATTATTTCTCGTAGAGATCTACTTTCCTGATCAGTTTGGTTAGAAATTAATTTGTTGGAGCAAGTATGTTGTGATTGGTATGGTTCATATTTTTTTTACTCCCGGCACACTTGTACTATTTTCAAAGGCTTAGTTCATGAGTAGGACTGGTGATGGAGAGGCCTTGAGGACTGCTTTGAGAATTTTTTTTCTTTATGTATTTACATCACTACTATCCCTTTGTATAAATTATTCTGCAGATAAAAGAAGGTATTTTTTATGTACTACAATGTTCTTCCAGGGTATAAAACTACAAATTCTACATGACTTCAAAAGATAAAACCCTTTTAAAATTTCTACATAAAGACCATTCCAAGATGTTCTTGACAGCATAATATTTCAGATAATTATGTAAACCACAGGTATTTAAATTTAGACCTCAACACCAGACCATGTCTTGGATTTTATAACTGATAGTTTATTGAACAAAGCCTTTTTCATCAGAACCTAAGCTTTAAAACCCCAACTGACCTTTTCAATGGATATTAAAATTTAGTACATAGACCAGTGGATCTGGATTAAGCCTAATCTTAGACTAAAACGTTTTTCAATGGTAAATCAATCAATCAATTTCCTTATAGCTCAAATGTCCTGGGTTCGATCCCTGGGTCGGCTATGGGTGCCTTTCTTTGTGTCCACTTGTCTGTCTCTGTGTTGCCCAGTGATGGGTTGGCCTCCTGTCCAGGTTGTACTCTGCTGGGTTTGGCTCCAGCTTCCCCCACGATGCAAAATGGATTAAGCTGTGTAGATAATGACCTATGATTGATGATTGGTGACCTAATCACTACAATTAATGCCTGGATAAATTTATTCTGAACTCAAGGGTTATCATTTAAATACCTTTAATTAGACCACATCAGTTACTGAAAAAAGCCAGACAAGAGTTTACACAAAATCTGAACCTTTAAAAATTACCCTGAATGACTTAAATGTAACTATTTGGAAAATATGTATGGACAAGCTCACATTAAATATAAACAGTTTCAAATAAATGTCTAAATCTTCTGTTTTCCAATTACTCTCCCAAAACTGTTTTGTCCAGAATTGTCCTCTTCCAGCTGAAACATTCAAATGCTGAAAGATATAGTAAGTCATACCACTGAGCATATCCTAAAATCTCACAGATCAAAAAGAAAATGCATTTTTGCAACTTGAAAAACTGTTTGGCTAGTGTTAAAACAAATGAAGCTGAAACTCTTTTGAACTGTATATGCACAAGTGGAGTGTTCAGGTTCAGAGCATATGTACCAAATGTGATGAATGAACAAACGGCAGTACCTTCACACAGTCTTCTGTCTCAAAATACTTTCAAAGAGGCATGTGATCTTCCCAAAATAAATTTGTAGAAAACATTATATAGAATCTTTTAGGCTTTTTTTAAGCCATTGCTTACAAATCAAATGTAAAAGGAATTTTATTTTCCCTGCATTGATAAAGGCTATGCTATGTGAAACAGTGATTGGATATAGTCACTCACTGATAGTCACTTAATGTGTATTAAGTCAGCATTATTTTCTAAAAATACGAAATCATGTTCATAGATCCTCTGACCTGAGTGCAACCTTCTTACCTAATTAGGATATAGACATACAAAACAATAAGTACAACCAATGGAAATCATCCCCCTCATATTTCAATAACCAAATATCTGAGCCTATTTGACACAGTGCATACAGATAATGGTTATATACTTGAAAAAAGCCATAAGGAAATGTAGCTTTTTTAATAAACTGTTCAACAAAAATATTCAGATATAATAATATTCTCTGAAAAAAAAGTACACTTTTGACCTCAGAAGCTCTCGTCATGTTTTTCATGATATGCATGAAAGATCAAATGCATGCAGATCAAATTTGTCCAGTCTGTTCACATTTTGTCACATTGATTCTAAGCCAAAAGTCTTGGGTTTTTGAAGTTTTTCCTCACATCCACCAACTGCTCCCAAGTTGATTTTGCTGAGACAGCCAGTCCTGGACAAATGTGTAGCCATTTCAAATCTATAGCATTTGTAATTGATTTTCTTTATGGTATAATTATTTATTTCAAATAATCTCAAGAGCTTTAGATCTTGGTATAACAATTCCACACACTTCACTAGCAAAGAGGACACTACATCCTAATGTTAGGCTTACACTGAAATTTCTAAAAGCAACAAAAATTCTTATTGCCCACCCACAAACCTGTCCCTTTCGGCAGCTCCATTATCCCGCTTTGTTATGCAAAGCACCTAACTCCTTAAAGGTGATTGGAATGTGAATGTGATGATTGCAAGTCGCACCCTGAGTAAATGCTTTTACAATCCATCTTAAATATTTTATTTTACTGTTTATAATTATTATATTTAACATTTTATTTTGTATTTTATAAGTGTATACTTACTCTTTATGTGAATGTCCTGCTTTTCTATTATGAAAAATAAATTTTTACTTTGTGTAATTTGATGGTGTATAATCACCATTATCTGTAGGCTTTGTATCAAATATGATGAAATCTTTGCTTATAAAAATATGTTGAAATAAATCGATTTCCAATTTTTTTCACATGACTATAAGAGGGAATTTCATAACATTGTTAAAGGAAAATACAGTTTCAAAGATTTATATGAGTAACTTATTACTGCACCTGCACAAGTATTAATCTTAACGTTTCAATCTACAAACTCCATTTCTAGAAAAGTTGGGAATTTAGGAAAGTAGTAAATACAAGAATGTGTGATTTGTTAAATCTCTTGAACTTTTATTTAACTGATAAAAGTTCAAAGATTTATCAACTTGTAATACAAAAATGCATTTTGTAAATATAATCAAACAGTTTTAAGAGTTTCAGGTTGCATTTCTTGATGCAGTGGCAGACTATATGGATGTTTTCCGAAGTCCTCCCGAGCTCAGGATTCTCATTCAGTTCCTTTTAAGGGCTCAAAGGGCTCAGCCTTGTCCTATAGGAACTGAGATTTCTCCTGATTCCTTGATTCTTTTCACAATATTATGCACTGTAGACAATGAAAGGCCAGAATTCTATTTAATCTTGTGTTGAGTAATTTGAACTTTTCTAATGACATGGCAGACAGTGGTGATCCATGTCCCATGTCTTTGCTTGCTCTTAGCCTTTGGTGGATGCTTTCATGATATTTTCCCTGTTACCAGCTCACAAGCTTGTTGTGGAATGGCATAACTTGAAAATTCTAAAAACTTTTCACTCTTGCTCCATCCCAGCCCTTTGGGTCTTTATATTCACAAAATACTTTTAAGTGAAAACATTGGAAATAATTTCTTTGAACTTTTATCAGTAAAGTTCAAAAGAGGTAACAAATTGCACATTCTTGTTTTTATTGCTTTTTATTGAAAACAACTTCCTGAAATGGGGTTTGTAAAATCGGATCACATGGCAGGGCAACCATTTTGGGTGGCTTAAAATCATGGAAGATATTTTTAATGTAAATAAGGGTGTAACAAAATGTAAAACATGGATAGTAATAAAAGTTATGAAATGGTACATCAACAGTTCAGACAATCTTCATCTGTTTAAAAATATACCGCATGTTTTTTTCCATTCACAGTCCCAGCTGTTTCTCAGTCTGTTCCCGCAGTTTGTTCTTCTGAATCTGAGGAAGGTAAAGAAAAGAAAAGGCCTCAGTGCTATTTGAGGATTCAATCTTTCAACAGAAACCACAAAGCTGAAGTACTGTAGAGACGGCTGCCCCAGACTATGAAACCACTTCAGTAGATTTTGTGCAGACAGGGAAATTGTTTAAATTTCTCCCGTCTAGAGATCGATGTGATTAGGTTCAAATAAATGCCACACTTACATTTTTAACATTTTTTCCAAAGTGTGTCCACAGAAACAAATAAAAAGAAGGTGGTGACCACAAGGAATTTGTGATGGTAGTTCAACAGACTGCAGGTCTAAGCAACCTACCAACCTAGCTGCATATTTATAAAATAAACTTTAGTTATACAGCAAATGGCACCATGAGCATTCTGTTCTTATGTCTTTGGGAAAATTTCATGCTTACCTTGCCTGAGACAGTTAGAGGATAGCCCTGAACAAAAGTCACATAGCGTGGGACCTTAAAATGAGCAATCTGGAAACGAAAGAATGAACGAATGAATGAAATAACATCAAATTGTCTACATGGGTCAGTTCTTTGAAATATGTTTATTCCGGTGCTAAATCTAACCTGGCCTTTGCAGTAAGCTCGTATCTCCTCAACTGTGCTCTCTTGCCCAGCCTTCAGTTTGATGCAGGCACAAACTTCTTCACCCATTCTCTCATCTTTCACTCCAACCACCTAAATGCAGAAGAGATATGAAAAGATATGAGAGATGTCAGAACGTTCATTTCTTCATTCATTACTAGACAAAATCCACAAAACATAAAGACTACATCATTTATATTTTTGTTTAGCCCTAAAGGACGTAGGGAATTGACAACCAATAACCTTTGTGCTTGATTAGTCACCTGTGCCTCCAGAACTTTAGGATGTGTGTGCAGGAACTGTTCAATTTCAGCAGGGTAGATATTTTCTCCCCCACGGATAATCATGTCTTTTATTCTTCCCTCTATTCTGCAGTAGCCAAACTTATCCAAACTGGCAATATCACTGAAAAATATGCAAAAACAAGTTCAAGTTCTTTCAAGTTTAGTTAAAATACATTTAATTAAACCGAACTTGAATTATCCCAGGACCATTAAGGGCTAAAATTCTAAAATTGTAAAACACTCATTTGCAAAATATGCTAAATGATATATATATATGATAAAACCATATGCACTTGTTAAATCAGTAAGAAAAAAGACCCTATACAACACTCATCTTACAATATCAGGACACATACCCAGTCTTGTACCAGCGCTCTTTAGTGATGCATTCTCTTGTTTTGGCCTCTTCTTGCCAGTATTCTAACATGACGCAGTAACCTCTGATCATTAGTTCTCCCTGAGTTCCAAGAGGAACAATGTGTCCTGTTGTAGGGTCTACCACCTTCGCCTAAGGAATACAGACATGACCAGTACTTAAGCACACTTAAAAATGTATTACTTACAATTAGTGCAGGGGTGTCCAATCTTATGAACAAAGTGCTGGGTGTGCAGGTTTTCCAGTCCAGCCAGACTATGCAATTTCCCATGTTTGATCATTTGATCTTAGTCAATAATGTATCTTGTGAGCTCCTGCTTGGGTGCAGTAAAGACATGCAACTGCGCTCACCCTTTGTGAATAAGGCTAAACACTCAAATTAAAAAGAGCTCATTCATTTAAGTAACATGATGAAATGACGTGCCTACCTCAGTGTGTGGAACAATACATCCAACTGTCTCTGTCTTTCTTTCTATGTTGTCCACAGGGAAGCCACAGAAAGTTACAGGACTGTTCTCAGTGGTGCCATATGCAATCTGTTCAAATAGAAAAGGGAAAACAAGAGCATGTCTTCTCTCTGTACTTCATTGCGGTCATAAAAAAGTTGTTTTTTTTTACCATTTGAAAATGCCTTTGCATGATCTCTTCTTGACAAATTGAAAAGCTGGAAATTTGATAATTTGTGTGTTCAGGAGCTTTAAAAGTACTGTTCTACCAAAAGTTGCTTTCAAGCCACTTATCTATGTTGCTCTGTATCTGAATGTTTACACCTTTCAAACCAAAAGGTTAACGTGCTTTGTCCACCCACAGTTTGATATCTCTCCTAAACTGGCCCAAAGGCAGGCAGCCTGCTGTGTCAGCATGGAAAGGACTGGAAGGCAGGTGAGGTATGTAGTGCACATCTGAGAAACTGGCTCATCTGCTGCACTTTCCCCCACCTCTGTTCCATACCGTCCTATCCATCAAAGAAACATAGTTTTAGCTTTGCTGGTCATGAAAAAGCAATGCATCCTGATGCCATTAAAAGGCAATATCAATTGCATTAGTAACCATGTAATTAATTAAAATGATTTAAAGTACATAACTATGTTTAGCTTTTCATAAAAATAAATAAATGGTAAATATTTTACTAGAAAATGAGAAACAAAATGTTAAACAAGACATAATTAGTTGTAAAAGCAGATAAGAGAACCAAATTAAAGAAATGAGACAACTTATTTACTCTTTACTCATTTAAGACTTAATGATAAAATGCTATATTATTACATCTACGTATATATCTATATATCTATATTATATACATATATACATCTTAGTAAGAGTAATAGTATTTAAACCAATAAATTGTAACAAGTAATTCAAATGGGTTCTGTCACAAGTTGCTCCGCTGTCTGTTTTGCCATGTGTTTTTGTTTTGTTTCCTATCTGTGTCTATGTTCATGTTAGCACTAATAATTAATGTCAGTATTTTTGCATCCTACTTTTGTGTATCACTCCAGCCAGACCTGCATGGTCACAATTTAAGTGATTTCTTCATTAAGAACAGGTGTGGCAGTAATCAGGCCTGGGTGTGGTTAGAGATATTGAACTCAGGTGTGATGAATCTAATGAATATCACTTTGTCACACAGGGCTCTTTAGGTTTAGAGTTTTTTCTCCCTTAAAAATAAAATCCCTCACTTAAAAAAATGCATTTCGTGTTCACTAGTGTTGTCTTTGACAAATATTTTAATTTGTTTGATGATCTGAAACATTTAAGTGTGACAAACATGGAAAAAAATAAGAAATCAGGTACCAGCAAACACTTTTTCACACCACTGTGTTAGGCACCAGACAAACAGCTATTAAAGTTGATGTGCTAGAAGCAGGAAAAATCTTAAGCATAAGGATTGGAGGCACTTTGACAAGGGCCTTACTGTCAAAGCATCTGCAAAACAGTAGGTCTTGTGCAGTGTTCAAGGTCTGCAGTAGTTGGTACCTACCAAAAGTGATCCAAGGAAAAACAACTGAGCAGTTAGCAACAGGGTTATGGACACCCAAGGCTCACTGAAGCATATGGGGAATCAAGACTAGCCTGTCTGTTCTGATCCAAAAGGAGCTCATGTTAATGCTGGCTCTGATAGAAAGGGGTAAAAAGACACAGCACACAGCAGACAGAGCTGTTTCAAAGCCTGAGAAGGGCCTACTCAAAATCAGACAGGTGTTTTTAAAGTTAGAGCTGATTAATGAATATACGGTCATTCAGAACAAAACCTTGTATCTCATTAAGTTTTACAGGAGAAGAAAAACACTTTCGCTTCAAAATGATTTTTTTTGTAATGGTCAGATTGTGATGAAATGTAAACGACAGCAGATTCCTTTCAAATTTGGTAAAAAGTGACAGTGACAAAATACTGTAAAGGTGCATGCCCATCAGGGTGCTTTCTACTATAACAAAAAGAAGCAGGAAGTATGAGAATTAAAATATGCATTACTGTAATGCAAACTGCCAAATATTCTGTGCGGATTCCTCTTAATTTTTTCTTAAAACTGAATAACCAACACATACACATTCATCATCTGCACTAAACATATATATCTGATTGAGCACAGATGTACTTTCTAAAGCAACGTCAGCTGTGCAGCCTAGATACGGAAGACAGAGACTTGACCTGTTGTGAATGCAAATCTGAAAAGCTAGAAGATGCTTTCCCAATAAAATTTTACATTTCTTGAGCAGACACTAGATTCCACCTGTCATGAAAGCAGCTGACTTATTCAAAAGCAGACATATCTGCGGCCATGTAATAAAGATCAATGCTTATTATAACATGGCCAACAATTCCCTTAGTTCTGTTTTCTCTTGCAACCCTAATTATTTAACAATGACATGAAACAACTTCACAGGCACAATTATATTTTTTCATTTCATTTTCTAGTTAATCACCCAATGCAGGACATTAGCTCTTTCTAGTCTTACATTTTAACTAAGAAAACTCAGGTCTTAATGTATTGCTCACAGACACAGCCAAAAAGAAAATGACAAACCTTTTATTGCCTCAACAAATATTCAAATGAACATAAATCAAAATCACGACTCAGCTAAAGAACAATAACAAGATGGGACAATACTGCAAATCTTCCAAAGTCTGTGAAATACTGTACATATTTGAAATAGGAGACACTTGTGCAGAGGAATGCATGGCTGATTTTTCTTTTACAGAAGAAAAGAAAAACTCATTTCCATTGTTGTTACTTGATTCAGGCCAAACATCTGGCAATAATTATGTGTTATAAAACAGTAAGCCACATAGGATTGGCTCCCTTTTCTCATACCACTGACTGTAAAACAATGAAAGGTATGGCAGGGCACACACTGTAGTCCTACGTTAACTTCTCAGGAGTCCACTTTCTCCTTGTACATTTGATAGGGCTCCTCGTGGTACTTTTAGAAGGCAATATGCTTTGCTACCCAAAACATATTATAGATATTAACAAGTTATATGCTCTAAGGCCATACACACTGACAAGGATGTGGCACTGAAATACCTAGAAATAACAACAATGTCTTTGTTTGAGCTAATAATTATCCAGAGGTACTTTACACTGGCAATAATGATAAATCAACACAAATGTTAGAAGACTTTACTAATATCCTCATCTCATACCTGTAGAGAGTTAAATTCTCAATTATGCTTCACTTCCTCCAGCAGGCTACACCACACAAAAAAAACTCTGGTCTGACCTGAGCTCAGGGAAAAACACTTTTTTTCCTACCATGAGTAAATATTATAAATACTGCTCCACTCATATGACTGCCATTTCTCTCTAAAGGTCTAAAGTGGATCTTTTTGCACTGCCCTCCTTTTCTTACTCACACCCTCTTTCTGTCTCGCTCTTCAACTCACCTCTTGCTCTCTCCTTTAGCACTCTGATATTTTCTCTCTTCTCTGAGTTTTGTGTGGATCCCTGTTGCTGCCTGACTACATCTTTTTTGCTGCATGAAGCTTCAAGAAGACAAGAAAAGAAAAGAAAAAGGCACCAGACTGTCAAGAACAAAGTCATTATGAAGGTCTTGAGGTTCCATCTAGTGTTCTGTATTCAGGTTTTTGCCTTGTATGTAGTAGGTATACAAAGCCAATGCCCTAGCCCTTGTCACTGTCATGGTGACCTTCAGCATGTTATCTGTGATAATGTTGGTCTGAAGAAGATTCCTCACATCTCTGAGGCCACTCGTCTTCTCAACCTGCAGCGTAACAATCTGGGTATGCTCCCCACTGGAGGCTTCAGCGACATGAAGGGGCTCATCTCCCTCCACCTGCAGCATTGTCAGATTCGAGAGATTGCCAGCCAGGCTTTCAAAGGCCTCAAGAAGCTCATTTACTTGTACTTGTCAAACAACGAAGTCAGCACCATCAAACCTGGAGCTTTTGAGGACCTAACTGAGCTTACCTATCTTTACCTCGATGGAAATCGCATCTCAAGTCTTTCTAAGGGCATCTTCTCCCCCATGATCAACCTGTTTATTTTGCAGCTTGATAACAACAAAATCCGTGACCTGCAACCCGGCACATTTACGGGTGCAAAAGATCTCCGTTGGTTGCACATGAGCCATAATGAGCTAAGTTCAATGCAGCCTGGCTCTCTTGATGAAGTTGAGAACCTGGCAATTCTTACCTTGGACCAAAACAAGCTCTCTACATATCCCATTCTTGCCATGAGCAAGCTACGTGTTGTTGAGGAACTTAATTTGTCAAAGAACCCAATAAGCTTCATCCCTGATCATGCATTCCGGAGCTTTGGTCGCTATGTTGAGAAACTGCATCTCCATGATATGGGCTTGGAGAAGGTGAGTACACTAAGTAAAGTTTGTGTTCAATGTCATGACTTTTTTAAAAAAAAACTGCACATCATGCAATCAGCCAAATGTATGCTAGAATATTTGCAGAGAAATCAATTATGTAGTTGTTTTTTTTCTAAATTCCATAAATGAGGAGCCTTTCTGTAAAATTCTAGCAGTATGGTGGTTTGTTTATGTATGGTTTCCTTGTGGTCTGGAATCTGGAAAGTGTACATACCATATATCTCAGTTCGAGGTTAATAGTAAGAAGATGAATCACGGTATAAACTGCAAACATAAATCCTTGAAAAAAATAAACAGTAATAACAAATATTAAACATTCTTGCATACAAAGCGATTCTCCCCTCTCTTACTCACAGAAAATCTTCCTGATCTTGCCTCCATCCTCCTCTTACCCTGAGGACTTGAAGGAGGTCACATATGCTTTGAGTGAGGATGCACATGTGCTGACACCAGCAGGAATCCAATCTCCTGCTTAAGTTAAAAGCCTTTGAAAGTACTCAAGCTGAACATAACTATATGTTCTTTGATCCTGAAACCTATGCTTGCTTCTACAGAAGTACCAACAAAGACGTTCTCAAGTTCAATCTCAGGCAATGCTCCAGTGT
>JBBIGC010000104.1:33669717-33701322 GCA_037576955.1 Lepidarchus adonis | reverse complement strand
CACACACACACACACACTGAATATCTTAACAATATACCTTATATCATGATATATTCACCATCCTAAAAACATGGCTACAGCTGACCCTACCACTAAATGACCAGATGCAAAGGAGAAAAGATGAAAATTTAATGAAAGGTTACATGGGTAAATTATTCTAATTCTGAAGTGTAGGCTTCCAGTGGGCCTGGAATCTACTGTGCTCTGTGAGTGTATGAATTGCATGAAGCTGCAACATAAAGTTGTTTATCCTTTTCCAAGTTCCATGCTCACATTAGTGTCAGGGCATGAGGAGGTAGTGTATGAAAGCAGCAGCGTTCTCAGATATTTTTAGCATGTTTGCTTTGGCCTATCCAAATCTTTCTCAGTCTAATAATTACAGAAGTGTTATTTTGAGATCTGTGATTTCCCCCTTACAAGGGGAACCCAGTAAACAAGTCAGAGGCTAGGAAACCAGTAAATAGTGACAGGGCGTTCCAAGACCCATGAAGAGAAGTTATTTTAGGCTGTAGTTACCCTACCTGAATGCACAATTGTCAGTTGATGTAGGAGAGAAGAGAAAGAGGGTGGCAAAAACAACTCTATGCTGGAAGTTATCCATCTTCCATAGTCTCAACCTACCAACCGCTCAAGCTCTCCACTCTCTTCCCCCTCCCTAAGTGGAAATTTCCAAAAGTCCACTAAATAAGCGCATCTCTTTTGGACTTATATAACACACCTAGACACACTCACACGCGCCATCTGCAATGTCTCTGGCCCAGAACCACCCTCTTCCTTTAAGGAGAACCGCCTTCATGCCATGCAGGCAAAAAGATTCATCTAGCACCTCAGTGAAGTTTTTAACAGCCTAGCAGTTGCTTATGAAGTTTAATGGAGGGTTGGGATGGTAGTGCAGAAACGTTTACATAAGCCTTGGCACAGGTGAAGGTATGTGAGGGCTCTTTCATTTGAAATAACCTTTCCACCAAGAAAACAAAGTGAGGGCTGGCTGCAAGTAGAGAAGAAATTCAATAAAATTCACATTCTCCCAATTGACACAAAAAACACGGTCTATCTGCAAGTAGTAGAGAAATTCCACATTAGCACAACACTTCCAATTGACGTCCAGGTATTCCAAAATGAAATCAAAGCAGTGGAATTTCACTTTTCTATGTTTATGTATTTCCAAAGTGATTGCCTTTTTAGTGTCATTAGATTAAGTATGTTCCATAATTTCTGTCTGTGTAGTTTTCCACTGCTGCTTTCGAAGGGGTGACCGTTCTAAAGTTTCTGCATCTTGAAAACAACAAACTGAAGACTCTACCAAGCAGTTTGGTTTTCACCACCATCCAGAATCTTACTCTGTTCAACAACCCGTGGAGCTGTACCTGCCCGTTAGCAAATCTTAGAAAGTAAGGCCAAACAATTACAACGTCAATGCCACCTACACATTTTCCAACACAGTGGAACATATTTATTGTGTTATAGCTAGTCCCTTCTTTTGTTTCTGTGTAACCTTGCTTGATTTAGTTAAAGATAAACTGTAAATGAAATATAAGATGGTACAAACTATGCATCCTTACATAATGCAGTGCAATTCTCAAGACACTACCCTAAATTAGTTTCAACACCTTTGCATATTTAGATGGATGGACTCCAGTCGTCATCACCCTGATGCAGTCTGTGCATCTCCTGGAAATCAGAGAGGCAAGCAGATAAGAGACAGTACTGCCTTCAGCCGGTGCAAAGCAAAGCAAAAGAGAGCCAAGAAGGGAGCGCGCCTTTGAAAAGGTAACCAAGTGCTTTAAAAGTGTAGCCTGCAATCATAAGAAATAACCTCATGACTGGTTAAGGTTTAACCTTGTTATATTATTCAAAACATCTGAATCTGAAAAAAGGCAGAGTAATGAAGGCTTACCATTCCCTATGTGCCAAATGTAAATAAATCATGATAAAAAATGTTATGTGGTTATTAAATATCCAGTCTCTGGGGTTCCCTGTTGGGAAGGCAGTAGTGGTTTCCAACAAGAGACCACAGCTCTCCCATTTGGTCCATAAGAAACTCTTTCATGGGTATTTATGAGGGACACAAGCAAACATATCCAAAAGTGTTTCTCAGCAATATTTTAAAGATGTTACATTATCATAAAAACTTTAATTTACATTAAATCTTTAGTTTTTCACATTTAGAAATCACCACAAAATAATTTGTAAAAAATTATTTTAAATAATTTACTAATATACCTATTACTGATCATATGTCTGGATTCTTTCTTAAGGGTGACATAATGATTTATGGACCACATAAGCTTATTTGGAAGCTGAACTTTAAACCTTAAATGTATATGTTTAGTTAAAGGTTATGCCTGTAATTTTGGTTTTAGAAACCAGATCTTTAAACCTAAAAACTTAGTTCCAGTCTATTATCTTAACAATATGTAATCAAACTATAGTAACCTTATCTGAGAACTAAACATACTAAAGCATAACTACAACTATCAGCAAATTACAGCAGCCAAGAAGTTACAGCCACATTTGTGAATGGAAGATTATTTTATCTAACCTACTACAGCATTAAGTGCCATTCAAGTTTTTTGACCTACTGGGCACTCTATGCTAAACAGTGTTTTATATTGTCTCAGAATAGTTGTTTTAACAACAGGGGAACCATTTTAAGCATTAGTACCATATTAAAAGGCTTCTTTACAGAATAATAAATAAAATGGTTGAAAAGAACCATAAATAACCGAGGAAAGAAGCATTTATAGATTATCATAGTTCTTTGTGTTGTTACAGTTGGATAGATAATCCATCCATCCATCCATCCATCCATCCATCATCCAAACCACTCAATCCATTTCGGGAAGAGGGGGAAGCTAGAGCCGAACCCAGCAGACTACGGGCAAAGGCAGGATCGATAGATAATAATAGCTTTTAATAAAAGATCCACTTTTTTAAAGTATGACCTCAGTTCTAAAGTGCAAGAGCTCTCATAAATAGGCACAAAACCAAGGTCAAAATATCTGAAAACCTGCCCTGTGTCTTCTCCAGTTTGTTTGAAAATATGAATCTTGCTTCTATAATTGTGGTCAGGATACGGTTTAGGCTACTGTCTTATTTTGCAGTGAATTATTGTACTCTGTTTCGTGCCTGACCTCTGTTTTTTTATCTGATCTCCGGATTACACTTTGTGCTCTGAGCTGAGCTGTGTCTTTCCACATTGGCCAGCACAGTGTCACTCAGTTATGCATGTCCAGTACAAGGCTTGGCTGTTTGATTTGGCTCCCTTCTTTGTGTCTTTCCACAGGAGACAGCACAGACGCCTGTCCGGATGACTGGCTATGTGTGCAGAGAAGGGAAGCATTGCTACTTTCTACTTCAAGACTGTCCATTCTTTCTTCTACATTCTATGAAGTGGCACAAATATGCACACATTAAACGTATGCTAAAATGAGAAGCAAAGAGATACGTTTGTAGACACCACCAACAAACACCTGTAGAAACTGTCATTTGCAAAGTTAAATCCTACAGCATATACAGCCTGACACACTCTGTGCTACATCTATAATCATCTTGTGGACTTTATTAAGCTTGCAGTAGCTTCCAGATAAGCAGACAGCCTCTTATATTCCATCACTCACTCTGTTCCAACACTACTGTTACAATCTCAAATCCCTTTTCATCATAGCAATCATTCCTCACCCTGACTACAGTCACAGTATCAAGGTAAGAGACTTTTAGTTAAGGAATAACAGTTGCACAAGGTTGTCCTCCATGGCACCTTACCATGATAACCATGGTTTCCATCAATATCTGACCACTGTGTCCACAGAATGCTCCACAAGACATATGCATAATTAAACTTTGAATTTAAAGGTAGTTTGGAGGAATGAAATAATGGGAGAGTAGAAAGGTGTAAGAATGTATGACTGTCCGAGAACACCATGACAAGCTGTAATGTAAAAAAAGAATGACAAGGTCCAGCAACTTTCAAAAGACCTTAATTATCTTCTGTGTCTTCAGGTTTCTTTGTTAATAGTTGCCCAACATGTGATCAAGACAAGAATGACACACTCAAGATATTTTTTGCTTTGTCCCATTTAACACCTGCACTATCAGATCCGGCATGCAGGTGCAGACCAAGACAGAACATTTTCCAAAACTGGGTACTGGCTGATCAGTTAAGGCATAGCTCAACAGAAAATTAATTTGACTGAAACAAATGAATCTCATGATGAATAAATGTTAAATAAAATGCCTGTTAAAACAAACTGCCAGTACATCTTATTATTATGTTTTCATAAAATACAAGTAAAAATCCCAATAACAGAAAGATAAGAAATACATATGAAATATCTGCTTTATGGGGCTAAGAGTGCAAATACAATAGAAATGGTTTCCTTTTTAAGCCTGTGCCGCTTTAAAATAGGCCATGCTTTAACGTTTCCATATTGTGTTGCTATGCATTGCTTTTTTATGATGATAATCAAATCAATTAATAAGTGGTTAAGTTAAATAAATACAATTGAATAAATACAAGTGAGATTTTTATATGGATAATGGCAAAACACTGTGTGGCACACTGTTATATATTTCCTTGCAACTTTGTGTAATAAGTGGCCTGCACCATTTTTTCAATAAAAGTTCACCTAAACAATCTGTTTTTCAGTCTGAGGGTTTTTTTTGTTTGTCTTTAATGAGCCATAAAGCTGTTTTATATACTGTTATATATGTATCAATTATGTGAAGAACTTGTGTGTTCATTTACATTTTATTCTCAGTTGTAGCATTATTGTTTTAGTAAAATAGGTAAACAGGAAAACTTTCTGAAAGGATAATGGGATATAAAATCTAGTGTTATTTTATGGCATAAAGCAGTATTATAAAAATGACTAATTTGGAGCAAGGGATGTTTTCATCGTTTTCAGACAGTGTAACAAGTTTTCTCTGTAAATAGGTACTTCACAGATTTGCTGCTTTTGATTATTTGCTGTGTTTTAATTTCAGTATTGACTTATTATAGTGGTTAAGTTGAAAATGCATTCAAAGACTTTTTAAAATACTCTAAAGTCATGTGTTCATTCACCTTCCCTTTCACTTTTAGTCAATTACATAACTCTCTGTCTCCCTCTAGTGAATTACTGAGAACTACAAATTCTCTGATGTCTGAAATAAGACAAACTAGACTACAAGATAGCACACAGATAAAAGGTACTAAATCAGCTGCATTATTGGCTGTAATTCTTCAGAACCCTTAGTCTGTGAATTTAGCTGTACAAGATTCCATATCTAATTGCATAGTTTTATATTTGCATATTTTTTATTATTTGCATTCACTCAATAAATCTCTAGGCCTTTTAATTTTATTCTTCCACCTTTTTGCTAAAATATAAATACTCCCCTTAAGGAAAGTCAATGTACTGTATTTCTAAAACTCATTTACACAATTGGGCTGTTGTTTTAAAATAGCCTCTACCATGGCAAACAAAAATTCAGAAGTTAATTTATAAATAGCAGTCAGTAAATAAAAATCAATATAACAAAAAGTTAATCAATTAAATAGAGCAAAATATTTTACTATGTATATCCAGCTGTCAACACTTACCGTTAGTTCCTTTATGCCCATTACTTTAATAACCTTCTTCATTATTTCAGGAGGGCAGGGGGAGCCAGCTATAATTCCTGTCAGACAAAAACAACATATACTCAAAGACTCACATGTAAAAAACACTTGTAAACAAGTCAAACAGGGTTACAAAAAACAAAAGCCTGTACCCACAGGTTGGGTCTAGGCATTTTAAGAATTCCATAATTCACCTGCTTGGACAGACGACAGGTCAAATTTGGCAAGGTCAGGTTGGCCCAGCAAATCTATGTACATAGTTGGAGTGCCATAGGCAAATGTGCACCTGCACAGGCAAAAGCAAATTATGATCATGTTTAGTACAAAAGTGGAGACTATAAAGCTAGGACAATTGCTACAGCCATGTCATGTTTCAAGAACCAGATATTTAAATGCAAATGCAGTAAAACATATTCTCAGTTTGCAATAGTTCTATGAAAACTGTTCTACTTGCAGTGAGCATGATAATCATCAGCAGCCTTGGTCAAAATGGATAAAAAGGATTATTAAGAAATGTCTTAGTGTTTAGGATTACTAACCTTGCACTCAAAATATGGGAAAAATATGTAATTGATGTTAATAGTCTAGCAGAAGCCTTTTTCATTTTTTCCTAAAATCATGTGACAGTTATATGCAGAGTCTCCTCCTTTAATACTTGGAGTGAAAACAAGCAAGCAATCTATAACTGTTCCTCAATACAGAATCTCTCCATGGCCTCTCCTTTGAACCCTTCTTTTCACATCACCCCATAGGTTATCAATGTGGGTTAAAGAACAGTTATGCCAAATATGACTTTGATATCAAAATATCAAAACTGTGGTCACTGAAACATGTTCTTGTGGATTTAAAATCACATTTTGGACTGTCATGTTAAAACAAATGTTCCTTAACCTGGTCCTGGAGCATCTGCACATGTTGGTGTTTCCCTTGCTCCCAGCACCCCTGATTCAATGAATTAGCCCTTCCACAGGTGCAGTGGTATGTTAACCAGCAATATACTAAAATCTGCAAAGCAGGGTGATCCACTACAGGGTGGGAATTCTCATGATCATCCTCATTCCACTGGGTGAGATCTTGAGTGGAGCCCCAGACAGAGGTTGAATGATGGCCATTTTGTGTTTCTTCCATTTTCAAACAATTGCACCAACAGTTGTCTCCTTCTCACCCAGCTTCTTGCTTATGGATTGGTAGACCATTGGGCCTTGTGCAGGGCTGCAATCTTGTCCCTGATATCCTTAGACAGCTCTTTGGTCTTGCCCATGGTGGAGAGGAGTCTGATTGATTGATTGAGTCTGTGGACAGGTGTATTTTATACAGGTCACTAGTTGGGACAGGTGTCTTTAATGTGTGTGGTGATTTGAAATTAGGAGTATCTAACTGGTCTGTGGGACCAGAACTCAAATACTTATTTCACTAAATGTCTATATTTTATATAATGTGATTTTCTGGATTTTCTTTTTGATATTCTGTCTCTCCCTGTTAAAATAAACCTACCATTAAAATGATAAATAAATTTGTCAGTGGGCAAACTTCCAAAATCGAGGGGTCGGAAAAATAAATTAAAATAACGATTTCCACCACTGTATGTTAACAAGATTCCCAAGCCCTGTGGAAAACAATCTCCTAAAATATCAAAACACTATAAAATATTACATTAAAACCACCTGTTTAAATTTGTGTAGGCCCCAATTTTACCACAAAAAAGCTCTGACCCATGAATGCATGGACTCTACAAGAACTCAGAGGTGCTTTCTAAACTCTACAGGAAGACCTTACAAGGCCTACGATTCTTAACATGCTATGACTCAATCAACTATTCACAATATCGTCCTTTACAAAATTGCTCAGATCCTTATATTTTCCCATTTTTCCTGCCTCCAACACATCAACTTCAACAACTTATTGTTTACTTGCTGCCTAATATATTCCACCCCATTGACAGGGGCTATTTGATTTTAATTGATCTCTGTATAATAACTTTTATAATTAAACTGTAAAACACGATATGTTAAAAAAAGTAGTTTTAGACAAAGGTTTTCCATTCTTAGACTAAGCTAACATTTTTTCCCATCTTTCCCAAGGTGCCAATAATTATGGAGCTGACTGTTCAAGTAGTACATTTGCTAAAAAAAAACACCAAGGTGATAAAAACATAAACGCAAGTTAAACAAAATAGCAAACAGACATACTTCTCATTCTGCATGGCTAACAAGTTGGCATGTCCATCGTATGCAGTGGAAGGAAAAACCAGCGTGACTCCATGTAACGCCATCACCATCCCCCCACCCACTGAGCCAAAACAGTGGTACAGTGGCACTGGCACACACACTCGTACATTTTTCTTGGGTGAAACAGGGTTACACAACAATGAGGCTAAACAAATAATGAAACTACATTCTGGATTCTCTGTTTAACACCTAGACCAAAAATAAAACAAACTTTAAATTATTTAATAAATTATTCAAAGCATTTAACTATAAAGAAATTATACACTTATTACACTGTACATGCAAATCAATGTGTTAAATTACTTAACATATATACTGTCCAATCATATCTAGATTCCACCACAGATCATAAACTCATGCTTACCCTCCACTCATATCCCATACGCAGACCAATAAAGTAGGCATTGTTGACAACATTGTGGTGTGACAGGGCAGCACCTTTGGGAGTGCCAGTAGTTCCCTGCAATCAGACAAGGTTCAACTTATGTTTATGTTCCATTCAACTTTTAAGTTAAATATAATGGCTGCAGGGCCACAATCCTCATACCGATGTAAACTGTATATTGATGGGGTCATCAAAGGAGAGCTTCTTCTGGATGTCCTGCAGTTCCTGGTAGTGCTGGCTGCTTCCTGCCTGCATCAGATCATTCCAGTCCAACATCCCAGGCTGCTGACTGTCTGTCACAATAACTGTACTCAAGTCTGGCAATCTAAACACATTAATGTAGACACAATGACCACCTGACAAAACTGCCACAAAACGTCTGGCATCTTTAAAAAAGCAGGTTTATATGAGGAGTAAAAATCATTTTAATTTAATTATTCCTTAAATTAATACTGAAGATGTTTGATTAACCTTTTGTTTAATTATATTTTTCATTTTACATTTTAATTCCAACAAGTCTCTTGGTCACCATGGTACTACAACAGTGGAACTAAACACTCTAAATATAGTCTATATGTTTATAAAGGGTCATGTTTTCATTTCCCCTTCACTTTACGTTTTGGTCCACCTAAGGTAGTGTGTAGTATTATGCTGGTATTTTCTGCACCTGGAACTCTTTATCCTCCCAGGTGAGGCAGTATCCATCTCAGGGCACAGTTGCCTCAACATGTCACAGTATTTTTGTGTCTTAAACTCGGTTGGACAAACGATCGTTTTGCACCGCACCTAAAAGACAGAAGTATTTCAGAGCAAATGTAGAAGATGATAATCAACATCAAATGTGGTCAAATTAATCAAAAGCAGTTATACCTTTCTCAGTGCAAATTCCAGCTCATGCAGTTGATAGGCTGGATTCACTGACACCTGTTACAGAACAAAATTAGCAAAAGAGAAACTGTTCACACTCATTAATGCACAATAAATAAATAAATAAAATCGGACAAGCCTTACCAAAATTATGCCAGCCTTGGCTGTGGCAAACTGCATCAGAATCCATTCATAGATATTGGGCCCCCACATCCCTAATCGATCTCCTTTCTTCAGCCCCAGAGCCAAAAGACCTGCTGCTGCCTGGTCAACCTGCATATAAACAAACTCTTAACGCTCCAATTATTCTGACAGTCAGTCAAGTAAACATATAAAATATTTCCCGGAAAAATGGCATATTTTCAAAAATGCAATAAAAACTAAATCTGTGATATGTTCATTCATGGGAAGATAGCAAACATACAAAGTAAAGGTAGTTTTACTGACCATAAAGAATTTGATACCTGCAATGCCCTACTGCTTATGATTGTGTTACATCACCTTTCCTTATAATAACACTCTTTAATCATTTTGGAACTGAGGATACTAATTGTAGTAGTTTTGCAATTGAAAATGTTGCCCATCCTTGCTTGATATAAGACTTCAGATGCTCAACAGTCTCTGATCTCGGATGTCAGATTTTTTTCTTTATGACGTACCATATATTTTCAATGGGACATAAGGAATTCATAAGTTTGCATTACCACAGGCTGTTATGTTAATGTGATTGACCATTGATTTGAATAGAAGTTGGTATTGGGGTTGTATGTGAACATATTGAAACTTTCTTTCCTGTTTTTCCAAAGAAATAGAAAGCACCTACTCCTACCCCACTTGTGTATAGTCATTTGAATTTTGAACTGAAAGGCTGTGGAAATATGTGCTGTTGTCAGAGAAGCCCACATTTAAGCTCATTTTGGGGAAAAGGCATGTCAAGAACTTCATGCCTAAGATGTTATCAGCACAAATTGTTAAAACATGTCACTGCCTCAACTTTTGTGTTACAGACATCAAATTCTAAATTGCTGTATATTCATTGAAGTTGGCTAAATAAAGCATTGGAGATCTTTTATGCACCATTGTTTGTTAAATAAAAGTTCAAGAAAATTATTAAACCACATTCTTACTGCATTATACAAAATGTCCCAACTTTTCTGGAAATGGGGTTTGTATGCCATAAAAATAAATGAGCCAGGAAAATGAACAAGAGCAACATTTGAATGATATTTGAACAATATTTAGAGTGCAGACCTTTAATTTTTGTTTATAACAAAAAGCTTTTGTGCATTCACTTAGCTCACATAGTGCAATCAAACATTGTAAAAAAAAATAAAAACATTTTGACATCTTGGATATCAAGAGTTTAGAGCAGAATCATATAAATCAGGCATTTTTCTGAAATGCACAGAGTGGATGCATTTCAGAATTTTGCTTGGAACACTTGTTTTAAAGAGAAACCGCACACGTAATCTATTAACAAGTAAATCAAAAGCTGCACTGCCCAAAACTGCTGAATGATTAAATAAATAAATAGATGCTTAACTAGCAAACTGAGAAAAGCTAAACTTCAAACAGCAATATGTGTCCAATGGGCCTTGTTAAAAGTTACATGCCATTAAACCTGCTCACATTTTACCTTTGAGCTAATCTTTTAGAGTGAATGAATGTGTTTGCTCTGTAGTATCAGTAACAAAAACAAACAACTAAGCAAAGGTCAAACGGTAAAACTGTGCATCACAGGACACAAAGGACTTACCCCAGAATGAACTCTGGCATTACAAATTAAGTGACTGAATCATGTACAGGATATGACAACAGGAAGACAATGGTACTTGCTCAATTCTCCACAGCTTATTAACAGTCCATGTTATCAAGTCTCTTTTTAAACTCATATATAACAATTCACAACAAAAATTTCTACAACTGGACTATACACACAGCAGGCCTACACATTATTAGTATTTGCAAGGAGGACCAAGCGGTTAGATGTGTCTCATAAAGAGGACAGTACGAGAACACAGTGGTCTCTCAACTTTTAATTCATAAGAACCTGGTCCTGTATGACTGGGTGAAGGAATTTTGAGAATCGCCACAAAGTGGACTGAGTAAATGAGTTTGAGATCTTCTCTTGAAGCACTGCTTTGGCCAGAAACCTAAGCAAATGTAAGCAGAAAACTCACATCTTGTTGGAACTGAGCAAAGGTCTTTCTGATACCAGTCTGCAGAAACACCAACGCCTCGCGGTCAGGATAACGATCCGCAGCAATCTGCAGGGTCTTGCCCACTGTGAGAGACTGCAAGGAATGGGAGGACACCCCATGGGCATAGCTGGTGGTCAGAGTCGGTACACTTGGCGGGGTGTCTACATGAATGGCACTGTGCACAGAACAAAACATTCTATTAAAGAATAATAAATTAATGAAGTATATTTTTTCTCTCCCTAATACCTCAGCCTAACCTGATACCCTTTTTTTCTCATTAGCCAATATATACATGCATCCATGCTGTTTGATCTTGGTTTGTATATTCCTTAATTACCATTAATTCAAATGCATTGTTTATGGTCACTCTTCTGTTCCATAAAATTTTGTACTTTTTGTACTGTATCTAAACAAGTTGAGAAAAAAAATGTATGTTTTTTAATTAATTTATTTATTTAATAAAACATCTTCAACACAAACAGACAAGGGCACAAAAAACAGAATGAATTTCTTATCATTCACTTCTGAAAGATTTATTAGTAACAAAAATAGTCTGTATAACTGAGGGATGAAGAAAGGTTGGAAAATAAATATGTAAAATTAGTCGGAACAGTTCTTGGTGGATAAACCCTCACTAATGTTAAAGAAAGGATTGTTCAAAAAAGCAGGACATACAGAAAACGTACATTTAGGGAATATGATCAAAATTAAAATATATTAATGAGACTAGGAATGGATTTAGTCTGTGCAGAGTAATATAATTAATACATATAAAAATGTTATGTGATATTAATGTTTATTAAATACCCTGGTAATTATTTTCCTCGAATTTGGTCTTTAACACAATTGTAATGCACACAACTGAAAGGTGAGATGGTTTTCTCTGCTGGTTGGAATGTGTGCTATTATTCAGCTTTGATTCAGAAACAAAACCCATGTCGACAAACGGTTCATTAGCAGAGCTCCCACTGAATTCAGTCATGAAATCTGATCAACTTGCCTTTCCTGAACTCCTCCCTTTCATTACATAACTTCCCATTAAATCTCCTGAAGAAAATCTCCTCTCCCTGGGTTTCCCACCAAGATTTAAAACTGTGTCAGGTCAGATCAACACAAATGGATAATTTATTCAAGTCCTACATGTATATCTTTTAAAAACAATACAAACAAACAGGAAGTGGGCGGGAGTGGACAGCTTGTGGTCAAATTATTATTATTTTTTAATTTCACAGTTGTCAGTCAGTCATATTCCTACTTTTCACTGCTTCACTGTACCACAGTTTGACAGAAAAAGTAAATCAGAAGTTTTGCTGACACACTTAAGTCTGATCCTGGTCATTATTTAACTCCCCTGTAACTGTAGGCAGCTGTTTCAGTGCTTACCACTTAGGCTGGGCTGCTAAAAATGGTCCCCGAGCTCTGAGCACGCCTCCTCCCGTCTTAGGAAGAATAACTGCGCTGCGAAGAGTTGCCAAAATCTTCAGCGACATAGTTTCGACTTCTGTAGCTGCCAGACGCGCAGGAGACTGATGTTGGAAGAGTCCCGAGCTGCAAAGCTGAACGTGTAGAGAACACAGTCGACACTGGAACGCGCTCGACGGGTGAAATTTATCCCAATGCAACTGGAAAACGACACATCAACGCTAAGTAGTATAGAAATCAATCTTAAAATAAATCCTTACAGCAAAATAAACTATCTGCCTTTTTATGCACAGACCGTTCCGCTCCTTTCACTCTGGAACAGTTAAACTTTGAACTAACGCTGGAGTCAAATGTCCAGATGCTGTAGCGGTGCTCGAACACTAGAGGTCGCGATTTTACAATTTGTGGTATTATAGGGGCGGAGTATGGAAAGTGTCTGTCTCTCACATGTACACACACTGTACTGTCCTCACATACTGCTGAGACTAGGGTCACTAGATGATCTTACCTGAGGGTGGTACTTGGATTCTTGTGAAGTATAAATGGCATGACTCTCGATTGTCTCACATAGGAACAGTCTCTGGTGGTGACATGTACATTGGGGTCTGTTGCTCCTGATCTGTCTACATCTTTCTTAACGTTATAGTTTTAATTGTCCACTTACCCACATTTAAATCTTATCCTTTCACATATCCCTATTACAGTATTGTCTTTTTGGAGCCAATGTGGAAATATAGTTTACAGCACCATAGTGATGAAATGCTCACTGTTTGCTCAGGAAGCTAAACAATGCTTACCCTAAAAGTTAGTTTAAGCTTAGCTAAGCATTTGTCTTAGTTCACTGCATCCCAAACTGCATACTACCACACTTTGTTAAAAAAACAAAACAACAACCATCAGAGTAATTCATTAAAGTGTGTGTTTTGGGCTGTAGCTGCTCACTATTATGGTTCGTCAATTAGGGACAGCCATTGTACAATGGCAAAATAAATGCTTCTTCATACAAGAGGTGAAATTAGATGTCAGCCAGTATTAAACTGCCAATGATACCAAATTAAATATTACGGTGCCACCCTGACACTTCTCTAGCTTCATCTTTGGTCTGTGGCTGTGCTCATGTGACTGGTGCAGAGCCTTGAGGATTGCATCAAACACTTGATGCACATCAGAACTGCAACACGGGTGTGTTCAATTTCCATTAACAAATAATTAGACAATCAACCAACAGAAGAAAAACAAAGATATAAGAATCAATTGTGTACTTTGGGCACTTGCAATTTATGTGTACATACAGAACAACAAATCTGCAGTGTGGGTGGACTAGTGCAGAAGTTGGAAACTTTCCTGTGTCTCATTACCTAGTCAAGCAGCTGCAAATTAATTTCTTATAGACCAGCAGAGACTAGAAAAAGTGGATTAACTTACATTTCATTAATGTGTATTTTGAGAAATCTCAGACATGGGCAGTGAGGAACTACAAAGAAGTAATAAATACAGTCCCACCACCAACTCTAAAAGAATAGCCTACTACTTAAAAGGATGACAATGGACAGGAAAGGGCCTAATCTGAGAAGGTATGTGTTTTTAAGGAGGTGAGAAAATATGAAAAAGAGGCTGTTTTGTGAAAAAGATAAATAAAATTTTCTTTGCAAATTGAAAGCATGCAATTAATACATAATTTGAACCAGGCTGAGCAAGGAAGTCACTAAACTGGGTTAGACACCTGATTTAAGCAATGTGATTTAAGTTCCTAGACAGGGATAAAGCCAAGCCCTTGTTTATACAGTAGTCGAAATAGATGTTATCATATTGGGGGGAAAAATGCAGCGCTGGGCTCTGCTCAGTCCCAATCCACGAAAACCCAGCCCTATACTTACATAACCATCTACTGTATTTTGCCCTGAGGCCATTCCTCTGTCAGTCCACCAGAGGGAGTCATTCTCCAACCTGAGGATCTGTTTTGCATTTTTTGAGCGTTTTATTAAAGTTACTTTCACTATTCACAGCGTGAAAAAGTGTAAGTCGATGACCCCCATTTCTAATAGAGGACAACACTGGGTGAGATGGGTGTGTGAAAGGAGACAGCAGATGTGTCAAATGTACGTATTGCATAGAATACCAAAAAAGTGCACTTGTAATGATGTGTTTTACCTCACTATTATACATGATAGGGTGCAGTTTTGGATGATGAAATGTTTTCCTCATGGTCAGCATTGGGCTGTTTAATTCATAGACAAATTATAACAGGGGAACCACAAACTTTTCCGATTTGAAAATGGATGCCATGTAAACTAGCTATAGGGAAATATTTGAGTACAATCTTAATTACTTTGCGCACACTCCAGTTGAGTGCAATAATATAAGTTGGGTAAAATAATGCTGCCTTCACGTGCTATGGGAAAGATGATACTTTCCAATTGGAAATTGGAAATTGTGTGTGTTTTGTGTTCAAGTGCTTTTGTTGTGGTAGTGAAGTGAAACATGGCGGACCAGGAGTTCATCCTGACATTTTACGTGGGTAAAATAGTTTTATACTTTGTAATTTATCTGCTACTGTAGGAAGAGGATGCATTAATGCCACAACACTAATAGGCTACAAAGTATCTGCTAACAGCAGCAGGAAAAGTTTAATAGGATGCAATACTTAACATTCATGATTTTTTTGTTGCTATTTTGAATGGTCAAAGGTTATTTCATTTCAGCAGCTCATGTATCAAAATTATCTCCCAGTTCTCCAGTGGAAATTACAATGTGTTTGCACTGTCTGCTGTGGTGTGTTCACAATGACAAATAATCACTTTCAATTCCCATAGTATGTGAAGGCAGCATACTACACTACGCTCCAGCAGATGGCAGCATACAGTTGCTGAACCCAAAGTTTCCAGAGAAGAAGAAAAGGACGCGCTGGTTAAAGATTGAGAAATATCAAAATGTAATATCGTATATATCTCATTTTAGGTTGTTGATGTGGATAATGTAGGAAGGAATTGAGTGGCGTGACATGGATAAAGTTAGGTGCTCCGTGAACTACTGGGCAGATTTTGGTGACTTGCTGTTTGGAAGAGTTCTTCACATTGGGACTGAAGCGCTGTTAACCACAGGCACCAGCGACGTACTGGTTTTCAGTTGCAAAGAGAAAGAGGTTAAGGCAAGTGTGCTGTCTATGCTGAGTTTTTAGTTACAGTGTTGATGAAGTCACTTGACAGGACGATATTCTTTTCCAGGCCATCCTGCAGTTTGATTCTCCAGTGACATCCCTGGCTTTAAGCGATGATAAGAGTCTCCTCTATGCTCTTTGCTTGAATAATGGCCTGTACTGTACAGCTCTCTCACTGGAATCCCGGTAATGCACATTTGGGGAAATCTTATCTATCTGGAGAATGATTTAATTTGCATTTTGGTTTGTCTCCTGATTTGTAATTTGATTGAGCAATAATCTAAGCTACAGGTCAGTTATAAGTGGCCTGTTCATGAAGTCTAGTAAACTGTACACCGTACTTTGAAATGTATTTATTTTTACCTTTCTGCTTTGCTTTCATTTTTTTCACAGCTCGCCTTCCCTATCAGCACAAAAGTGTGACAATTCCACGCTCACAATAAACTCTTTTGATATTGTTATCAAAGATGAGAAAATACAGTCTTTTATCCTAGTGGAGAGAAACCTAATCGTTGTTGGACTGCAAGGGTCCTTTTGGGGGTTTGACCTCTATGAAGTGCAAAATTGTTCAACAGAAGCCACAAACTATCACAAACATGCAAGTTTCCAAGTTCCAGCTGTTGCAACAACAGCCCCTCAGAATACAGTAAATGCAGGAATGGTCTCTGCTCCGGTATTTGTCTGCATCTACCCCAGCAAGAACTCTTCAACTACCAGACATGGAAGGCAACACCACTGCTTTCTTCAGCCTCTACTTTTTAGGCTTTTGTTTGGAGTTGATGCTTCTCTTGTTCATTCTCCAGTGATTCTCTGTGGTTTACCGGATGGACGTGTTTTCTATTTTCCGCTAATCCTCCCTGCACTTGGAGAGCAAAAGCCACGAATCAGGATGCTCCACAGCATGGGACAACCAGTAATATTCATTGGAACCTCAGTCACAGACGAGCAGGGGCCACAATGTCTGTTAGTGATTGGTCAGATGGGTCAAATTCTAATGATAAGGGCCAATGAAGCAAGATCTGAGGGAAAGGCAGCAGAATACAGTGAGTTTTGAAGTAATATTTATAAATAGTAATTCAGAGGGGTGTTGATTTTTGATATTGTTTAGAATCAATAATGATTCTGCAAGAAATATTTTTTGGTACAATCCAGAAGTATTTTAAAAACATGATGAAATAAAGCAATAAACCAAGCACTGATTGAACATTGTTGACTCTGAATGCATTGCATTGTTAGGGTTCATTTCTGAGTCTCCATGATAAATCTCTCTTTTTTTTAAGGTTTCTGTGAGCAAACTGTGCAGGGACCTGTGGTGTGTGCTTGTGTAGATGGAGAACATCTATATTACAGTACTTCAGCAAACCTCATGGCTGCCCCCCTGAGAAAGACTTCACCATCATCATCTCTCACATTACCAGAAGGAGAGAGACTGGGCATGAGGTCAGAGAGACCTCCCCTTCTCTGCCAGAGCACTGCTTGTCTTGGCGTGTGCCAAGTGATTGCACTAGCTGAGCCTTCAATTACGCCTACAGGTATTAAACTAGTTTCCTCCCTCAGTCAAACCTACAGAGTTGATGGTATGTTATGTCTTAAACCTTAAAACCTGCAATCAGGTTATGTCATGTCTGTATTTTTTGAACATCTTGATGATTCTGTTTGTGTCTCAGTACTGATTAAATCAGCATCTGTACTGAGAGACTCAGTTATTATAATAATAGTCTCTGTGTGCATGAATTCAAGGTTGTGTACAGCTCCTGGCATTGTCTCTCAGGGGGAGGCTTCTACAGGTGACTGTTCCTCAGAAGTCGGAAAATGACTCCGTGTCCAGGCTTAGTTCATCACAAGTGGGCCAGACAATGAAAGACCTCCTGGCTGGTATAGGAAATGTTTGGGAGAGGTAAGATATCTAAGAATTACTATTAAAAGGTAAATTTTTTATAAAGGTGTGCTTCATCCAATTAAGCAAAAATGTTTTCCCAAATTTTCGTTTTATTCGACAGAGCATCTTCACTAAAACTCCAGGTGCAGTTGAAGAATAACATTCTTGAGCGTTTAAACAAAGTCATCAACATCTGCAACCTGCATTTGACCTATCAAAAGAGAGATGAGGACAGGGAATGCAGGCCACCACTCCGCTGTCATGGTGCCGCTAACTGGCGTACATTGCTACAACAAGACAGTTTAGTTTTCACCTGCACACTGGAAAACTCCAGTGCTTGTGCACTGGATCAAGGCTGGACTCTCTTCATTGAAGTCCAGTTACCCAGTTCTCTCAATGCTGAGAGCCCTTCCAGAACTTTCCAATTTGCTTTGAAGAAATTAGACTGTGGTCAAAAAACACACGTGAGTTTACCTCTCGAGAGCCAAGGTGAGGTATTTCTCCCAGTCAAGATCCATTGCTTCTTGGTCTTCTCCCTACAGTCTTTACTTTGCTTACAAGAATCCAGACACCATTTAGCCAGTGACAGCGCAGTGTCTCAGCATCTGACAGACAAAAACTGCATCAGTCTGGCTCTGAACACTTTAACACTGGACTGGTTAGATTGCTTAAGAATTGGAGAACCAAGTTTACATGGTGAAATTCCTGAACAGAGTACTCCGTATGAAGACACTCGGCTCTTCCTGAGTTCCAGACAGATTCACACTGTGGAGAAGCCTGTACCAAAGGCTGCTCCCCATGTAATGGCAATCCAAATATCCTTTGAGCTCCTGAGATCCCATCTCGGATTGGATGAATGCAATAGTGCAGCATTGTGCATTTCTGTGCTGAAATGGCTGTTAAATGTAACGTCTGAGGTAGAGGGACAAAAGCTTGTGGAGAGTCCGGTGGTATGTGCCCATGGACCAGGCAGACAACCAGTTAGACTGCTGACCAAAGAGGTATGCTTGTAGTTGATGTACAGGATTGTTTGAGATTGTGTAGAGCTTGCTTTAAGGGTATTGTCATCTACATGGTCTTTAGAATAACTTCAAATTAGCTTATCTAGTGTGACATACAAACCTGTGAATACAGTGGAGGTCTTACAAACACACACACTGTTAAGTAGTAGAATTATTCTCAATGTCTTGCCTTAGGTCATACTGAAAGATGTCACCTCAGAAGGACCCCTGTCTGTCATGGAGGTTCAGGTGGAGAGCTTCTCTATAGCAGCAGTATGTGGACTACATCATGCTGTGCTGCGACGTGTGCAGGTGCAAGGACAAAATTATTCAGCATTGTGAAGTAAGGCATCCGGTTCAGTACAATTCATAAATTAATTCATTTTTTTGCCAGGTCCTTCTCAAGAACACTATGAAATGTGTGAGTCCGTCGCAGCTGAAAGGACAGTGGTTGAATGAGGCAGTTCAGCATGCTGAGGTAACACTTGAACTTGGAGCACTAACATTAAAGGATTAATGTGGTGAAAGTGTTCTGTTTAACTCACATGTAGTCAGTGAACTAAGACATGTTTGTTTTTTAAAAGCTAACTTTTAGCTAATTAGTCATGCGAACTTCTAGCCCATTACCATGTGAATTGGCAAACTTTAAACCTTAAGTTATTTAGTAATATGAAATGATTCCATATTAACAACTTGCTTTCTTGATCAGTCTCTCTATAAAGATATCCAAGTGGCTCGTACTTCAGCTGCCTTTGGTGAAATGAAGACAGAGTCACTGTTTCATCTCTACTTCAAGCTAAGAAGAAAGCCACTGGTGATTCTTTGACTGTCTGATCAAAGCACATTTATAGAGCAACAATCATCAATCTTATTTAAAAGACAAGTTATTTCTGTACAAATTGTTGTCTTTCTAGATGATTAATTTCAGCATGTGGATTTTAGAATGTCTTTGTTTTATACAGTCCATTATTCTACTGTATGAATGGTTGTATAAAGAATAATGGCCACTGCATATTTAACAGAATAACTGACATCTCATTTGACTTCATTGTTAGTGATATTTCTGTTGATTCAATTAATTTGCCATTACATGTTTATATACATTTACTCAATATTTCACCAAATGTGCCAACATCAACACATATTTTTAGAATACTGACAAAACCAAATAATCTCTTTGATGATTAATAAAGGTCTTTAACTGGCTGTATAAAGTCCATTAGTGAGTGGCAAGGGGGAGAGGGAGTGTTAGATGCTGGCTGTAACTAAACTGCTGGAAGACAGACCTCCAAAATGTAACCACTGTTGTAGTATACACTATAGACACTCTTTTACTAGACATAAGTTTATAGTACAAAACAAACCTACCAGAAGCCAATGTCACATTAAATTGTCAAATTTCGTTTTTTTCTTTTTGGTCTGAATCCTGTGTAAACAGTTTCTCCCAAAGCTGGTAGTAGTGCCCTTTTTTGGCCATAAGCTGCTTATGTGTTCCTTGCTCCATGACCATCCCATCCTCCATGTAGATAATGCAGTCTGCTTTCTCTATAGTCTGTAGACGATGGGCCACCACCAGCACTGTCTGTCCCGCTGAGCTAGAGAGGGCTTCCTGAATCTTAAAAAAGGTGTGCACATGCATTACACACTACATGCGCAACTGAAGTCTGCATTTGTTATAACAGAATATCAGAATAAGACATAGGCAGTTTATTTATTGAGGAAATTATCCAATATTGCTGAGTGGCAAAAATATGTGAACTTCATAGATTAGCAGGTAATTTGTAGGTGATGGTGTTTTGAATCAATCACAATCAGATGTGAGTGGGTACTATTTAATTTAAAGAATATAGATCTATCAAAGTCTGATCTTCACAATAGTGCAAAGAAGTTGTAAAACCATCTCTGCAGAGTTTGGATTCTACCAATACACAGTCAGACAGATTGTGTACAAATGGAAGAAATTCTAAACAATAGTGGTCAACCAACAAGGATCACAGCAAGACTTCCTATACTCCATGAGGTAACTTCTAATAAAAGCCATACTGCTGTACATTGCATTACTTATCTCCAAAGACAAAAACATTGCTGAATGCCATGTGGATAAGCCAGAATGCTATTGGAATAAAGTTATGTGGGCAGATGAGACCAAAATAGAATATTTTTAACATATGTGGTTTCTTTTCACTATTGTGTTTAGAGAAAGGAATATGCTGTATTCTACATGAGATCCCATCTAAGAAATGTTGTGGTATCATTTTCTGACCTGTTTTGCTGCACCTGCACAAAGCTGATTTGCCATCTTCTATGGAACACTTAATTCTGAATTCTACCAGTGAATTCTAATATAAAATATAAAGACATAACCTGAATCTCTGAAGAAACTGGGTTGTGCAGCAAAACAACGACCTTAATCACAGGTAAGTCATTATACCAAAGAATGGTTAAAGAAGAAAAAACTATTTTTAAAGAAAAGCCATGTCATAGTCTTGACCTTAACCCAAATGAAATACTGTGGCAGGACCTAAGGTAAGCAGTTCATATGAGGTAACCTGCCAATGTCCCAGAACTGAAGCCGTTCTGTATAGCAGAATAGACCAAAAGACTATAGGCTAAGACTCCAGGTCTGAAAAACACTGGAAATATTTAGTTGCAGTTATCGCTACACAAGGTACTGACAAAACAAATTCTGAAAGCAAAGGTTCACATACTTTTGCCATTCACAGATATGTATTATTGGATCATTTTCATTGATAAAGAAATGAACAAGTACAATATTTTTGTAATATTTTTGTCTGACCAATAAAATGGTTTTGGAGGGGCTATGATTCTGATAAATCATTCTGGGTAAAACATCGGAATATGTACAAGCAGCCCTAACCTTATGTTTTTTTAATTCCAGTTAGGATTGGCCTGGAATTTGGACAATACAAATAAAACAATAGGGGAATATTTGCAACATATGTACAAATTATGCCATTTTAAATATTTCACATTGCTTCTCCATGTCAATGAGTATAATCTTGAGGCAAGTCAGGTTTTGTGAAGTATACATACCGCATGCTGTGTGTTGACATCCAACTTGCTGGTGGCTTCATCTAGGATGAGTATTTTTGGATTTCTAATAAGAGCTCTGGCTATAGCAATACACTGCTTTTGTCCTGAAGACAGTTGCCCTCCATGTTCTCCAACATCTAAGGCAAAGTGACAGACAAGGAAGAATAGGGCAACTTGCATATGGTATAACCATTAAATAACCTTTTAATTATAGCATTTGATTTTTTTCCAAGACATTGGCTTTTAATTTTATATATAAAAATTAGTCCCTCACCAGTGTTGTACCCTTGGTCCAGTTTGCAAATAAAGTTTTGTGCACTAACTTTCTGTGCTGCCTCCTCCAGCCTCTTTGTGGTGCATTCAGGTAAACCATACTCAATGTTGTGTCTTATTGAGCCAGAGAAAAGCACAGGATTCTGGGACACCGTTGCTATCTGAGCCAACAGAGAAATATTTTATTTTACTTTGAGACAAAAGATTAAGATCTTAGGAATTACATATACTTCACCAAACATTGTATGGTTAAAGGTCTTTTATTTTAGAATTGAACACAAATGTACATGTTTCTATTTATTGCTGGTCAGCAAAGTTATACTCAAAATCCAAATTTTGCCTCTTCAGTTTAGCACTAGGAAGTCAATAACCACACAAATTGGTTCAATAAAAGTACAGTCCCTTCACTCAAGTACTCTTAAGTAGTTTTGTTCAGTACCTAAACAGATGTGCCATCTTAATGAAAATGTTTGTGTTTTTGAGCTGGTTGAAATTCCTGGGATGTATTTCTGAAAAAGATTTGGGAGGCTGTTCACTTCGTGTTGTGTTGTAGTTAAATTGTTTGGTTTTTTTTTTTTTTGCCAGACTCCTTTTAAGGCTTAATATTTTAGTAATGGTATTTGTCACTTCTTAAATAGCTATGTTATAAGAGAACTAAATTACTGTTCATTAATAGAGATTTGTACATGCTATATTAGTAGTGTTTTTGACACTTACCTGGCTGCACAGGTACTGGTGTTGATAGTGATATAGTGGAACACCATCCAATAGTACCTCACCATCCTGAGGCTCATAGAACCTCTGCAGAAGACTGACACAAGAACTCTTCCCCCCACCTGAGGGGCCAACGAGTGCTGTCATTTTCCCAGGACACAGCTCCAGACTCACAGACTGGGGAAATAGTTAAATGGTGATTATGCATTTTAATGATAGCATAGAATCAGTATTAGCATTAAACTAAGCAAAGATAACTGCAGTTTGGAACAAAACATATCAACAAAAAAAAAAGGTCAAAAATATACAAAAAATTACCTTAAGTGCTTTCCCATCCCGAGAAGGATAAGAGAAGCTAACTTTATCAAAAATGAGCCTTCCTTCCAAATTCTGGGGTATTAAGCCACCTGCTTCTCTCATTTTGGGCCTTCTGTCAAGCAACTGAAAGACCTTCTCTGCTGACCACACTGTGTTTAGGATGTCTCCATAAACATAAACTAGGTGCTGTGAAAAACAGACCAACAGACCAACCCAGGTCAATGTTACACAAACATAAATAGTAAAAACTACCCCAATATGAAGTCAATGATATTATTTATGAATAGACTATTCCAGTCACTAAGCTCACCTTCATGTTGGTCACCATGTCTTTCTGATAGAGCATAAAAGCCAGCAGACTTCCACTGCTTAACTGGCCTGACAAGATGAGCGCACGGCCCAGAAGAAGCATGCCCACCTTCAGGCTCACTGATACAACCTGCACCCAAACACAGGCAGGCGCACACACACACGCACACAGAATAGCAGCTCTGCTGTGGGCTAACATAATCGTTTAGCAGGGAGTTTTCCTAAATAATGTGAAAGTGCCTGGAGTCTAGACAGTACTCTGTAGGAGCATCCACATAGTGAAAACACTGCTATTGTGTGGGGTGCCTTACCCTACGCAGAAGGAGGAAGACTGCGCTGTGAATGCCTTTACGTGTCTGAACCTGTAACTTCCTGGCCAGGGCCTCCTCATACCTCTTCTGTTCCTGAGCCTCACCTCTGAAGCTCCGCACAGTCTTCATAGCATCAATTGCAGAAGAAGCCAGTTGTTCAATCTCAGCCTTGCAGTCCTGCAGCTCTCTGGATGTTTTCTGCTCAGTGCAACATTGAACATGTTAACATGAATTTAATAATATCTTAACTGTAAATTATAATATTTTGACAATGCTTCATCCATGCTTATATTTGTGTTTTGATCTGTTGATGGAGTTGTAGGTAAGTAAATTAAGTATTTAATGCTTAAGTGAACACACACACACACTGATCAGCCACAATATTAACACAACTGGCAGGTAAAATGATGAACATTGACTAGTTATTTAATTACAATGGTGCCTGTCATTTAATTTACATAGTGCTTTTTACAACTGACATTGTTGCATAGCAGCTTAACAAAGTCTTGAACCAAGTCCTTAATGAGCACACCAAAGGGGACAGAAGCAAAGGGAAAAACACTCAGCAAGAGGAAGAAACTTTGGGAAAAACCAAGTCTCAGAAGTGGGACCCATCCTCCTCTGGTTGACACTGAACAGCAAAAAGATCAACCAGTTCTTCAAGTAGATGTGCTGGAAGCAAAACAAATGGGCAACCAAAAGGATCTGAGCCACTTTGGCAAGAGCCTTATTGTGATTAGCTAGACAACAGAGCACCTCCAAAACAGCAGATCTTGTGGAGTGTTCCAGCTATGCAGTAGCTAGTACCTACCAAAACTGTTACAAAGTATGACAACTGGTGAATCAGCTGAGGCCCACTGACCCAGGTGGGGAGTGAATGCTAACCTGTCTATTCTAATTGTACGTCAGCATGGGGAGGTGTGGCTTTGGTCAGCAAACCGGCATCTATAGGCTATATCTGGATATCTGGGCGGAGATCTGTGCTGGAACTCCCCTGGACGCGGAGGTGTTCAGCCCTAACTGAAAAGGGGGAAGCACTTCAGCAGGAGAGACAGTGGGGGCTCAAGATGAGCACTCCCGGTGCAGATGTCGGTTTCTCTGGGGGACTCTCTTGTGTAAAAGAGCTGCGACGTGCCTACCCAGTCCCCCTTGGGGAACCCTGTGTTGTGAGGTTGTGCATGGGTTATCAACCCAGAAGCATGTGCATGCTGCGTAGTTCCCCAGTCCCACCTGTTGAGTGTTTGCAGGCGGGATCTGGTAACCCATAGACAATCTAGATTGCCGGTGACCAGAGCACTCACTCGCTGTTTTTGTTTTCTACCTCTTTTCAGTAGAGGATAGCACACTTGTATCAAGGTGTGTGGTGTTTTCACATAGGCCCAATCATTCCTTTACACTAATCCCACACAAGAGCTACTGTCGTTTAAATAGTGAATGCTGATTATAATAGATACATGTCATAACACACAGGGCATCACAGTCAGAGTTGTTTCAACAACATGTGGAGGTCCTGCTCAGTATTAGACAGATGGTGTTAATGTTATGACTGATCTATGTGCACAACTGCCAGATTATTAGCTCAAAATCCAAACTTCTTGAAACCCAATAATGGCTTTAATTCAACACAATATACTGTATCATAGTATTCTGCTAACAGGACCACTTGAATTTCTCGATATGAGGAGTCAAGATATACAGCAAAACACACCATGCTCTAGAAGAATTCGGAAAGGTTAAAAGATTAAAAGAGATTAAAAGAGGTTAAAAGAGATAGATCAACTCCTGAAGAGGCAGGCTAATGCATTATTTTGTAATTGTAATGTGACTGGAAGGGAAAGCACATCACCTGGTAGTAAGTGTTGTATTTGTTCTGCAGTAGAGCAAGGAGAGGCATCTCCACACATGTAACGATTGTGAGCTGCCAGGACAGACTCAACATCAAGACAAGCATGCTACTTGTCTTTACCAGGCTCCGCAGGAGCACATTCACATTCATGGCTATAGAGCGACCCATCTTATCAGTGTCAGAGACCAGGCGTGAGGTCAGACTTCCTGCGAGGGAAAAAGAAAGATATGCAATGGTTTGGATCCCCATTAGATATTCTAAGAAAGTTTTCTGTCTACATCCCAAAATTATAAATTATTTATTGCTGCTTGGTAGTTGCTTCACATTGATAACTTTTACAATTAATTGCAAAGAAAGCTTTACATATACATATACTTAATGTATATTATACACTGTATGTATAGTACCTGGTTTATTTTCTTCAAAGAAGTTGATTTCCTGTTTCATCAAGTTCTGAAACAGCATGTGTCGGATTCTCCTGTTGAGCCTGGATAAACTGCACATGAACATGCCCCCTCGCAAGCCCGTGAACAGAGAGCTAGATTAAACAAAGTTCATTACATTATAGAGTACATTTATATTTAAATACAGAACGCAACAAAAACAACAGGATCAAAATGCTTCTACCTTCCAAAAGAGAACAATGACATGAGTCCAATGGCCCACAGGAAGTTCCCATGCAGGTATTCCCCACTTAACGTATCAATGATTTTCCCAACATAGAATGGAATACGTGACTCAACTGTAGGAAGAAATGCAAGTCTGAAAAACATCATATTACTGCATACTATATGCTGTATACCTTTGCAAATTTTAACAATATTTTTGCTCAATGTTGTACAATTGCACATTACTCAAATGATACACGAAACCTTAAACCAATCAATTGTTTCTGACTTGATCCATGACCTTTAATATTACATAAGGCACAGGTTTAAGCTAAAAACATAGTTCAAACTTTGATCCAGTCAAATAAGAGATGACCAACAGGAAAACTTACATAATGCAGCCAGGATGAGAAAAAGGAAGGCAACCCCCAGGTGAAAGAAGTCTGGTCTAGACAAGCGAATCACTCTAATCAAGAGTGCTTTGGCCTCTTGCTCTTTCTTCTCTTTTTTTGCATCCTTTTTAGATACATTACAAGGGAATGCCATCTCCCACACCATATATACCACAGTGGCAGCCATTGCATTCAGAACCAGTATGCCTGGCTCAGGGAAAGGGCAGAAGCAACACATGCCTCCCAGAACCATTATTTGCACAGTATCAAACACGGGAGGCAAAAAACACAATAAAGTGACCCAGTGCTTCAGTAAAGGCTGTAAGTCCTGGCTAACCAGCACTGAACTTACTTCATTAAGAAGGGTCCAGCTAAGAGCTCTGAAAGCCCATAGCCAGGTTAAGTTAGGAGCAAATGACCCTTCAGACCACAAAAGTCCTGTCAACAAGGTGAGCCAAAAGATCAGGTCACAGAACAGGACAACTCCATATGCTCGTATTGCAGCATTATCTGTTGGATGAGCCATCATGGAGAAACCATTCAGATATCTTCAGATTTCTGCAAAACAAAAGCAAGTCACACTTACAAAATCAGCTCCAATGAACTGTTCTACATAACAAAAACTTTAATGGTCATACCACATTTACATTATGCAGAAGGAATGGGACTTTATATGTCATGGCAGATATCATACACAGTTAATGAGTTGTCATGACTGATGATGACCACTAAACAAACAGTGTCATTTACACCATACTAATCAGGGCAGATATCACAATGTTTCATGTTATGACAGTTTATGTCACATGCTAACTTAAAGTTATGACATGAAGTTTAGTAGTATCCATCATGACAATGTCTGGTAAAGTTATAATACAAAAGGCCATTTAAATGATGTTTTGTGAATGAACTACACTAAAACAGACTTCATAAAGTTTTTTCTTTAAATGAAAAGCACAGTGTTGGAAGAAAAGAAACATCTTTGAAACATGGTGGTGATAGTATCATCATTTGGGCCACTTTTGCTTCATACGGTCAAGGACAACTTGTCATCATTGACAGAAATATGAATTCTGAATTATGCCATTGAATTCTAAAGAAAATGTCAGGCCGGTTGTCTATAAACTAAATCTTAAGAGGAAATAGGTCATAAAGTTAGACAACAACACTAAGCATTCAATTTGTTCTTCCAAAGAATGATTTAACAAGAACAGTAAATAAGTTGAAATAACTAATTCAAACTCCTGACATTAACCCAGCAGAAATGTCGTGGAAAGACCTGAAGTGAGACATTCAAGTGAGGAACCAACCGACATCCCAGAACTCTTGGGCTACAATTTCTCCTTGCTGATGTTCAAGACTGCTCAACAGTTGCACTTATTAGAACACGCCATTAAATAATCAGTTGTGATGTGATGACATTTTAGGGGTTTTTGATACATTTTGTAGTCTGCTCTCAGGACAAACTTGGGCATGTTGACAAATGTTTTGGTAGTCCTTCACTTGTAGTGAAGAACTCTTTTGAGATCATTTTAAATACCTTGCCAGACTTATAAGCTGCTACGGTCTTCTTTCTGAAGGCCTCAGGCAGCTCTAAAGAGCTCACAAGACTGTATCACTCACAAGCATGTAGCCTTACACTGGATCTTTTGTCCCCACAAAGAATAATGGTCTAGAATATTTTTGTCGGGTTTTTTTCTTCTTACTTTATTTACAAGCCTACATAACGCACCTGACATTCATTTTACAAATTGGCAAATGGACATTGAATTCTGACATTAACCATACCTAAACTTATGCATATAGGTATTCATATAGCTGTTGGGGTTCAGCGATAAATGTTACTCTTCGGGGAGGAAAAAGCAAACAAGACCATACAGGCTATTTGCTAATGCTAACGACTAGCTTCACTAAAAGCACTTCCTTCCTTCTTTCACAGACCGATGCACGGATTCCTGTCGTTACACAGCGCATTAGACTTGATTGTATAAAGTCACGCAGCAGAGGCTACAATAACTATATAAACTAGATATATGCTTTCATTTATAGGTACCTACCGTTGTCCGATGATGTTTTCTTTCTGGGACAGCTATCAGTTTTACTTTCACTTTCATATTCACGGTGAAATGAAACAGGCGTTTACGATGTGACACAGCTGTGTACAGACTAATAAAATAATAAGTTCCTAGCACTGAAAAGTTGTCCCAACCTCCATTTTTATGCACTACATTGATTTATTTCTCACGTTACTCCAATATGTATGCTCGGCTCTGCTCATGTCCCTGATATTGATTTGACCACTGGAGGGCGTTTCTAATACATTTAAAGTTAACACAAAATATGCCAGAGGACAAACAATTATTGTGCAAAGAGAATTTATTTGCAACTGGAAAAAAATTCTTGAGGTGACACAAAAAGCATTTATTCACCTCGATCTATTCTTTATGAAAAAAAAAAGTTTTCTAAATAAACTACTGTTATAAAATTATACTGTATAAATACACATAGCCCTTTTATCATTTAGGTGATTTTCAAGCATTTGTAAATACACAGAACATCTGAACATATGGCAAAGAATATGAAAACAAGTAAGATTAGAAAATTATTAACAAAATGTTGACACTTTACTTTTGGCTTCAGTAACACTTTCATACACCACTGATCTGTGCACAACCCCCAATACCATTAGACATCACCAGTGAAGCAGACCCAGTAACATGTATAACAGTGTACAGCTGAATGCAGAAAATACCTTCAACTTCAAGTTGTTTAGTTTGGAGGTCAGTAACAATGCAACAGGCATGTACAGTAAAGCTAAAATGACACAACGGCATCAGAGGTTTTACAAGTTCACTTTGCAAAGGGCCTTCAGTTTAGTTGACTGTTGATGTTTGTGTGTTACCTGAGGACAATTACTGTAAGCAGGCTAAACTGTGGAAAACGACATTCAACCTAAATGTGGACGGATTGATATGCAAAATTAATGAGGAACTGGCTAGTTCCAGAAATGTGAAGTGTATAGTTAAATCTGAATCTTAAAAGTAAGCATCCGATAAACTATAGCTTGAGGAGTAGCAGCTAAGAGCTCGTCTGCACCTTTATGACGAAATGTTACAATTCAGTATGACAAACAGAAATGAACTGATATGAAATGACAACATTTTTATGAATGATTTTGGAAAATCAGTACATATCTGCACTGCCAGACCGTAAGCACAGTTTTAAACTGGCAAATGTGAGAGCAGCACAAACTGGAGTGTGAGAGGACAAAAGTCTGTGTGCAACAAGTCCTCCATTGCAATAGAAATATAGGCATTAAAATACTTAATTGAAAATATATTTATGAAACAGAGAATTTATAAACAAAATAATTCAGATATAATATTGAAGATAATTCAGCAGTTCTAAGAAATGATCTCAGATCTTTAGCCCTGATTTATACAGTTCACACACTAGTGATGTGCTCGGTTTTTACGGTGGTGTGTTTGTCTGCTCTGCCTGCAGATACTCTGACGTACTGACAATCTGGAGACAGAATTGTTGCTGACCCTGGACAAGGTGATGGTTCCTTCTGAGCTGCATCACGGCGGTCAAGCAAATAGAAAGACACCAAAAGAAACAAAGCTGATAATGCCACTATGATACTGGAGGCCAGGAACACATATGTGTACTCTCCAGTTCTATCCACCAGACTGCCTGAAATATACAGAAAAATACTTCAGACAAATAACAACTTCACATGACAGCATTACATTCATGAAGTCCACTTCACACAACTCTGCTTTGCACATTTTATAATCCCATTATTTCAGACAAGAAACAATTGAATGACCCAGAGAAAATAAATAAATAAATAAAAAACATAAAATGTGGCATATGAAAACGTTTTGACACTTTAACATCTTATTTTTTTCAATGTGTTAAATTTAAATAAATACAAAAAGTGTATTAAACAATGTGGCCTGTAAAGAAAATGTTAACTTGTGTTACCTGGAAATTCAAATAAAGGTGGCGTTTGAATGGGAGTGCTCAAAGGTATATACAGTCTTATGCAAAAGTTTGGGCAACTTTTGATAAATAACATTCTTGTGATTTTATAGTTGAAAAGGCATTAACACGGTCTCTCTAGGACATGGAAAAAATACTCTATATTTTCAGCAAACATTAATGCATAGTTACTTTTTATGCCATAAATCGACCAAAAATATAAACATTATTATGGCACTGTGCAAAAGTTTGGGCACCCTAAGAAAAATGTAATTAAGAGATCTGTGGAGGTCAAGACGAGATCAGAAAGACCAAGAAAACTCTGAGAAAACTGCTTGTATGCTGGTCAGAAAGACAAACCAAAATCCCCATTTAACTGCAAAAAACCTGCATAAAGATTTAGCAGACTCAGGAGTGGTGGTGCACTGTTCCACTGTCCTTCATGGAAGAAAACTTACCTGCGCCTCCATCATAAAATCCAATATCAGAAGTATGCAACAGAACATCTTCAGAAGCCTGATGCATTTTGAAAACAAGTGCTGTGAGATGATGAAGGTAAAATAGAATCTTTGGCCACAATCAGCAAAGGCATGGTTGGAAAAAAAAAGGAGCAGCATTTCATGAAAAGAACTCCTTGTCAACCATTAAGCATGGGGGTGTATCTATCATGCTTTGAAGTGAAACTGATTATTTGTCATTGTGATCACACCACAACACACAGTGCACCACAACAAAATGTGTCCTCTGCATTTAACCCATCACATGTGCACACGTGGAGCAGCGGGCAGCAGTCAACAGAATCTGTTATTTATCAAGGGGTGCCCAAACCTTTGCATAAGACTGTAGGTGCTGGACAGCATTGAGTTGCATGGTTGACATTTTGAGCTGGCAACCTCTTTACAGGGAGCCAGCTGCCAGGTCAATCTCACCCACCCTAGTGAGAGACTGGCACCACCCCACAGTCCTACTCTCCAGGTTCTCTTTCACAATGCAGTGAACATTCCATTCCCATGTATGCCTTACTTGTGCATGCACACACACACACACACAC
>JBBIGC010000104.1:33625686-33652480 GCA_037576955.1 Lepidarchus adonis | reverse complement strand
TTATCAGTACATTGCAGAAAATAATGAACTTTATCACAATATGCTAATTTTTTGAGAAGGACCTGTATATGTAAATTGTTTAATAGCAATTAAGTACATTTAAATACTGGGATAAACTCTGAATGCCACACCATCCTATTGTCAAAACCACTGTATTGCACAGCATTATCCTCCACTCAGTCACTGTCCTGCAGCATGCCACTGCACTCCTGTTCTTCCTCATCTTCCTCACACTCCCTCTCCTCATCTTCCTTGCTGAGATTTATTATTTGTCACATACAAACTGTAGTTACACAAACACATCATGCAGTGAAATGTACCTCTGCATTTTATTCATCCAAAGCATTGAGCAAACATACCCAAAGCAATGGGCAGCCACAGTTACAGCACCTGGGGAGCAGCTGACTCACTAACTAACTCCACTCCTGCTCCTCATCTTCCTCACTAACTAACTCTACTCATGCTCCTCATCTTCCTCACTAACTCCACTCCTGCTCCTCATCTTCCTCACTAACTCACTCCACTCCTGCTCCTCATCTTCTTCACTAACTCACTCCACTCCTGCTCCTCATTTTCCTCACTAACTCACTCCACTCCTGCTCATCTTCCTCACTAACTCACTGCACTCCTGCTCCTCATCTTCCTCACGACAAGAAGGCCTGGCTCACAGTCTCTGCTCGAATTCATCCCAAAGGTGATCTATCAGGTGGAGGTCAGACAAGTACTTCCACACCAAACTTGCAGTCTAGTCAAGTTCTTCAACACCAAACTCGCTCACCCATGTCTTTAAGGACCTTGCTTTGTGCACTGGTGCGCAGTCATGGTGGAACAGGAAGGGGCCATCGCCTTAGTGTTTCCACAAATTTGGGAGTATGAACTTTTCCAAAATCTCTTGTTATGCTGAAGCATTCAGAGATTCTTTTCACTGAAACTAAAGGGGTCAAGCCCAGCTCCTGCATAACAACCCCACACCATAATCCCCCCTCCACCAAACTTTACACTTGGCAAAATGTAGTCAGACAAGTATCCTTCTCCTGGCAACCGCCAAACCCAGACTCATCCAACAGAATGCTAGATGGAGAAGCGTGATTGGTCATTCCAGAGAATGCGTCTCCTCTGCTATAGAGTCCAGTAGGGACACTTTACACCACTGCATCCAACACTTGGTGATGTATGGCTTGGATGCAGCTGCTTCTGTTCACTGTTCTTGAGCTAGACCACCACTGCTGGGGTGGTCTAGTGGTTAGGACTTTACCCCTAGGATCAGAAGGTCACAGGTTCAAGGTATGTTAAATGCAGGTTGAATTTTAGAGGTCCTGTGTGTTCACAATGACAAATAGTCACTTTCACTAATCTGAAGGCCACATGAAGTTTGGAGGTCTGTAGCAATTGACTCTGCAGAAAGTTGGCGACCTCAGTGCACTATGCGTCTCAGCATCTGCTGACCTTGCTCTGTCATTTTACGTGGCCGAACACTTTGTGGAGTTGCTGTCATTCCCAATCTGACAGTAGCAAGGAAATTACACAACTGGACTTGTTGCACTGGTGGCATCTTATCACTGTACCAAAGAGCGACCCATTCTTTCACATATGTTTGTAGAAGCAGTCTGCTTACCTAGGTGCTTGAATGTAAACACCTTGGCCATGGAAGTGATTGGAACATCTGAATTAATTTTTTTTTCAATGGGTGAGTGATTACTATTGGCAATATAGTGTATATATTTAGAAAAAAAGAGAGAACAGGTCAAATGAAAAATTAGTGCAAACAATGTTCCGTGGTGTAGAATATCCAAAATAAACTGTATTCAGTTTTAACGTGTATGCATGTAGGTGAAAGATGACAACTCACAAAAACACAAAGTACATTTTTAATAATTTTTAAAATGATATTTTAGCCAACTTACACAGTGTTCTCAAAGTATCGGACTTCTTCAGACTCCAGCATTGAGGTTAGCTGTACAATGATTTCAGCTAATTTCATTCCCGAATATGATTGGGAGTTCCCCTGAGACAATCTGTACCACAGAAAGAACAATAAAGCAAAAAAAAAATTAATAAAATAAATTCATTTTCATACACAAATACTATATTTTACTACACTATTTTTATACTAAACACCTATAAAATCATTTATTCATTGTTTCAAATCATTTACAGGAATTTATGTAACATTGTCAACACACTCTACTAATGGGAAAACAGCCTAGCAGTAAATTAGCAACAATGTGACATGATGAGATTTACAGGATAAAATAAAGGTTTAAACAAACTAGAACCATATAAATAAACCTTTTTTAAGTTTAACCTTTCTCACTCGCACCTTTGCCTAGTTACAGTGTCCCTGCTGATAATCTAAATAATTCATCTTTTTCAGGATCTAATTAAATAATGAATACATGCACTGTACTGTCCACTGTATTCTCCATCAGCATATATGAATATGAAATACCTCCCCATGTCTCCTACTTCAGTTGTACCAGTGCCCAATGCCTCCATCACCATATTCTGAGCTTCTTGAGTAAAGTTTCCTAACACACAGTGAATGAAGAGTTGAGAGAGTTTCTTCAGTTTACCTAAAGGCTATTTCCACATATACAAATCATGCTTATGTCTCTGTTACATGTCATAATTAAATTTAATATTTAATTTTCTCACAAGAGTGACATGAAAACTAACCATGAAGAAGAGTCTGTAAACAGGAGGCAAGAGAGTGCAAGCCAAGAGGCATCAGTTCACATAAAACAGACAGATGGTCATATCTACAACAATAATACATATACAGTTAATGTTATTCCAAACTTATCCTGTAAAAAACTGCCTGAATTCAAAACACAAATATGAATATACCTTTGCCACCCAGTTAGTGCAATGCCCTGTAGTTCAATGCCAGGCGAAAGACCAGATGCCACTTTTAACCACTGGAGATGGTTGTCCACGTGTCTTTGGGTACTGGTCACACAGGTGTGTACAGTGGTTGAGCCTTTGAAAGAGCTTGCAACCCACTGCTGTACAAGTCCTGCAGACCTGTATTTCTCCATAAGCATAACTGAGTGGGAAGAACAGAATAATATAATTGTTTTATTAACACAGCATATTTGAATCACAATCACAATCACAATATTTATGTGTACCAAGCACGCTCTTCTAAAATAAAATGCTGTACCTCTACTTACTGTATTGTAATTATGTACTTTTTTCAGTACAAACAAACACTTACTAATGTTAGCCACATCCAGAATTGGGCTGTAGTCCCAAATCATCGGTTGAACCAGTCCAGCAAGATCACTATCTATGTAAAAAACAAGGAACATTTTTTATTATGGTTACTGATTGATCCAACACTTGAAAAAAGCTTTGTCAATTATTTTGTGGTTTAATTACTCTTTGATGACTCTCATAATGTCATACCAATGTAACTTTACATTAAAACAGAGCAGTAATTCATTAAAAATCTGAATTTGCAGATGCAATACACCAAATGTAAAACACCCCTCACTGTTCTTCATATATATAAATTAATATTTTTATGTGCTTATTTAGAAGCAGTCTGTGTAAGGCACATGTGTAGTGTATTACATGAACCACCCTTCATGAGAATCGATTAAAATGTAATTTAATTTAATTTAATTACAATAATTTGAGTATTATTCTTTCCTTTGCACTAATAAAGGAAAACAAAGCAAAATATTCACCTTTAATGATGTCAGAGGTCATACTCCTGAGCATGTCATCCCACATTATTATTCTCAGACTGGGGTAATTTTCCTGAATATTTTTTGCCACAGTAGTGATATGACTGAGGAAAAGTTTGTTAATACTGTGACCTGGAATGCTTAACCACTCTTTAGACTCCTCCCCCTCACCCAGCATGTACACCTGGGAAAATAAACAATTTACATCTGTACAATAATCAAATACATGGACTCATATTAGCAGATTCTTCAACCCAGAACATTTAACATGAATTGATTGCTATAAATAATCAATGTTAGGACAAAACTTTATATCTCCAAAATGATAACTTTGTAGGAATTTCTTTTTACAGATTCTAATGGAAGTTAATGTAGATTTAAAGTTTTCTTGCTTATTTAAACTGAAAGCATATGATGTAGATTTCAGAACATGACATACATGTCAACTAAAAATACAGTCATGTTAAAAAGTTAGGAGACCCTATGAAAGTCTATGTGTTTTTGTAACATTGTTTGACATATGGATATTTAGTCTTAATTTTAACAATACTGGGAGATTCAAGTATGGTAATACAACTAAACAATTAAAACTGAGGAATAGACTTCTCAAACTTAGGAATAGACTTAGGAAACCCTTAACTTTATTCACAATTAAAATTGCTCAAATCACACATCAGGCGCACATGATTAGAACACTATTACTCATTACTCATATTTTGAAGGCAGTTTGCCCTATTTAAACCACACACATTTAGTTTGGTGAGCTCCTGAATCTTAGATTAGAGTAAACACTATGGTGAGATCAATAAAGTCATCTGAGGCCTTCAAAAAAAATGATAGGCTTAGTTTAGTAAGGGATTTAAAAAGATCTCAAAAGTATTTGCAATCAGCCATTCCACTGTCTGGAAAATAGTCTACAAGTGGAGGACTTCCAGAACAACTGCAGACCACAAGACGTCTACAAAAACCTTAAAATGTCATCACAGGACCTACATCAGGCTTTTGCTACTGTTGGTGTAAAAGTGCATGCCTCTACATTCAGAAATAGAACGCAAAACTTTAACTTGCATAAGAGGTGTGAAAAAAGGAAACCATTGATCTCTAAGAGAAACATCAAGGCCAGACAAAGATCAGGACTTCTGGATTAATGTTCTTTGGACAGATAAATCTAAAATGTGACAATTTGAACACCAGAACAGAGGACATGTCTGGCATAAACCAAATACAGAACCCCAGGAAAATAACATCATGCCAACTGTGTAGAATGGAGGTGGAAGTGTTGGGATTTTGGGATGTTCTGCTGCAGCAGAACCTGGCCAGCTCACCATCATAGAATTTACAATGAATTCTACCATGAATCAGAGGGTGCTTGAGGAACATATGAGACCATCTGTAAGAATATTAAAGCTGAAGCGGAACTGGACAATCCAGCACAACAATGGCCTAAAACATAGTGGTAAATCCACCCAGGACGGGCTGAAAACAGAGAGTCCTGAAATGATTCACCAATGTTTTCTCATTGGGACTAAGAACAGCAAAGAACAGAATTTACACATACTCAAGAGCACACACAGTGCTGAAATGTTCTGCAAAATAACTGGTTCACTATACTAACACTCCAATTCATATAAATAATGTTATTTGTAAATCATGACAGCTTATAATTAGTGAATGATTATAATTTTTATCAGCCCACTTATGCTTTAGTTAAACTGGCACATTCTCTCAGTTTAAGAGGACGATTGAATTCATCATTAGAAGAACGCATATTTGGTTTAAAACATTATGAATCAGACTTTTCTTAGAACAAATTTAAGAAAAACTTTTGAATTGATGAATGAGACTCTTTGTTACTATGAAAGATGGCTGTAGACATGGACTGTAGCTGTACCAGTATATACACTGTCTACTGCATGCAACCCTTTACAGTCGTATACAGCATGATAAACAGAATGCCACAATTTCCACAATGTGCCAAGTACTGTACTTAACTACCAGCCAGTTACATCAATGGCTATGTCATTTTGAAAAGACTGTGTTGTATCATGGGATACAGTATCACAAAGACAGCTTTGTCTATATCAGGGGTCACCAACATTTCTGAAACTGAGGGCTACTTCATGTGTTACTGATCCATATGAAGGGCTACCAGTTTGATACATGCTTGCTCAGTTTACCTTTAGTTTATATAAATGCAAATGTGATTAAAGAAAAAAAGCAACAGGATTAAATGTAACTTTAGATGCTGCTCATTGGAGAGTTTTTGGAACAGGTCTGTGGGCACCTTATGTGGCCCTTAAGGGCACTCTAGTGCCCGTGGGCACCATGTTGGTGACCCCTGGTCAAAATGCATCTTTGGCATACTGACGAAATTCATGTAAGACACATGCTGCAGACCACTTACTATTTTTGGGCACATGCAGCCTGAGCGATATGTACTGGACTATTTCAAACTGAGCTACAGACTTTAGCATTGGTTATATTGGTTTAGGGTGTACCTCATCTGCTCCGATATGCAAGCTAGTACTTTTAGGGTGAAGCTCAATAACTTGGTGGACCATCTCCAACACAAGAGTGACCCCTTGCTTGGTATGTGGATTCAGGGTCCCAAGACAGTGGCTGACCTCTCGCAGGCTTCCAAAGTTGCTGTGTTTCAAGAAAAACTGAAAGAATAATAAAATGAAGTGTGCATTCTGCAAACAGGACAGTTTAACCAGCTGTCAGTGTAAATGTGTTGTGTGCAAGCAGGTATATGAGCAATCATATCTCCAGTGGGTAATATTCTTCATCTCACTCACTTCAAGATGTCCAAATGTCTGCACGAGAGGAATGATCTCCAACCCCCTGGAACAGGCAACATCTTGTATGGAAATAATGTCTTCACGGCTGCATTAAAGATCATAACAAGAACATCAGACAAACCTTCCAGTGACATTCTTTAGAAAATAAAGTACTCTGCATTAAAGAGAGTAGTTTGTTGAAGCATTCACCTATAAGGTGGATGAGCTTTTGATTGCAGAACCTCCAGCTCTCCTTTATAGGGAAACATATCCTCATACTCTATGAGTAAGCCATTTGCACCAAGATCAGCGAAAAGATGTATAAGCTGAGGAGAGATTGGTCATGGTTGAAACCTACAATGCTTTACCAGAACAAAACATTGAAGGTAAACAACATGATACTGAATGTGTTTACCTCATGTAAGTAGTTAATTCTGGGAGGTGCCCCCTTTAAATCCAAATGGACCAATTTCTTGCCTCTTGCCAAAGGACAAAGGTCCATAGTTGAGCCTGACATTAACTGCAACAAACCGACCGAAATTGTTCCTAGTACCTGGAAATAATCATGTTTAGCATTGTTTCATTTCCGGCAAACACATGTCTTACATTTACCATTAGTGATCTGTAAATATTCTATAACCTTTTACGACTCGTTCACTATTACGTACACCACTCCTGCTACTATTGTTGAAAAATGCTTCATTTGTGTTGCCCAATTACTCACAAAAACCCCATTACAACGTGCCATTGTCACACAAAAATGTTTGCTTACGTACGGCCGCTCACTGTGTTGACAGATGACGTACTAAACGAAACAGCAGAGCTCTGGCTGTCATCTAATATGCGTGCTCGTGTACTAACTAGAGCACTAATGAAATTGGTGGAATGAACCTTTAACTAGCCTAGCAGTTCTGGGGATAATTCCGCATCCGCCGATAAACAAGAACACTAGTTAGGGTGCAAGTGTGAGTATTCAACGATTGCCCGGATGTGGACGTGGCACAAAGTTACTGTGGATCCGGTGCGAATGTCAGCGCTGTAGCGGAGACACCGAGGAGGTGGTAGAGGGATTAACGACGGCTAACAACGAAAGCGTTTCGGGAAGACGACGTTTGTGCTCCTCGGTTTTTTGTAGAGAAACGGCAACCGCCTTCGACGGTCGACTGGAGACGTTGTCCTGTTGGCACGCTCGTTAATACATTTGCCCGTGTCGGAGGTATGTGTTAGCAGCTGACGCTACTGTGAGGCTAACTGGCTCGCGCTGCTGTACAATGTTGGGGTTGGTGGACAGCCCGCTGGCTAGCTGGCTAATGTTGCGATACCCGGGTGCTCTCGTCATTAACTGTCTTATATTCATATTTTGTGGTGGTATGGTAAACATTCGGCAGTAAGACGGTTGTCTTTGTTAATGTGTTTTTACAACTACTCAAACCTAGTGAGTACGAATACTAGTGAACTGTGGATTTGTTGTTGCGGCCCAGTGATCGTCTTGCATGTCATTTATCAGCTCTGGGGGATTTACCTAATCGAACTTATTTTGGTTGAGTTTTCGTTGCGGTGATTGCTTACATGTACGTTGTGTTTGGTAACATCTCGATATTGTTAACTGTTGGATGCTTGCGTGTGTGTTGTAGGAAACACATCGACGGCTAGCTGGCTAAGCTGCTATATAGGAATTGAGGAGGAAAAGCGCCGGTCAGTGACCTAGCTAAAGTCGGACAGGCTTGCTAGCAGCTAAATGCCTTTCCTTAGTCGTAGCCTTTATCTTCAGAAGCATTAATTCAGTGGAAATGCTGTGTTATTGACCTGTTCCGATTAGCATTCTACTAGCGTTCGTGCTAAACGAGCTAAACGTTTGTTTGTTTGGCCTGTTCACGAAACCTGCGATCATTATCCACAGAGAAACTAAAGTTTACAAAACGGCAGGGGACGCTTATCCGGCCTACCTAAGTGTGTTAACTAGTTGATACTGTCGCTAAAGCCTTACACACGCTGGCAGCTGTAAGTTATACCGCCACGGTATCGATTTCATTGAATTATTCAAAAGTCTGTGTTGTGCTGGTGGCAATATTACTTGCTATGAAACTGTCCAGTCGATATCCAAAAATGGTGCTGCGCTAGTTCACTTTGTGGGTCATGGTACTTCCCATTTCAAAGTGTTCAAGTTTTCTGACGCAAGTGAATTAATCGTTTTATAACCTTCACAGAACACACCTATGCACTTTGTAGCTTCATTAACACAACATACAAGGGATCTGTGGATGGGACTAATGTAAATCCTATGTCATTTCCTTTAGTAAAATATTGTACATTATATGAATTCAAATGGTTTTGATCAACAGTTGACGTTTTGTTTAATTCAAGCATGCTGGGTGTATACAGTGTAAAATACTAAAGGCCATACAGTTTACATTCCTATGCTCATATTTTATTTCTTTACCCCTTGTTAGAATTAAAATATGGTTTTTCAGGTGTAAATGGATGTTTTAAAATTGTCCGTGTCTTTAATCATGTGGTGTTTCTTGAATATTGACATGGCCTTTTTGCAATCTGCTCAAGCAGTGTAATGTTAAGACTTTGTGTAGCTATCATTCTGAAAGTGAGTTATGTCTCCACATTCGGCTCCATGAAGTTCAACTGAGCTTCAGAGTGCTGATCCATCAGTCATAGCAAATATAAAAGGTGTACAGTACTGACAGCAGTGCATGGCAAATTAATTGACCAACTCCTTCTTTCCCCTAGATTTAGGGATGAACTGAAAATGAATGTTAACCAGCAACCTCAAATGGCCTCTCCATATGGACAGCCACAGGCTGGCTACCAGGGCTACCCTCAGTCCGGTTATGGGGGACAGCACATGCCAGGGGGCTATCCAACCCAGTATGCACCATACAATGGCCCTGCATCTGCCTACCAACCAGGTCCACCTCAAGGTATGGGGAAAACATGTTGAGATCTATGCATCCTGCATTTGAATCACTGCTATTCACTACAGTAGTTGTTTGATCAGTTGTCATCTGTTCTGCTGACAGACAATTCTGCTAGACATTTCTACTCATTCCTACGTTCCTAGACGGCGTAGTACCAGCTACAGTTTCAATATACATTACTGTTCTTGTGATAAATTTCCTCAGTTTCTGATTAATAATTTGTATCATTAGTACTTTTATAAGACTAGGTGTTCTAAAAAGGTAAGACTGAAATAAATTGGAGTGCCTGTATTCTAGAGTTAGCAATCAATATTTTGTTCATTATAAATGTTATTTTCATATTAGATTCTGTTTTATTATTTGATTCTTCCAGTTCCAAAAAAGCATAAAGACAGAGCATTGTTTTATTTCCTGCTAATAACATTTGAATTACACTAATTTCCAGTCCTCCTGTTCTTAAAAAGACATGTGGTAAATAAATGAGAAATTAATGAGCAAAAAACAGTAACATTATACGATTATTATTATTATTATTCCCTAAACATTTTTTAAATTTAAATTGAAGTAAAAATTATTATTACAGATCACTATTGGTGCTTGTCATTTTTGATGATGAAACATGAACTAACAATGCCTTAAAATGACAGCTTTTGGGATTGTTCTTTTTTTTAATAAAGGATAGCATTTATTTATTTTCCTACTTCCTATAAATTAACTTTTCAGATTATTTGAGAAACAATTTGCAGTCATAGGGCAAGTCAAAGAGCTGAAAATAGTCTTTACAGCGTCAGTCTGTTGGGTCAATTTAGATTAAATGAGAATATTTTGTATGCCATTGTTTTTTATGTAGGTTTTAATAATCAAAGAAAACATCTGCAAAGACTGCATCCAGTTTACTAATGTTCCAACATTTTTACCCATCAAAACAAACATGCTGCTTAGTTGGGAAATAGTGCCACTTTAGTTTTAGCCCCTGTTGTGTCAAAAGGTGTTTCCTGTGTTACTTGAAATTATATTTTTTAGACATTGAAGTAGCACAGTCGATATCTTTCTTTGATAAACAAGGCTTTATGTTTTTCTCCTCTCTGCCATGAATCCTTTCTGGTGAAAGTTTCCAGCAACATAGACACAGAATGGAACATCATGTCTTCTCTCACATCTGTCAGAATGCCAGCATCAAACTATTTAAAATTGTTTTTTTATATCACCCAACTTTACATCTAATCACCACACAACTTCAGATCTTGATTAGCTGGCTGACCTGTATTAGAATTACCTGATATCTGCAGGAAGAATATCTCCAGGAGGTGCATTGGTGACCTCTTTTATGAGACAAAATAAAATGTAAACTAATGAGTCTCTTAAAATCCCCGGGAGATTTTAATTCCTAATTAGTTATTCAAGTGATTGCAATGACTCTTCATGCAGTAAAATGAAGAATGTCAGTCTAGTGTGAATCATATCCACCCATGCCCCCTGGCTCCTTTTTCCTGTTTTCTTGCATATCCCATTTTCACTGCTTTCTTTCTTGTATTTCAGGATATTCTCCTTATGCAAGCTTTCCCTCTAAGGCTCTTGCAGCAAACTTAGTCTCTGACCTGTCCTCTTCCTCTCCTCTTGACTTAGGTAACTGGTTTAATTCTGCTTGGCAGCCTATCCTTCTCCATGTTCCCTGTGCTTCATTGTGACTAGTGTAGGACAGCAGGGCAATGCTTCACCTGTAGAATACCAGAGACAGCAGGTTGATGTCATAGCCTGGTGTCCTTCTACTGTGTCTCTTGCTCACAGGTGGACAATCACTGTCCCTTACATCTGCAAACGAATGTCATGTTGTCTACTTTGTTCTTTTATTCTTTGCTATTCAACAATCTTACAGTCGCAGTTTTGCGTTGCCGGGAAACTGATCTGAGTTGCCTGCTCACCAACAGCTTGAAAAGATTTAGCTAATTTCATTAACATGAAATTTAGCACTTTACCTGGCATGACGTGTGCGCTGTTTACTGTGCCATTCTATATGTATGTAATGACCAAGCTGTCAGAATGTTGTAGATCTTGTGAGATCAAAATGTTTAATGTTGAAGTGCTAAAACATGTCCACCCTTAATCTGTAGGTATGAGAGGAACTGCCACCTCTGGTGCACCACCAGTGTCTGCTAATCAGTCATACTCACAGTTTGGACAAGGTGAAGTACAGAATGGACCACCACCTATGGGTGCCCCACAACAGAGGTCAGTGTCTTATGCACTTATACTGAGAACTGCCTTTTTTGAATGTGTGTCTCTGTAGTGATGCACGTTCATTCAAGAGTAATATCAGCAGTTTTACAAAAATATCTCTTAAACCAGGACTATACAAATACCTATATTTTCTTCAATGATAAGACATGGCTTATACATTGATTTTGTGTTGGGTGCGGGTTTCTTGAATGGGACGGCCTATCTAAAAACATGAAAACACATTTGCTAAAAGTATAATTCTGTTGCATTATAAGTGCTGATTTGCTGTCGCTGATGTCGTACATGCATTTGTCTCTGATATTGCAGACGTTGCTTCACAAAAGCAATGACTTGGAGCTTAAATTCTGCAGCGATGATTTTGGAAAGTTCAAAATTAAAATGAGCATTTTTTTGCAGCCTATTGTTAAGGAAATATGATACTATGTAAATGTGTAAATTTGATTTAATGTCAGTGATATTCACTGTTAAGTTAAGATTGCAAATGTTGTATAAAAACACATTTATTTTGACATTTTGCTAGCATGTAACCTCTTGTTATATACAGTAATATTTTAAACATTAATTACTTTGCTGAGTTCATATTATTATTGTGAAAATGTTTTAATATGAGCATGGAGTAAACCTGTACATTTACACTGACTTATAAAGATGTTTGTTATTGTTGCTGTGATGGCAAGTTTTGGTGTATTCTGGAGTTATGTTGCCATCAAGGACTTTTCTTGGGACATCCATGATTATATCAGCAAGACAATCACAGACTTGATTCTTCATGCACTAAATCAGTGTGGCCTTGTGGACTGTGTGTGTGCGCTTGACTGTCTGCCAGCAGTCAAGGTCTGTCTCCTATTGAAAATGCATGGCACATTATGAAGAAGACGATCAACAGCAACTACAGACTGTTGAGCAGCTGAAATCTTGTATCATGCAAAAGTTGTAAGACATTCCACTTGCCAAACTACAACAATTGGTGTGCATAGTTCCATGTGGTTAGAAAGTGTATTTGAAAAGAAATCTGATGTAAAACAGTGGTTAACAAGCCTTTGTCCCAAATTGTGTGTGTTTCAGGCATAAAATTGTTTGTTTATACTTGTTTCTACATTGATTATTTTAGCTAACGTTTTGATAATTTATGATACCTTGAAATTCTGTTTGGTTTGATACTAAAATGGGATTAAAAATTCACACAATCTGCTACATTTCCATCAATTCACACATGTAAAGCGATTATGATTTGAACATTTATTATTAAAGGTCAAATACAACTGTGTTCTCATGAGCAAAAGTAAATTCTCAGTAAAAAAATGCTGCACACAGTAAAAAAGTAAAATGAATTGTGGAATTAACATGAATGATTTTCACGTGTCAGACCGATACATCAAATCATGTACTGTTTTGAGCAATGCATCAATTAATCAGTATAAATGTCTGCATGTGGCAAAAGTGAACCTGTAGTTTCATTATCTGGTGTGACTTTCTTGTGCACCCTTATAGAAAAAAAATGTCAGTTAATAGAGATGTAAAAATGTATCCATGCATCAATCAAAATAGTGCAAATTAAAGTAACAAAATGTATTGAATCATTGGCTAAAATAATTGATGTAGAGGACACTTGATTTAAGAGAATTAGCAATTAAAGATTAAAAAAATGTTTACAGAATGTTACCATGCGTTCTAAATGTAAAACATTGATCAAGCCTTGACTGTTAGTCAGGAAGCAACAAAACAAACCCTATGAGTTTTTTTGGACTATAAACCATGTGACTCAAAGTTGGCATAATAACAAAATTTGTGCATAATTTTTGTAACAAGCTGGTTCATGATGTAATCTTTTAACGTATAATTGTTCTCCTCCTGTGTAGACCACCGGTGTCTCAGCCATACAGTCAAGGAGCAATGAACCTTTCTGCTCCTCAGCCTCCATATAACCAACAATTTGGAGCACCACCAACCAGTATGCAGCAGATGACCAGTCAAATGGCAACCATGCAGGTTGGATCCACTGTACCGTCCCCTGTTGGCCCAGGATATGGTACATACTGTTTAAGTGACTTGGTTAGATATAGGATGCTGCTATAGCAAAATTTTCTGCCAGTCTGCAAGCAATAATTGTTTTATTTACATTTTTTCCCTCAGCTCCTCCCATAATCTCCCAGGCTCCCGCCTCTTCTGCTTATACACCTCCAGCCCCTTCTTTTCCCCCCTCGTCTACTGTCCTTACACAGCCTCCATCATCTGAAGGCGTGACTCATGCCCCCTCTCAGTCCTACTATGGGGCTGCTGCTCCTACTCAACAGCCTTTCCCAAGTGCAGCCCCACCTTTCTCTGCACCTGGTCCTGCCCAGCCCCCTGGCCCACCCCTTGTTGCTCAGCAGTCTTTTCCTCAAGCACCTCCTCTCTCTCAGCCTCCATTTTCTTCAGCTCCACCCCAAGTTCCTACTGCATCATATGGAGCTGTCCCAGTGTCTCACCCTAGGGCACCACCTCCCACCTCCCTGCCTTCTGCATTCCCTGGAGGACCCCCACCCACCTCTGCCCCATCTCAGTATCCAGGACCACCCATGCCGCAACAGCCTCCTGTGTCCCAACCCTCTTCTTTCCACTCAGGACCTCCTCCTCCACCAACTACTGCTGCTGGATTTCCACCCCAAGGTGGTGTTCCTCCCCGGCTTCCACATCCAGGTATGCAGGGCCCTCCTCTGGCTTCTCATGGGCCTCCCATGTCCCAAGCAAATCATGTAGCTCCTTCTCAGCCTGGTATGTTGCCTGGGCAACCCACTGCCAGCATGGCAGTACAACCATCACAGCCAGGAATGCCGGGATATCCACCTCAGCAGAATGGTGAGCAGCCTGAATAGTCATATATTTATTAACATTTTTAAACCCAGCCCTATGTTCCAAAGTACTTAACAATTGCTAAAAATCACATTCCTCTTCCCTTCTTTCTGAATGAATAAAATGCCACAAATGCCACGCACTCAGTGCTCACTATAAAATCAAGTGTTTTTGCAAGCAGCTGCACACAAGCCTAAGGTCATTGTGGACAATGCCAAGCATCTTAATATTCAAGGGTTTTGAACAGGGTGTCATATTTTGCATATTTATTTTGTATATGATTACAAATGCAGCAAAAAAGTCCTTCTGTTGCCTAAATATTATGCACATTTTTGTGGATTGTATTTGGCAGGTGCTTTTGGGCAGGTGAGAGGTCCACAGCCTGGCTATCCTGGACCATATTCCGTGCAGCAGAGCTATGGAGCTGTGCCTCCTGCACAAGCTCCTGCTGCTTCTGCACCAAAGAGACTTGACCCAGACTCCATCCCTAGTCCGGTACATACAGATTAGATCTTCTATGCACATTTTCACTTTGTCACTTAAATATCTATTGTCTTTTTACCCCCCACAATACTTGACAATACTTGATTTTTCCTCATCTTAATCATAGACACACGCTCACTATTTTTTTGTGTGTTTTAATTAAATAAAAGCTTTTGTTAATTGTAAGCAAAAACAAGTATGTTCAGTGGTCATGGCCATGCTCTGGAGTCTGCTGTGTCTGATGTGCATGCACCATGGCGGGGTAACAGATTGTGTATGAAAATTCTTTGTCAAGGCTACAAAATACAGCTCTGCTTGAATATTGCATGTGTTGCTAGCAATATTTGCATCTATTGTTCACTGGTGTTGCTAAACAATGTAATTAATAATTATTCTAGAAAGCAGAGGTACTGTAACTGTGGTTACACTTCTGTTTATCTTTTTTTTTTCTTCTCTGCTCTCTTTCTGTTTTTGTTTTGTTTGGCTTTTCTCTTCTCTCTTTAATTTGCTGCACTAAATTGTTAAAATATAAAGCAAGCCTCTGACATACCGCCTGTGCAGAAAACAAGACATAGAATAGACCCAGACGCTATTCCCAGCCCAGTAAGTGCCCTGTGTCTCTCTGCACTTCTCTGTTGTTGCACTAACCCTAATCATTCTCCTTAGTACTCATTCCTATCCTGGCCTGCCTCTCCTAAATACCAATGACTCAGTTTATAGAACTTCTCTTGTGTTTCCAGATGTTGTTTAGAAATCTAGATCTTGTTACGTTGAAATGAGCTTAAAATGACTCCAAGGTTCGCAGTCATTTTCATTGTGTTGCAAAGACTTGTTTGCAAAAATAGTGTAGATGCTTTTTCAGAGCAAATGATAAACTGACTTCTTCTGATTTGTTCAACTCGATTAATTAAAAAAAATGTCTTTGAATTAGTCCAGTATACCATCTTTATGGTCTCAGACTTCTTGTCATCTGTAATGGGTCATTGGTACCCAGTCTTACCCCCTTTCTCCTTGCATGCTAGCTAGTTTCAGACTTTACATGACTACCTCACTAAGTGAATGAATATACCTGGTGGTTTACATTTCTCTTCCAATATCTAAATGCTGCTTTATCTTACGGTAAAGTGATTGTCATTTTCCTTTGGGAAGTGGGTGTGTGTGTAGTTGATGGAATTTTCAATTAGAGACTTACTGTTTCCTTGTATTTGTTTGTTCTCTCAGATTCAGGTCATAGAGGATGACAAAGCGAACAAAGGTAGTGAGCCTTTTGTTACAGGTGTCCGAGGTCAAGCCCCTCCACTTGTCACTACAAATTTTCAAGTTAAAGATCAAGGTAAGAACTTTTGTAAATTTTTAATGGCGTTATTCTTTAACATGATTCTTTTCTGTGAATCAAGTCTAGTTTCTCTGAAGAGTGATGTTCATTCTGACATTCACATTTGGTTTAAAGATTTATTAATATTATGTGTGTATGATATGCATTGAACAGGTCTCTCTCAGCTATTGAACAGTGTGTTCTCTGTAATGTTCACAGGTAATGCCAGCCCACATTTCATCCGCTGTACAGCCTATAATATACCTTGCACCTCGGACATGGCTAAACAGTCCCAGGTGCCCTTGGCAGCAGTGATTAAACCGCTGGCTACTCTGCCTCCAGATGAGGTAAGATAATGCATAGTCGCTCAAAGTATGATATATATAGATAATATTAGTTATTTTTTATTTATTTATTTTTCTCACACACACGCACACAGAGGGACAAAAATGTATTTAGTCTATATAAAAAGTCTTTTTATTAAAGATTTAGTCTTTATAAAGATGAAAAAGGCCTGTAATTTTTATCATAGGTATACCTCAACTATGAGAGACAAAATCAGGAAAAAAAACAGAAAATCACATTGTCTGATTTGTAAAGAATTTATTTGCAAATTATGATGGAAAAGAAGTATTTGGTCACCTACAAATAAGCAAGATTTCTGGCTCTCACAGATTTGTAACTTCTTTAAGAAGTTCCATCCTTCACTCGTCATCTGTATTAATGGCATGTGCTCTTCAAAGATGAAAGCAGGTTAACACTGAGCACATGTGACCGAGTCTGGAGACGCCGTGGAGAACGTTCTGCTGCCTGCAACATCCTCCGGCATGACCGGTTTGGCAGTGGGGTGGCATTTCTTTGGGGGGGATGCACAGCCCTCCATATGCTCGTCAGAGGTAGCCTGACTGCCATTAGGTACCGGGATGAATTCCTCAGACCCCTTGTGAGACTATATGTTGGTGCAGTTGGCCCTGGTTTCCTTCTAATTCAAGACAATGCTAGACCTCATGTGGCTGGAGTGCGTCAGCAGTTCCTGCAAGACCAAGGCATTGATGCTATGTCCGTTCCCCAGACCTGAATACAATTAAGCACATCTAGGACATCATGTCTCACTCCATCCACCAACGCCACATTGCACCAAAGACTGTCCAGGAGTTGGCAGATGCTTTAGTCCAGGTCTGGGAGGAGATCCCTCAGGAGACCATCTGCCTCCTCATCAGGAGCATGCCCATGCATTGTAGGGAGGTCATACAGGCACGTGGAGGCCACACCCACTACTGAGCCTCATTTTGACTTGTTTTAATGACATTACATCAAATTTGGATCAGCCTGTGGTGTTTTTCCATTTTAATTTTGAGTGCGACTCCAAATCCAGACCTCCATGAGTTTATACATTTGATTTCCATTGATAATTTTTATGTGATTTTGTTGTCAGCACACTAAACTATGTAAAGAAAAATGTATTTAATATTTCATTCATTCAGATCTAGGATGTCTTATTTTTGTGTTCCCTGTATTTTTCAGTGCAGTGTATGTGTGTATAGACATACATCTATGTATGTATGTCAAATACAGTGCCCTTCATAATTATTGGCACCCCTGGTTAAGATGTGTTCTTTAGCTTCTAATAAATTAAATTGTCTTCCAAATGATATAGGCCCACAATGAAAAAAGAGGGAAATCCAACCATTAATTCAATTGCATTTTTTCAGTGGGAAAAAAATCCCACATTAAGAAGTAATTGTTTTACATCAAATCGTGTACCACAATTATTAGCAACCCTTATGTGAATACTTGGTACAACCCAATTTTGCCTATAAAACCTCACCTAATCTTCTCCTATAATGTTTCATAAGATGGGAGAATACAGAAAGCAGGATCTTCGACCATTCCTCTTTGCACAATCTCTCTAAATCATCCAGCGACCTAGGTCCTCTCCTCTTCAGCTCACTCCACAGGTTTTCAATGTGGTCGAGTTCTGTGGACTGAGACGGCCATGGGAGGAGCTTGATTCTGTATCTGGAGAATCATTTCTGTGTAGATTTGACCACGTTTAGGGTCATTATCTTGCTGAAAGACCCACTGACAACCCATCTTCAGCTTTCTGGGCAGAGGCCAGACTTTGATTTAAAATGGTATTTCAAAGCATTCATGATGCCATGCACCCTAACAAGGTTCCCAGGCCCTCTGGAAGAGAAACTGGCCCACAGCATCACCGATCTTTCCCCATACTTTACAGTGGGCATAAGGTGCTTTTCTGCATTCTCATCTTTTTTGTTCCAACAGACCCACTTAGTGTTTGTTGCCAAAAATCTCTGTCTTGGTCTCACCTGACCAAAGCACACGGTCCCAGTTGAAGCCCCATTACCGCTTAGCGAACTCCAGATGTTTGGATTTGTGATTGTGAGTTTTTTTTTCCGTGCATGGCTCCCAAACAGCTTCTTGGCATGTAGACAGCGCCTTATTGTGGTTTTGGAGAATTTGTGACCCCAAGATGCTACCATTTGTTGCAATTCTTCAACAGTGAGCTTTGGAGATATTTTTATTTCTCTTACTATCCTTCTCACTGTGCGTGGAGGCAAAATACTTGCGTCCTCGTCCAGGCTTGTTTACCACTGTTCCATATGGGCAGGTGCAGGCGAGGGACTATTTTCTTGTAGCCATTGCATGACTGAAGAGTGGAGAAGAGAAATGGCCTCTGTGTCACATTATATTTATACCCCAGGGAAACAGGAAGTGATGAATTACTGGTTAAATGTTCCTAGATACTCTGATCAACTTTGTTAACTACTGTATAAATGACAAAAATACTTCAATTACACTCATTTCCTAGGAATTGTTTTTTTTCCTGTTAAAATTCACTTAAGTTGAAGGTTACATTTTTCTACAAATTTTAGTGTGAGAGTATGCTTCTGCAATCAACTGAATTTATTTTAAGGCTTTTAACACATCTTAACCAGGGGTACCAATAATTATGGAGGGCACTGTGTGTATGTATATATGCTTAAAATGTAATAACAATTTTGTTTGTGTATCCCACTTTCTACAGAATCCCCCATATTTAGTGGATCATGGGGAAAGTGGTCCTATTCGCTGTAATCGCTGTAAGGCGTACATGTGTCCTTACATGCAGTTCATTGAGGGTGGCAGACGCTTCCAGTGTGGCTTCTGCAGCTGTGTCACAGAGGGTGAGCATGGCATGAGCATGTATTATCTTTTATTCATCACATGTATCAATAGTGCATTAATTTCTTTATTGCTGAAGCATGACATTTGTGTCAAATGGCTGTGTGAATGGAGCTGTAAATTACTTGTTTTAGATTTTAGTGTGACTGAACACTTTCCTGAAAGGGACAGTGGGTGCTGTGTTGGGCTTTTTTCCTCCCAGTTTTTGTGGTTCCAGTTGAACTCTTTCTTTCTCCAGTTCCTCCCCATTACTTCCAGCATCTGGACCACACAGGGAAGCGTGTAGACTGTTATGACCGACCAGAACTCTCCTTGGGCAGCTATGAGTTCCTAGCTACAGTGGATTACTGTAAAGTATGTTTTCCAAATCACTTTGTATGCCTTATAAAATTTGTTGTAATTTATTATACCTGATACCTGGTTAGGTTTGCAATGCTTGTTTTTCCAAAAATATTTGTTTTTGTTAATTGTATATAGAACAATAAGATTCCTCAGCCCCCTGCCTTCATTTTCTTGATTGATGTCTCCTACAATGCTGTGAAAAATGGCATGGTCAGAATTGTATGCCAGGAGCTCAAGACCTTGTTGGACTATTTGCCCAGGTACAGCCGTGTAGCAGTCAGTGTAAAATAGTAATGCGCTCTTTCTGTGCCTCATGTTTTTTATTTTTCGCTGATAATTTTTTGTTTGTTTATTTAGAGAGAACCCTGATGTGCAGTCCAATATACGAGTAGGGTTTGTAACCTACAATAAAGTATTGCACTTCTATAACGTTAAGGCCTCTCTGGCCCAGCCTCAAATGATGGTGGTCTCTGATGTGGCGGACATGTTTGTACCACTGCTGGATGGATTCTTGGTCAATGTCTCGGAGTCCAGGGTTGTGATTGAGAGGTAGGTGCAAACTTTGTGTGTGTACATAAACATTTAAACAACCAAATATCTATTATCTTTATAGATAAAGGTAATTATGCTCCAACACAACAAATCGATGTCATGGAAAAAGTATAGTCTTCCATTTATCAAAATTTAGCAGAGCTCGTGGGTATGGAAAAAATGTTTAAATCAGTCGATTTTTTAAAATTTATTTATTTATTTATTTTTTAGATAAATATTCCATCCATCCCCCCGTTCGCTGTTTTTCTGAATTATTTTTTTTATATAAGCATCATGCATATTCATTGTATAGATTTTTCTTTTTGAAGTTTTATATCATGAAGACATTTCTGACTATGGTGGCACCTTTCTTTCATAGTCCACATTAAGGTTTGTGCAATGAGAGCACCTGTTGGGGATCAGACCAGCCATTACTCTCAAAATTCTTTTTTTGTGCTTTTGGTACCTATGACCCCATCATAAAGACCCTTGTCAAAGTGTCAACTCTTGCACCATTTTTATTCGAGAACACTTGCTGCCTAATAAATCACACCAGGTGCCATTTGTAATTAAAAAAACTTGATTGTCAGTGTTATTCATTTTGGCTGTCAGTGATGTTAATTTTCTAGGAGATTGATGTGTGTGTGTGTCTGTGTATGTGCATCTTTTGCTGATAAACATATTTTGTGTCTCCATAGTTTACTGGACCAGATACCCGACATGTTTGCAGACACACGAGAGACAGAGACGGTATTTGGCCCTGTTATTCAAGCAGGACTGGAAGCACTCAAGGTATTTAAAGCCATCAATCCAGAACTGGGAAGCATCAGCTGTTTGGACTGATAGGTTGTGCTGATTTTGCTGTTAAATTATTAATTTATACTAGACAGCATAATCGTTCACATTTCTGTTTTTTTACCATATGAATATTTTGGCTTGTGTTTTTATTTCAGGCTGCAGATTGTGCTGGAAAGCTCTTTGTCTTCCACTCCTCTCTTCCCATTGCTGAAGCTCCAGGCAAGCTGAAGAACAGAGAGGACAAAAAATTAGTGGGCACAGACAAAGAAAAAGTAAAATACACTTCTTAAACTCCTAGCTGTTTAATTTCAACTTTGTTCTCTTTGAATACACAGCAATATGGGATTAATATTCAAATAATTATTTAAATTATGCCTTCAAACTGTCTTAAAGTTCTGTTTTTTTCTTTTCCCCTTTTCATCATTTGTTTCTCTCAGTCATTATTTCAACCTCAGGTCAGTTTCTATGGGAACCTGGCTAAGGAGTGTGTGGCTCAGGGTTGCTGTGTGGACCTGTTTCTTTTCCCTAATCAGTATGTGGATGTGGCAACATTAGGGGTGGTCCCCACATCAACAGGGGGATCTGTCTACAAATATACCTATTTCCAGGTGAGTGAGAAATCTTCATTATTTATTTATTTTTTAAATTTTTTAAAATTTTTTAGTTTTAGTTTTATATCACATAGACAGTAAATTAACAATAAACAGAAGAATAATAAAAATTAATTAAAAAGTAAATCACAGTAATGACAATAATAAAAAGAACAATAATTTTACAAATTAATAAATACAGGTACCTAAATACAGGCCACATAGAGACTTTAAATCAGTTGTGCACTTTGAGTGTCAAGGAACATAACTAATGGTTTCCAGATTGTTTCAAATACTTTAATTTTCCCTTTTATTATATAGGTCAATTTCTCCATTGCAACACCACATGCCATTTCATTAATCCATATCTGTACTGAAGGCACATCCATTTTTCCTCCACTTCAACAATCTTAGATAAAGTTTGTAATCCTTCCATACACAGTGATACAAAGTTCCTCTTTCTTTTAAACATTTGGTGCAGCAGTCAGCGGTGCCAGGGGACCATTGATTAAGTTGCACTGGTGTAATATATGTTCTCATTAGCTATTTGAATTGTAAGATCTTCATCCTCGTATTGACTGTTTTTGAGCCTTTAAGCATGCCATTTTACACTCAGTCTCTTCAATATTCTCCATACATCTAATCTATTAGTGGTGGACTCCTTGTCATGCGAAATAATTTGTATAAAACAGATATAGCTGCCCTCTTTCGTTTAGATGAAAACATATGTGATTTTCAAGATAGGATAGTGGTGGTTCAGACATTATATTCTTTTGTTTTGATAACATAAAATGTTTTAACTGCAGGTATTTATAAAAATGTTTCTTGGATACAATATTTCTGACATAATTGGTCAATCAAATCTATATAGAGGTCTTCTATCTATCTTTATGATATTTATTTTTGTAGATTCATAAATGGGACCAAATACTATATCTGTAGTATTTATGCTTGGAAAGGTAATGACTAAATCATGTGGTGTTTTCTTATTTGCTGCATTTGTGTGTCCAGGCCCAGTCTGACCATGAGCGGTTTCTAAATGATCTGAGAAAAGATGTGCAAAAGCAGGTGGGCTTTGATGCAGTGATGAGAGTTCGTACCAGCACTGGTGAGTGTACATATGCTCTTGCTTCCTTTGATGATGTAACTGCTTTTTTTTTTTACATTTATTCATTTATTTGCTCATTCAAATAAAAATAAAAACAAATTTTGTCCAAACAAGTACTGTTAAATGCAAAAATATGGTCATGTGCTCTCAAGAACATCCCAGAGCCACAGGCAGCAGTATAAAGCAAAAATTTAAATAAAGCAAAGGTTTCCAATCTGAAAAAGATTTCTACTGGTTCCAGTTGGCCAAGAAGAAATCTTGTCAGTTTTCCATTGATTTTGACTGATCTAGCAGTCAGGTTGATCAAGTAGATGCTAGAAAATTTAATAGATTGAAGAAGGCCTTTGCAACTATATTTCTGATCATACTTTGTCAGGTATCCGGGCAACTGACTTCTTTGGTTCATTCTACATGAGCAACACCACAGATGTGGAGTTGGCAGGATTAGACTGTGACAAGACTATCACAGTGGAGTTCAGACATGATGACAAACTCAGTGAGGAGACTGGCGCACTCATGCAGGTTTGTATTAGGAGGACAGTGTATTAACGGCCCCTTTGAAAATATTTTGCCTTTTGCTGTTGATTTATTCATTGAATTTCTGCAGTGTGCCCTACTATACACCAGCTCTACTGGTCACCGGCGACTACGAATCCATAATATGGCAGTGAACTGCTGTGCTCAGCTGGCTGACCTATACAGGAACTGCGAAACGGATACCATCATAAACTTTTTCACTAAGTATGGTGAGTGAGAAGTCATCATCCAATATTATTGTTTTTTTTTTTCCCTTATTCAGAAGCAAAATGTGTAATTTAAAAAGCTGTTCTAAAGTAAAGTTTTACTGTCTTTATAGCATTTCGCAGTGTAATGAACAACCCAACCAAGAATGTGCGGGATAGTTTGGTCAACCAGTGTGCACAAATCCTGGCATGCTATCGCAAAAATTGTGCTAGCCCATCTTCTGCTGGGCAGGTGAATTCATCTTTACTCCTTACTGTTGCTTGTAGCAGTGCCTCTTTTACTTTTGGAGTTAATTGTTGCTAGTACACCAGAGCCAAGTAAGACTTCCAATAAACTTTTAATTTGCCTTATGTCTTGTTTGTGTATTTGTAGCTGATTCTTCCAGAGTGTATGAAGCTGCTACCTGTTTATCTGAACTGTGTACTGAAGAGTGATGTTCTGCACCCTGGAGCTGACGTCTCCCTGGATGACCGCGCTTACTTGAGACAGCTTGTCAGCACTATGGATGTGGCTGAGAGCCATGTATTCTTTTACCCGCGACTGCTTCCAGTGGTAAGATATGTATAGATGTATACATAAAGTAGTACACAGAGAACTGCGTATTATTAAATAATACTGTTCTGGCTATAATGACAAGCCAACATGACAAGAAAATGTTAATTTGATCACATTATTCAGACATTTATTATCTATACCTAGGTATTAAATGCCAGCTTTGTAGGGCCAAGGGTGTGTCAAGTTAGATGCTTGTAGTAAATTCAGTAACGCTGCTGCCAATAACATGGGTCGGCTTATCTTGGAGCATTTTCTGCAGCTTATAGAACGATGCGGCCTATGGTTGGGGGAATACAGTATTATATTTGGTCATGTATTTATTGAAGAAGAAAAGAAACAGTAATGTCTGCATTTAGCAAAATGACGTGAACCTGTTTTCGGTATATGACCCTTTTTGAGCAATAACTGCAACAATGTTTTTTGTAACCGTTGAACAGCTTGGATGTTGATGGGTTTTCTTAAAATGAACCACTTGCTTTAGGTGCTTCCACATTTCAATTGGACTTAAGTCAGACTTCATAATTCCAGAACATTTTACTTTAGTCTTCTTTAACCATTTTTTGTTAAAACAATTTGTGTGTTTAGGATGGCTGCATGACCCACTTTCTTAAGGTTCAGTTTACAGATAATGTCTTGACATTTTCCTTTAGAATTGAATTCTTCGTTCCATCAGTGATTTGGCAAGCCACCCAGGCCAGATGCAGCAAAATGGGTCCAAACCAGAACACTCCAACCGCCATTTTTTACAGATGGAATTAGCTTCTTATCAAGAATGCAGTTTTTTTTTTTATTCTCCAAATTAAAAGCCTCTCCTCATGTAAGGCAAAAAGATCTATATTTGTTGAAGAGGAATTTACCAACATTTAAATAGCAGAGAAAGCTCCGCTGAGAGACACCCCAGCCATATTTAAATTTTAAAGTCAGGGTTCACTTTGGCTTTTAGAACATTGATAAAAGAGACTGTGGATTATTTTGTGCCGAGCAGCATCTTTACTTTATGCCTGATGGTGCACTCATTAACATCAACTTTTCACTAATGTGAGACAGGCCTCTTAGTGCTTAGAATTTAGCCCAGGTTTATTTGTATCCTCTCGGACTGTTACATGCAGGCAGTTGGAATTATCTTTGATGGTCATAATAAGTGAATAATTGTTTCTCCTGTCTCTTTGTAGCACAAGCTGGATGTGGAGAGTGATGCTCTTCCTGTGGCCATTAGGGATTCAGAAGAGAGACTGTCTAAAGGGGGAGTATACCTTCTGGAGACTGGACTCAACCTTTTTCTTTGGGTTGGGGCCAATGCACAACAGGAGCTGCTCCAGAGCATCTTTGGCACTCCTGCCTTCAGCCAGATAGATCCAAACATGGTATGTAGGGCGGCAACTAATGATTAATTTAATAATCAATTAATCTGTCGTAAGTGATTGTTTGCTTAAAACAAGCAAAATTATCTGCCAATGGGATAAGAAAAATAATATTTGAGATATAATCAGAAGTTTTAAGAATCAATGCAATACAAAGTACAAAGTAACTATAGCAACCCTGCTTTACTACTTAAAGCAGTTATTAACGAGCTAACGCTAACTTGTCATGCTTGTCAAGCTGGATGACAAACACCAGCAGCAGGGACATTGCGTTCCTCACTTCAAAACGGAACAAATGTAGGATTCTGTAGTGACTTACCCTGCTGTTCCCTTACCCTTACCCTCCCTTCCTCCTCATCATATTTTGCAGTTAAAACACTTTTCTGTTTATTTAGTGTGAAATGCTCTCACACCTTGGATGACTTGGGTCGCATAGTCTCTGCCTCCACTCGTTTGTTTTTAAATGTTTGCTCCGCCCTGTCTGTGATGCGCTAACTCTGCTAGCATCACTGCACAAGAGAGAGACCGTGTGTTTGCTTTGCTCCGTGCTCAACTAAAGTTTTAATTTTTTTGTAATCAAATGTGTCCGCGTCACGTGACACAACAAAAGAAACTTCATATTTGTAGCTTCATCTTGCTGTAAATTTGGCCCATGTAAGACTTTCACTCTCTTTTGTTCTCATTAGACATCTTTGCCAATTTTGGATAATCCATACTCAAAGAGGCTGAGGGATATTATTGAGTCTTTCCGTGTACAGCGCTCTCGCTACATGAAGGTAAAATTAGAAAACACCTTCTACTTATCCATATTGTAATCTCTCTCCTTCAGTTCCTTTTTTTCATGTTACCTTTTGTTCTCCTTTCTCCATCTTTTTTTTATATTCTTTACCTGACTGTGTACTTTTATTTCAGCTGATGGTGGTGAAGCAGGAAGATAAACTGGAGCTCATCTTTAAGCACTTCCTTGTGGAGGACAAAAACAACAGTGGCGGGGCATCTTACGTGGACTTCTTGTGTCATATGCACAAGGAGATTCGCCAACTCCTGAGCTAGGAGAGCCCTAACCCATTTATTCAGACACCCTTTAACCTTTTTATTTGATGTAATAAATTAAATGCCTCTTCCCATCATCTCTCCTCTTATGTAATCTTCCTATGTAATTATGTAATCTAAAAAGGGTGAGGAAGATCCACCTTTTAGGGTCAGGTAAGGATGCTCTATTAGACTCTGAGGTGTGTGTGTGTGTGTGTGTGTGTGTGTGTGTGTGTGTGTGTGTGTGTGTGTGTGTGTGTGTGTGTGCGCGCACACA
>JBBIGC010000104.1:33615036-33625586 GCA_037576955.1 Lepidarchus adonis | reverse complement strand
AATCTAAAAAGGGTGAGGAAGATCCACCTTTTAGGGTCAGGTAAGGATGCTCTATTATACTCTGAGGTGTGTGTGTGTGTGTGTGTGTGTGTGTGTGTGTGTGTGTGTGTGTGTGTGTGCGCGCACACATGCATACGTACATGTGTGATTTATGTACAAAATGTGTTTGGAAGGACGATTCACCTCTCCTGATATAGGGATCAGTTTGTTCTGAACAAAAAATGCAAATTAACAATTAAGAGGTTGGAGCAGATGGGATTCAAATGTGTGCATGCATGAGAACTGTGACCAGGCTGACTTAGGGGGCGGGGGGACCCTGGCATTGTACTGTGGCTGGTAGGTGGGTGGGACGGAGCTGACAGCATTGATGATTGAACCAGACATTCTCAAACTGCTAATGAGATCCTTATGAAAGTTTCCAAATAACTTATTGTTTTCATGAATGTTTTGTTCAGTTAGTCCTTGTGTTTGTTTCTCTTTCAACCATGGCCTTACTGATCCCATTTCTCACCCATTCACCTGTTCTTTGTTTTATTTTATTTTTTTGTTACCGTCATTGTAATCATTGTTTTTAAAGTGTGCAGAAAACCTTTGACTAACAGATTATATGGGAAGCTGAGTTTATTTTAGGTGTGCTCTTCACTGGCCATACAAGCATCTTAACTCTTGAGATATAATGTGCTATAAAATTCTATGCATCAGCTTAGCTGTGGATGAAGGAGCTGCGTTATCTACAAACGGGAACATAAAATGTGCCCTTATCTGTCACAGCCAACACTGTGGTCCTGGGTCTGCGTGTTCAGTGGGCATGCATAGCTCCTTTGTTATGGTGCACGCTCTGATAATGGATGAAGGATTCTCCTATTGTGGAGACGCTATGGACCTTTTTGGATACATCTCTGATTGAGCTGGAATTTGTAGTTCTGGTAAGCCAGCTGAAAGGGAATTTCAGTTGAGCTTTTCTAAGAGGATGGGAATTGTAGTCCATATGGTAGTCCATCTTCAGTGGAAGCTTCACTACTTGGGCATATATTAAGGGGACAGGAACAAGCACGCATTACTGTTCCTGGTGTATATGGATATTTTTCTTTCTTTTGATTTATGATCCACTGGTAACTGCAAATGTCTTGATCATTCTGTGTCATTTTACAATCTAATATTGTTTTCTAAATCTTTTCTGAAGGGTTGTATAATCCTGGGGCTAGTAGAGTCTGGTGCTAGTTAGCTCTGAGCTACACATCAGCACTCCTCTACCCTGCCTTTGTCTTTATTTCTAGTGAAACATTTGTACAATGAAAGCATCTGGCAAGAGTGGAGTGAGTGATTTAGAACTGGTGATTTCTTATCCGTTTTCAAAGTGAGCGCTGTTTTCAAGTACATTGCAGATTGTGACCTGAAAGCAATCAACACTGTCATCACATTTATTACATGTACAGAATTAAAATCACATTTTAAAAATTATGCTCAGTTAGTGTGCTTTGTTGGGTGTTTTCAGAGATTTCAGTTATTTGCTCATTATGCTTCCAAAGATGAGAAAAATGAGTTGTTTAATTTTACATCAAGTTACATAATTTTTTTCCTAGCCCACAATGGTTCTCAATACTTCTGAGCCATGGTGAAATAATTAAGTGATAGCTATCCCACCAAAGTCTTGGCAGTGTTTTATACAAAGGCAAATTCTAGTGAAATTCTTCAAAAATGTGAAGAACTGAGGGATCTGCCTTTTGTTTGTCTTTTTGCATTTACTTTATATATTTTTAACCCCCCCCCCCCTTCTGTTCATAGCTATGTATGCCATAACTTCACTATCTGTATTAATACTTTTAAAATTCATACCTTATTGTTTCCTTTATCCTAACTGCAAATAAAATGATTACTACATGTTACATCACATCTTCTACAACAATCTAATGTAAGATTTTATGGATCACTTTCTGAGCTTTTTTAGATCAACATCTTTATGTGCTTCACAGATGCATTCACTCACGGCGCAGCATTAGATATTTAACCTAGGAATGACCTTAAATAATTGGAATTGGAAAGAATTAAAAGTGGTTGGTTTAGACTATTATATAAATGTGTGTGATTTACTTTGCTCATGTTTGAATTCTCACTTCACTCTGCTGGCCTTCGATAATCTGAATAGTGCTTTTTTGAATTGACAAAAGTATTACTATTTTGAAATCAGGACTTCTGGTTGCTGTCCAGTGTGTTTTTAGAACTTGTAGTCGAAGCACAAGCTATTTTAAGGCATCTGAAGGCCTTACAGTGGGGAGGAGTGCTTTAAGGGAAACCTTCCCCAGTGCAGCATTGCAGAAAAGTCTGTGGAGTTTAGAAGTCGGTGGCTTTGCTAATAATGTCTTCATGCCAGTGGGATCATTTCTTACTCCTGCATGGACACAATGCCACCATATGTATTCTGAATCTAGCCTTATTCCTATTATGTAATATAACTGTAGGCCTACCAGTGAAACACACTCCACATTACATAGCACTAAAAATGGGCCAAAACAAAGGCATATATATATATATATTGTGAGTGTATGTGTGTTGATATGGAAAGCAGAAAAGATACTTCGTTCACTCTCAGTAATTTTTAATCTGCCTTTGCAAATCCTCCAATCCAGCTTTATTTCTGATTGCCATGGCCTGTTTTATAGGTTAGCCTGTACCATTCTTACTGGTCAGGGCAGATGTAGTCGCTCAGAATTAAAATCCAGGTGCCAGCAGGCTACATGCAGTATCAACACACACAGCTGCTGGGTTCTGTTAACATCAGGAGCTCCGCTCTGACTCATTACACTGTTGGGAGTTCATACTAATGTTGTCTCTGTCTTCCTCTATGCCCCTCTCTCTATCTATCTATCTCTCAATCCTCCCCTTGGGCTCATTGGGGGTGTTTGAGTAAATGAAACACCTGCTCAACTGCTCACAATCTATTTGTTTACCCATCTGTAACATGCTCACTTTCAAACAGACATACACACTCCTATCTGGTATGTTGAGCAGGTTGTGACACAGGTATAGGATTCTATGTACCCAGCTACACATGAACATGGCATTGACTAAAGTGCGGAATAATAGGATTCTCCTGGAGCTAATTATCAGTGTTTATCTCAAATATGCGTATCTTAAATAATTCCACATGCTTCACAACTAAAGTTTAATTAACACTGCGACTGGATTTTTGACAGCAGGTTTGCTGAGACTATGGTCTTGACTTTCTTTGAATGAGGCCAATTACGTTTTTGATACCAACTGTGAGATCAGGCCCATCTTTCGTTAGACATTTAGCATTAACAAAGGCGTTATAACCCCACCCTTCACACCCTCCACGTGTGCCATGTTGGAATAGTGCAGTAGCATTACAAGCATTCTTCTGACTCAAGTTTTGACCAGTATTTCCTTTTATACCCCTATATCACCACTTACTAATGTGCCCAGATATTTTGTGCCCATGTGACTGTATTAAAGAAATTATGGCTTATTGTAGGAGATCCATGTAGGAAATGGCTCTCACTATTATAGCATTGTAGAATGACATTACTTTAAGTGGGATGAGTCTGGTCATGTTTCAGAGTATTAAGTTCTGTAGTTAGTATTTTGTTAAGGTTGATATTATTTTCACAGTTATTGTCACAATTTTCATAATGTGCAAATAGCAAAGCTCTTTTTAACCTCGTATAAATTTAGCTCTGTACTATTTCTGCTTTAAGCGCTTTGCTTTCTTTGACACTGCACTTACCCACTTAGTCCAGCAGATGCTGCTCTTCTTTCTCATACGCTGGTGATCTCTGTCCTGTTCAGCACCCTTTTCCATAGCCAATCCACTATACACTTAAGCATATGTTTCGCAGCACTGTCTCATCTCTGGAGACTCGCAGATGAACTTTCGGTCCACTCTCAGAGAGGCAGAGGGGAGACATGGCTCTGATACCATCTGGGGTGTGTGTGCAACTGTGTTGAACGGACAGTTCTACCCGCCCACCAGGATGACCACCTGCCTCCTCCTGCCTCATTACCTGTCAGCTATGTGGGTCACTGCTGTGTGCGTGTTTGCGTCTCCTCAGCTACCTGCCCTGATTCCAAAATACAGCCCAGGATTACTTTATGCTTTGTTTAAAAAAAGGGTCAAATGATGTCTTAGTCTGATGCTTTGTTAACCCCTTCATCCCTAATGGTTTGTATGTAGGTCTGCATTTCAGTCCCTCACTCTCATAACTACATAACCTTCACATACGCTTAATAGGAGTTGCAAAATAATTTATAGTATTTAATTAATAATGAGCATTTATGGAATGAAATATGCTATGACTAAGGGAGTGTGATGGTTTGTTCTGGCTTTTAGCTTGTAGCACTGTCCCACTTGATCAGAGTAATGTAATGAATAATGGAACCCACACGCATACATACATACATACATACATACATACACATATTTGTATAAACCCCATTACTGGAAACTTTTTACCATTTTGGAACTGAGGATACCAATTGTTGCAGTTTTGCAAGTTTTTACTCATCTTGTTTGATTCAAGATGATTTCTCATCTTTGAAGGTCTTGCACATCCAACAGTGGTTTCCACCTTAGCTTTACACAGATTTGGATTTCTATGTAAACCCTGAATTCTACAAGATTATGTACTTTAGATGCTGAAACACCTAAATTCTTTGCTGTTTTGCATTGAGAAACAACCTGGCAGTTCTCATGAAGAGCCATGACCCAACTTTGCTTGTAAAGACTTTGGCGGATTCTGCTTTTAAAATCAGGTTATGATATCTGTACCTGTTACTGGTTCACCTGCTTTTTGTGCAATGTTTCAAAACAGTTTAGACGTTGCTGAAATTCTCTCTGCAACATTCCTATGTCACTTCCTAACTTTGTTGGTGTCCATTTGGACACATTAGGTTCATCTGTTCATTTTTGAAGACCTAACCAATAGAAGAGCTGGTTTAGCTATATCTACCTAGATAACGAAAACCTTGACGATCATTCAACCCTCTAATTTCCAACCAAGACTTAACAATGAAGTGCATAGTTCTTGCAGATTTAAATACGAGCATGATTGTACTGAATAAAAAGTAACTCTTTGTTTTCTCTTTGTTTTGAACGTAGGCAGGTGCTCATGTTCTTGTCAAATGAGGTCAGAGGTGCACTATAGATAGTCTGCATTTGTGATAACATTGACAGAGTTGCAAAGGAAAAAAGGAGGTAGTAAGGGAGCGAGGGAGGGATGCTGCGCCCTTTCCGCACTCCCCAGGCCCCCTGGCTCGTTCATCACTGCGTCTGGTGCTCGTCGAGGACTCGCGAAGGAGAAGCCAGGAGTGCGTCTGGCAGCATTTTTCCTACTGACCTGGAATCAGTTGTGGTGCTTTGTGAAGAATCTGCAAAGAGTGTTTGGGAACTATGAAGCTGAACCTAGATCAGCTTTCTTCTCCAGAACAGCAGGCTTACACTGACCTACATTGAAAACAGCCCATTTGCGTCGCTCTCACCAGTCCTCTGTCAAGGGCACTAAACTGCCCGTGGCTCATGCTTTCACACTTCACAGAACAGACCCAGTAAACCAGACAGAGCTTTCGATAGTGCAAGAAAACTAGTCATTATTCAGAGCAAAGTTCTCTGAATGTATCAGGAAGAGGCGTTACACATGTCGTGTATCATCAGGGCCACATCAAAACCAGCTATTTACATGGTCTGAACGTGTCAGCATGAGTTATCAACAAATATGGGGAACAAAGTGGTGCTGCATTAAAGTGCATAACACTAAGCACACTTTTTGTTTCTCCCAGAAAGTTTGCAACACATTTTGTTACAGCAGCGATGATAAACTTAACAGAGAGATTTATTAGGTCAGTTACTTTTACAAACCTACCTTAAAAAGTATCTGATGTCTTGTGTCCTTGATCCAGATGGTGAGTTGTGCACGTGTGAGAGGAGAAGCATCATCCATCCCCCCAACATACACACACACAAACAGACTCCACTGGCTCCTGAGTCATCCATCTAGACTCCTGCCTGTCATGTGTATGTGTGTGTGTGTGTGTGTGTGTGTGTGTTCAAATAGAGGACAGGTGTAGGATACTGGGGACTGGCACTGATGACCTGCTGTGTGATTTTCTACAGTGTGAATGAAACCTTTTCAGAAAAACATTTGGAGGTGGATAATTTGAGTCAGTTCACAGGTCTGGCTGCCATTGTCTGGGCCCCATCAGCTACCCGAGTCTTCACCGTTCTCACAGTTTCCTCCCCTGCAGTTATCTTTTTTCTTTCCCCCTGTCTCCAAAGATGACCTCTTTCAGTGACACAGCCATTAACCAAAAGCTAAATAAAGTAACCACTGTCCAGAGAACAGACAGTCTCCGTGTCATAATTAGGTATTTTGATGACAGACCATGCTAGACTGATTATTCTGTCTCTTTTTCTTCATTGCTGCTAACGCTGGATTAATTCAGACACATTAATCTTAGAATTATTATAATTATTAGTATGATTATTATTTTTTCAAGAAAGACAAAAGGCAGATTTGGCTTGTTCTAAGGCCTGGGCTATGGCAGCTGCTTTACACTGTCCCAGGACAAGAACTAACAAGCCTGATGTACCCGTGTGAATGGAAGAAAACATTTGAGAGCAGAGGTGCCCATGCTGCTTTCTATCTTGGGAGAAACAAAATGTAATGTTTGTGGGGAGCTGAGGGCCAAAAATACAAAACTTTATTAGGCTAATGTATTTGACAAGACACAGTTATAGGCAAGAGTTTAAATATACCTGCACAAATTACATGTTTTACAGGTACAACTTAAATAAAATGATAATATTAAAGAAAACTGCTAAATTCCTCCACAATGTACATTTGCAGAGTTTAACATATTTTGGGGGAAAAAGAAAGAAAACATACACATATATTTAATACACATTACATTCCTTAGGTACTGGTCATCGTTGCAGTCTGTCATTCGTGGGGCTCCACTCCTGGGTCTGTCATGAACTCTGCCAGTAGTTCTGTGTCTTGATGCAAATCTGCTGATGACACTTTGAGACACACCAAGTTCACGAGCAACATGGCGCCATGTCCAGGTGACGCTGCTCGTCAGTTAAGTGACTTTGTGTGTTCATGGCTGTTTGAATGATGAACTTGGAATGACTTACTGTTAACCCTAACCCTTACCAGCTTTTTATACCCACATAATGTTGAAATTGAGAAAGGTTGTCTTTTGGTATTGGCCCCAATATTAGGCACGTCTGTACACAATGAGGCCATTACATGGAAAACACAAAATGATATATCACCCCAATACAATTGCTTCCCTATCCCAAAAATGTCTAAAGTGAAACAAAAACAGTATGTATGACATCCACTAAATGTGTCTTCACCTTTGCACAGGGCACATTTGTATTTTATTTTTCCCCCAATACATTAAATATGGATAAACATAAATCTCTCTTCTAGATTTCTTACAGTCACACATATACACATCAAATTACTGGTAAATGTTGGATAAGTGTGCATTGGACATTTTTTATCGGAGTAATATGAAAAACACATTTGCATGTGGTTTCCTCATTAAATGTTGTAAGCACCGTTGGATTTTGGATGATTGCTAAGATGAGGTTAAGATTAGCTTTGTGGCTAATGTTTGTTTATGAGGGTCAGGTTAAGGGCTTGGCTTAATCCAGTATATTCAAAAACTCACTGACATGTGAAAACATCAGTGTCGCTTCATCGTGGGTGACTGCGCATGTTTCAAACTAATGCATGGTTGTTAGCAATCTGGCTGCCTCCCTGACAACCCCCATGGTTGGCCGATTAGATTTTCCACTGTATTGCTTTGTCCTGTCATGTGCGAGGTGGGGCAGGGAGAAAGAAGCAGTGAATTTGTTATATCATATGATCAAAGTGTCATAACTCTTTATTATTCTTTAGTTCTTACAGTTCAGAAATAAACACAGCACCAAAATAAGAGAAATGAAAAAGAATGTGTGTTTGATTCAAGCATGAGCTTTATTGTTTTTGTGAGGAAGATGAGCCATTGTGTATCATCGGCATCTCAGCCAGCCTTAAAGCTGCACCCACGCAGCTCACACGCATGCACTCCATACAGACAATAGAGCAGGCCCTGTCATGCTGCACTACTGCTGTCACTGCCTCTGTGAATCTCCCTGTGTAGATACAGGACTGTGTGTGTATTGGCACACCAACACACACACAGATGCAAAGTGAGCTGTCTAGATGGCACTGAACTGTTGTGCTCTCTCTGCTTGAGTGTATGTCTCTTCATTTATTATTCACGTTCTTGGTTGTGCGGTCAAGGGATGTAGCATTTAAGGCCCTTGGCATGTGCTATAACACTGTACAGCAGAGAAACCCTTGCATTTTTCGATATAATTTTTCCACACTACAAAAGATGATAGAAAAAGGTACTAAAATGTATTTAGAATTATATATTTCTTTGTAGAACTTCCCTATATATGACTTTTTAAAGAAAACTTTTGCACACTAGAGGTGTTGCATCTGAATTTTTTGACTAATTACTCTGTACTTAATTAAATGATCAGAAAACTAGCTGAATTAAGACACTGCTGCTCCTGGTATTGTATCTGCACCATCTGCTCCATCTACTTGAAAAAAGGCCTGATATTATTTATTTTTAAATAATTATACTAGACTTGCTTATGTAAAGCTAGTAGTTGTTATCAACTATAATATCATTTTGGAAAAAAATGTTGTGATGCTTTTGTCACAACATATTGTTAAAATCTTACCGTTTGTACTTGAAAAAAGTCCAGGAGTCCAACTGCCAGAGTTTAAAAAGGAATTTTCTCTACAGAATTGTGTTCTAAAATGCCCATTGAATATATTTTTAATTACCTCTATTACACCTTTTTTTAATGTGTTGCTGTCATCAAAGGTAATATGACAACATGTTTTCATGAAACAATAACATTTCTCAGTTTTATAATTTAAAGTATTTATATTAATTTTATTTAAAATTGGATTTACATGATTTGCTTATCATAGCATTTTTACAAAACAAATCTTCAGTTTCCAAAAGTAATAGTAGCAACTGAAAGGGAATGTGATGTATCTGTAACACGGCAGCTTGTGGAGTCACCGATGTGGAACGAAATGACAGGGCCCAAGTGCAGGGGGAAAGTAAACATGGACACACGTTCGCGCCACACCACGACCCGAGCATGGCTTCATGCATAGATTCAAGTTTACTACCCTCTACCGAGAACAAAGTGGGATAACCAATTACCTGCCTAGCGTGCTTGTACTACGGTAAGCTGTTATAAGGTGAGATGTTAACTGCAGAGGACGCTGTTCTGGGCCACTCAGTCTGCTCAGTCAAATGGGAGAGAGGGAACTGCGCAGCATGCATGTGTTTCCACAATGTGGCAACCCAAATGCACATCCCCACATAACACGGAGCTCAGCAAGGGGGACTGCGCAGCCGAGACGCATCTGGAAATGGCTGTCAGGTGCGTCACGGCTCTTTCCCAAAGAGTTCCCCCAGCAAACCGTCACCTGCCCCACAAGGTGCTCACTTGGTGCCCACACTGCCCCTGCTACCGGCTTATGCCCAGGACAACTGCTTGCCAGGCTCAGGGGAATGATGTTTTAGAAAACCATTGTTTTGGTCTGCTGAAAAGTGGCTGATTGTCCACAGGTGAACCCGAGGACAAAACTGGAGGATGCTGGCGGGTTCCTGAACAGACTTGGTTTAATTAGAAGGAGCCTGCAAGGAGGCTGCATGCAATCAAGCAATATAAAGCCGCTGATCCACCCTCCCTGGGGGAGGAATGCCAGCCTCACAACCATTGATGGGAAGCCACACCTCCCAAAACTGCTGTTTAGTGGGCGGTGCTTCCATATGGTAAACAGTATGGTTCAAAGTGGTAAACATGCCTCTGTCACAACTGAATTAACAATTTTGCAATTTACAAATAAAATGTACAAAATCTTTGAATCTGTTAAACATATATAAAGAAGCTGTGGTTTCTTTCAGTAGAATACAAACTGCAAACATTGTCCTGAATTGATTAGATGAGTAAGTGTTGTTCTGGCCTCCAAATTGCCTAGATATGAATCAAGCATCTATGGGATGTCCTAGAGCAACGAGTCCGTTTAACAAGAGGCTCCACCTTACAATTTACAGGACTTAAAGGATCTGCTGCTATTATCCTGGCATTAGTGAGGTAACGATGTTGGATAATTACTTCTCTATCATAAACACCAGACACAGTTCTGCTGCAATACAGACTAATGCTGAAGGGCTTTATACCCCTTTAGCTGACACTTGGCACTGGGCAAGATGACCTCATGTTTGCATGTGCTCTAGAGCATCCCATTCTACTGGCAATTCTGTTCTGTGGAAGTTACACAACTCTCAAAAGGACAGTCATGTATGTGTCACTCACTCAGCTGCTGAGAGGAAGGAGAGTCACAATGACACAGGACCCACAGGCTCATACACAAACACACACACACACACACACACACACACACACACACACACACACACACACACACACACACACACACACA
>JBBIGC010000104.1:33584947-33603065 GCA_037576955.1 Lepidarchus adonis | reverse complement strand
GCCTCTCTCTCACCCAGCGTTTCTCTCTGGAACACATGAAATTAGGAGGCTCTCTACCTCAAACCCGAGCACAGCAATCATCGAAGCGGTCGGAGACCCCCCTCCCTACACAACATGGCTACAATCGTAACCTCGACCAGGTTTACGGACGAGTACCAGCTTTACGAGGAGCTCGGAAAGTAAGTGGTTCCTACACTTCGGCGCCTTCCGCACAACTTGGCTCCTCTTTCCTTTAATCCCATTGTTTGTAGGTAGACGTTGACAGCGGAGAAAAGACACAAAGTGCCCGTAAAGCTTCGCGGGCGCTCTGCGGGGCTGAGCGGGTGATGCGTAATGTTGTGCTTGCTCGTGGAGCTAGCAGCGAGAAATACTTCAGCATATGTCAGTGCTCAGTGTTGACGCCTTTCAGGTTTGTCACGGGGGGAAGCTTTCTTCTATTGCTACTTTTTCATGTACATTTCCCTCACTTTGTCTAATTAACGACTACGTCTGCTTTTTATGGCGCAGAGCCTTAATGGTGTTACTGCTATAGGAAGCGACGTTTATTCTGCAGCGGTTTTATCTGTAGGAATAGTAATAATAACAACAGCCACCGCGATAAAGCACTGTAGGCTAATAACAGTTAGCTTGTGAAACGTCAGATAAGGAAAACACGCGCGCGCGCACAATGAATGACTTCTCTGTGGGTCTTTTTATAGGCTTTTTGTAAGGTGGGGTTTCAGAAGCTGTGACGCTTTTTCTGAGAATCTCACTTTTTCACACGAGCAGATGTCACCTGCTCCATCTCTACCGTCGATGTTACTTGCACTTAAAAAATAAAAAACCAAAAGCAAGAAAACTACTCCTTTTGTGGTCATACTACAGTGGGTCAGCTCCCTTTGTGCCTAAGGAACACCCTGCTCTGCTCGGGGGCTCCACGTCTTGTCTGCGTTTTACCGGGTCCTTCACGTCAGAGGTGACAGGCAATCTCCTCTGGTTCCCACGTCAGTCGCATCGCGCGCACGTCTTTTTTTTCTTGGTTCCAATGAAATTTAACCTGCATTGTATGTGACTCACAGCACGTTATCTTGTTTCTTGCATAGGGGTGCCTTCTCCGTGGTGCGCAGATGTGTGAAGAAATCCACAGGCCAGGAATATGCTGCTAAAATTATCAACACAAAGAAACTGTCAGCAAGAGGTGAGACTGCTGTGGCATGTCCACGGCCTGTTCAGGTCAACTCATGTGACATCACCTGTTTACTTGCACTGCATGGAGATAAACCTACTCTGCATTTTATTACTATGTACATTGGGGGAGGATGAGGCAGAAGATCTGGTGTGTTTGCTGTCTCCTGGGATTACATGTCGTTAATAGAGGAGAGTGCTCTTTGGAATGGGGCAGCTGACTCCCCTCTGTGCAGCTCCTGGTGTTGCAGGCCTCCCAGCTGTGCCCTGGCATGTTTCTCACAGGGATGTTGAGCTGAAAAATGCACACTGGTCCTATTCTGCTCTTACTGTGTTAGTAGTTAGAGCAACAAATGGAATGCACCAGGAATTTGGAATCTGGTCGTCTGTTTGGGGGGATTTATGCAAACTTTTTGGCGGCCTTGGGAGTTTGAGTTGTTAGTGTGGTCAGTCCATGCTGTATACATAAAGACGGTTCATTATTGGGAAATAATCTGCTTTTGTGCCTGTTGTTACTGTTGCTTTTTGATATACTCTGCCATATACTTCAACTCTGTATGTTTGATGATTAGCCCCCGAGCTTGAAGATGTATGGGTGTAGTGAAGCCATTGCATTGGATCAAGAATACATTATAAAGCACTCACCATTATGAGAAGCTTCAGTGGTTTAAGCTGTTTTGAGGCCTCTTTGGTTATTATGTAGAATTGTATATAGTGATTAATTACAAGTCCATCAAATACTGATCTCGTTCATTCAACACTAAGTGAGTGATCAAACCGCCATCTACATAAATCATATTTAATCGTCCAATTATTTTTTAATGAAATATTAAAGTCTTATGTGGTTGTGACTTGTTGTATCATGGCCTGTCAAATGAGACCTAATTGCTCCTGCCTCAGCACTTTTGGGTATGTCCATTAGTCATTATGTCGGTGTGTAAGAGCAAGGCTGTTTTTTAAATACACATGCCCCTGCATTGTGTTGAACAGGAATTTTTCATTCAATTAATGGTAAAGTAGTTCTCTGTATAGAGTGTAAGGGCCTCATTTGGGACTCAGCCTCTGTCTTTGAGGAAATGCTTTTCTTCAGCAGCCCGGCCCAATTAAGGGCAGCTAGAGTAGATCAATGCTCTGAATACCCCTACCTCAAACAGCAATTTGTGGCAGGCTTTCCCCCCTTTCTGTCCTCTTATTTTGTCAGTCTTCACAGACATTGAAAGGTTGTGCTGAAAAGCATCTCAGATGTAGTGTGTAACTATAATGGGCCAGTGATTGGAGGCTTTGACCCAGAGCTTGTTGCAGTAGCTAGGCAACCGTTTTCCTGGCGATGTTTCTGATTGGCTGGTGCAGAGGAGTACAAGACTAGTTGAGCTGGTGGCAGATAGCTGGAGTCCAGGGGAAATGGGGGAGAAAGAAAAGGGGACAAATGGAACTAACTAATGAACGAACAAATGAAAGACAGAAGTCCTTCTTGGGGAAATCTCCCCTAATCCCATTCCCACTCTGTTCTGTGTCTGGTGCCCTCATGTGCACCATGGTGCTGAACAAAAGCCACACGTGAAGTGGGTAGAGGCTTAGTGTCACCCAGCCCCGCTACAATTAAAACTTAACATTCTGTCACATTTGGAGAATAGCAATAGTTTTATTGGCTAAAGGTTAATCTGCAATAAACATGAATGACTGTGAGATGTTTAAGATGTTCCTACTCATTTCTGCTCATCTCCCATTGTGTGCTGGCCTGGGTGTGAGCATGGCTTCCTGCCGCTTCATTGTTATACTTGCTCGTAATATAGCCAGCTGTCTAGGCAACCCCCTCCACCCAGTTCATTATCTTTGCTGGCAAAGAGGCGAAGATGTTGGCTATACAGTGAGCTGGAAGGTTTGTTGGGTGCCTGGTACCCTGCAGTGACTAGCTTCCCAATTGGCCCTGCAGAATCCACTGACACACCAGAGATGATTTAGTAGTGTGTGAATGGCAGAGTGACTTGAAATGTTTGTTGTTTCCTGAGGCTTAACAAAATTCCCTATATTGACTTCCTTTTCCATTACCTTACTACTACTGCTAGTAATTGCATGTCACTGTTTAACATGTTTCCTTGGTTTAATTGTCTGTGAAAGGCCCTTTTTCTCAGCTCTGTTTTGCTCTCCCATCTATGTATCCATCTTGTCCTCTCTCTTTATTTGTGTGGGGGATTGCCTTGTATTGAGGTTAATCCACTTATTTAATTGTATCTGGTTAAGACCCTGGGGGATCCCATGGCAAACTCTCTTGTTTTGCTCGTTTCTTCAACCACGCATGCTTCATCTTCCAAGACACATGAATTATTTAGATGGAACTTTATGTCCTGTATATCAGTTATTGCATAAGACAGAAGTGGGTTAAAGGAGCCGTCAAGATCCAGTGTAGTGTATTCTGAGTAGAGTGTTGCTAAGTTAACATGGGCCCTGCTGCAGCATTGAGCTTGAATTGCTTAAGCAGCTAGTTACCATGTTTTGATCAAGGTCTCATGGATAACAATGATGCATTAGCTCTTTAGTTGATTTAAACATAATGCTCAACCAGTATTTTTGGTGTTTATTGCAATACACAAACTACATACAATTCCTAACTTTGTGCACATGTCAGGTTTACTGTCATAATTTATTTAGATTAAGTCCTCCTGACTTAAACTCTCCACATTTTTAATAGATATTTCAGTAATGTATCTCATACAAGTATCAGGAGTTTTTTTTTTTTTTTTAATTATTTGCTAGCAAGGGCCAATGAGAAATTGTCAATGAGTAAGAAGCATCAGTTTTAAGATTGTATGTATATATAACATTGCTAGCTTCTTAATCTGTTTGTAATATGTAGTTTTTGTAGAGATTGTTTACCAGGCTTATTGGGAGATTATGGTCCAGTGTTCCAAAAATTATTAAGGGAATATTGGGATTCCTTCCTGTGGGAAGTCATGGACATGAATGAAGGGGGTTTATTTTAGGGGACTTGAAATGAGCTCCCTATTTGTGGGTCTACTTGCTATAGAATAAAGGCAGGCAAAGCTGGCCTGTCTGTGGAGTTGGTCTGTCCTGAGCCCTACAGCATTCTCCTCTGCATCACCGCTATCTGACCAGAAGCGTCTAAACCCATCGGGGCCCATTGCGATCACTGTCACTTATCCTGTATGCATCTCACACTGGCTGTACACTTTCTCAGAATCCGTCATTAGGTTAGCCTTTTGCTGCAGCCCTACTGCTTTCATTGTGCTCTGGGAGTGTTGCTATTTTCACTAGGCTAAGCCAATTTATGTAATCTAGAGGTACATCATTATGGAAGCTGAGGCAGACATTTTTTTGTGAACAAGACAACCATTCAAAAGACAAGCTGTTATATGTATCATGCTATTATGCAGGAAGTTTGCAGCTGTGCCCTAATGGTTGGCAAGAGGACTTGCAACTGGATGTAAGTGAATAAACAGCGCTTTCCCTTCTTCCAGATTTATGTCTGAAGCGTCTTTGGGCAAAGCACCTAATCTAGCTGCTCCATGGGCTCAGATGGGTGCAACCCACTATTCCTTCTCCTGGTGTATGTAAATGGTGTCATGGATAGGTTAAATGCATAGGACAGATTTGCTGTTCCATGTGTGAGTGCCAAACAATCACAATAGAAAACTTATTTGTTCGGCCATGTCCACGTGGACGTTTAAATCCTAGATAAACGAAAGCGTTGTGAGCGACATGGGTGTTTTGTGGCACCGCTTGACTGACTCTAGTATGATGTTAAATTTGTCTCTGTTGAACACCAACCTGCAGCCCAGTCTGTAATGCTATTCTACCTGTGGGGGCAGTAATGAGGAAGTCCAGGGTTTCTGTAACATGTGGGCTTTTAGGTTCATCCTTTATTGGTTCCAAGATATATATAACATCGCCACATGCTGAGGATTTTTAACATAAAACATCAAAGTTCGGTTCCAATAATTTTATAATGGTAGTAGAGACTTATTCTAACTTTGTTAGAGCTAAAGCCTGACGTCCTTAAGATACAAATACTCCAGATACATCGAAGTAGGGAGCGAAAACTTCACCGCTGATACTGGGTTCACCCTCTGACGGCACAGTGGATGAAGGATTATGGGATATATTCGGTCCTCCAAAATGGTAGATTAACAGCATTTAAACACAATGTCGCCATTTCCTTTGAATTCCGCAGAAATTGACGCCAAGGAAACATGAAATGCAATGTTTTTTGACAACATCCAAACCACAAAGAAATGGGATTGGGTAGAAAAATTCAGTACTAATATTACGCCGGTTCCTCTATGATTGGTATCTACTGGCTGAGTTGTGTGGTTTTTTTTGGGGTTTTTTTTTTAAATAGATGCCCTGAAATTAATTTTACAGACAAAAGAATGTGCATTGCATACACACCAACCTAAAAGCTATCTTAAAGACAGTTCAAAAACCAAACAATGTAAAGCGTGTCTATTTCATCTGAACTAGTACAACAAATATTTAGAAACCGTTGTGTAAAGGGGAGAACATGTCAAATTTACTGAAGCTTTGAGATATGTATTATGCTTTAAAGCAGAGGGTTGCATCATTCTCAATTGCTTGCGCAGCCCCATGTTGAGCCGTTCTGCCAGCAGTTTGGGAGTCGCCTTAGCCTTTGCACAGGTTAGTAATGTAGGTATCGCAAGCATGTCTAGCAAGTAATGTAGGCATATGTTGTTGTTTTTTTGTGAGCAAAGATTATGCTCAAAGAGTCTTGTGCAAAAGTTTAGACACCCCTTGATAAATAACAGATTTTTGGGATTTTGTAATTGAAAATATGTTAACACAGTCTTTCTAGGACATGGAAAAAATACACAATATTTTCAGCAAACATTGATGCATATTTACTTTTTATGCCACTTTTTATGAACAAAAATAAAAAAATAACAACCATTATGGCACTGTGCAAAATTTTGGGCAGCCTACAAAATCAGTACTTAGTAACGCCTCCTCTAGCAGATATCACAGCTAAAAGTCTTTCAATTTTCTCCTATTCTTCCTTACAAAAGGCTTCTAGTTCTGTAATATTCTTTGGTTGTCTTGCATCCACCGTTCTTTTAAGATCTACCCACAAATTTTCAATAATGTTTAAATCAGGAGACTGTGATGGCCATTCCAAAACCTTCAGCTTGCTTCTCTTGAGGTTGTCCACAGTGGATTTCAAGGTATGAAATAGGATCATTGTCGTATTGTAGAAGCCATCTTCTTTTCAGCTTCAGCTTTTTTACAGGTGGTGTGATGTTTGCTTCCAGAATTTGCTGGTTTTAAGTGGAATCTATCCATGCGCCACTGGCTGCAAGGTGTTCTTTTCATGAAATGCTGCTCCTTTTTTTTCAATACGCTTGCTGATTATGTCCAAAGAGTTATATTTTAACTTCATCAGTCCACAGCACTTGCTTGCAAAATGCATCAAACATCTGTAGATGTTTTGTTGCATACTTCTGATGTTGGATTTTATGATGGGGTAAGGTTTTCTTATGCTGACTCTTCCTTGAAGGTTTTGTGGAACTGTGCACCACCACTCATGAGTCCGCTAAATCTTCCTGTAGGTTTTTTGTTGTCAAATGGGGATTTTGGTTTTGTCTTTCTGGCCAGCATATGAGCAGTTCTCTCCTAGAGTTTTCTTGGTCTTCCAGAGCTCATCTTGACCTCCACAGTTCTCCTGAGTTGCCATCTCTTAATTACATTTCTCACTGTGGAAATTGCAAGCTGACAACGCTTTGCTATCTTCTTGTAGCCTTCTCCTGCATTGTGGGCATCCATAACTATCATTTTCAGAGACTTACTAAGCTGCTTAGAGGAACCCCTAGTTGTTGACTATTCACAAGTGTGTGCACAATGTTTGAAGAGTAAGAGTATTTGTAAAGCTTTGAAACTGGAAACCAGCTGACGTTTACTAATGACAGCTGTTGCTGTGCATCAGATCTAATGAGCTGATTAAGATCTGAAATCTTGTAAAAAGAATCTGAGACTTTGGAACTCTTGGGGTTCCCAAACTTTTGCACAGTGCCATAATAATGTTTTTATTTTTGTTTAACTTATTGCATAAAAAGCAACCATGCATAAATGTTTGCATAAAATTTTGTGTATTTGTTTAATGTCCTTGAGAGACTGTGTTAATATCTTATTAATTACAAAATCACCAAAATGTTATTTTTCAAGGGGTGCCCAAACTGGCAAAAGACTGTAACTCTGGGGAAGAAGTAATATAAGCTCAATCATAAACTGATATTCCTGTTTTATGTATAATTTTTTTCTTACAGACTTATACTAGACTAAGCAAAAGAAGTATTGTCTTGAGAAAGCTGCGGGTAGCAGGGTTGTGGTGAAAATGTGACACCCCTGGTTAGTAAACTTGCTAGCTTAAAATATACTGCAAGGAGTACAACTTTCAAACACAACCCTTCTACACCTAGTGTTTATTTGAATACTACATGACTGTATCCATAAATCTTACTTTACCTCATCATGGCATGCTACAGTTCACCTCTACCTCAAAGCACATGCTTGATTCAGTGAAGTAAATACAAAGTTTATGTTGCAAGTATGTTAAAATGAAAGTAGAGGTAATTATGGTGATTTTTATTTAAAGAATTGTTTTTAATAGGGCAAAAACCGAAAAGTGTTACAATTGTGCTTGTTCTTCCTACTGATGAATGATTAGTAAAAATTACAATTATTTATACGTTTTTATGATATAAATGATTGTATTTAGGTTAGGTTGAAGTGGAAATGTATACTATATATTGTTACGGGTTTAAGAAAATTAATTCTTTCTTTAAAAAAGCCTTTCTTTAATTACAAATGTAGTTGTAAGTATCGGTTCAGGTGTAGTTTATGCACTGTCATCAGTGTATAGTTCCCTTATCATCACTTTTATGTGTTGGAAAACACCAAAAATAGCTAAGTATCTCCCAGTGCATTTGTGTTGTGATCAGGCTGATTGGTTTGCCAATCACAGTGTCATCACAGTGTCATGGGACTAAAGCGTACTCCTCACCTTAATACTGGTGTAGCTCCCTTTTGTACTTCAGCTCCTCCTAGTCTTATCAGTTTCACACACATTCATTATCAGACTAGAGTTCTTGATAGGAATGTGGTTGGATATCTTGAACTTTCACCCCAGTTGATGAGTTCCATTGTTCATAGCATGTAAGAGACCGTCGTTATCCACCGTCTGTTCTGGGGTAGCTGGCTGCTTTTGTTCCCTCTTGTTCTCAGTTGTATTGTGTCAATGGGAGAGGTGCTAATAGGACCAAACTACAGACTGATATGAACATGTTTTAACAGTAGGAAGTGGAATGGCTTTGTGGCTTCATTCCACTCTTTCTCCATAATAGTCCCTTTGAAATGAGCGCTATGCTTGGTTCTTCGGCACTTCTTTTGAACACTTTGTTCTATGTGACTCTGTACTGTGCCTTTTTGTGGAACTCCTATTGATTGCTTCTTTCCTCCCCACCCTGCCCTTCCTCCTCAGACTCACTCAATTTCTCTCTTACTCAGTCTCTTTCTCTCACTCCAACTCTCTAACTCTCTCACTACATGCCTCCTCGTACTCATTGCTTATCTTCTGATGTGATACCCTGATTAAAATCAAGATATTGTGAAATCAACTTGGCATTTTCCAACTGAAATTGGTTTTGCTCAATTTTCCGCCCACTGCACTTATGAAAGCGATGGGAGGGGGATGGATGGGGAGTTGAGCAGCAGTGGATGGGAGTCTTTAAGAGCTGGGTCTGAGCCAGAGGTTTGAAAGCCAGAACAATGTGATTACTCACCTGAGTGGGAGTGGGGCGGTGGGAATGGGCCACTCTGGCAGCTACACCGAACAGCCTCCTGGAGACAGAAACAGCGACAGAGACAAGCAGAAGGCATAAAGCATGGAGCCGGTTAAAGGAAACAGAAGGATCAGCATAGGGTGAAACATAAAATAGAGTATACCAAGCTGTTTTTTAATGTAGTAAGCTGTCTTTGAATGAATCAGAAAATGTCTGTTTTTTCTTCTGAAAAAGAGACAGAGTAAGAGAGAAATTGAGTGAGTCTGAGGAGGAAGGGCAGGGTGGGGAGGAAAGACTACCATGCAGTCGGCCTTTTAATCACCCTCTGAAGACAAGGGTGCAATAAAGTGTAAGTAGGTGTGGTTGGCCAATTGCAGTTTTAATAATTAAAAAAAAAAATAATTTTAGCCCTAATTCAGTTTTAATGAAATGGGGTCAGGTTTAGACTTAATCAATGACATGATTTGACCAGCACCCCCGAACAAGAGCATACAAACTGTGGTCGGTGAACTAAAATAAGCCACACACATGCTCTTTTCATGTTCTGCTGACCATAGAGTTACAGGAAAACTGAACAGGAATGGTTTGAAATAAAGACTGAAATTTCATACCCTGTAAAAATGCTGACAATGGCCTTCCTCTCTGTCTGCATGCCTCTATCTGGATAAAGCTGAAAGTGGTTTGGAGGCTGTCTGGATGTAATTGCGTCATTGACTGCTCTTATGACTGACTTAAGCTAAGCCCAATCCTCCAAGACTTACGCACACGCCCTGACATGTCGGCTTGGACTCAGACAGTACTGACTGCCAACACAGTCAGTTTCACTGGAGATAACCGTTTGATATCCATGCTGGCTTACCTGTGAAGAGGAAGAGAGCACAATTGCTACTTCTTAATAATGTTAAAAGTAATGTCACTTTTAAAGTAAGGAATGTGTTTGGCTGTCAGGATCATGCCTTTAGGACGGGTCTTTCCACATAGGATTTTATGGCTATTGCTAAAATGTTTGTCATGGCTAATCCACACATGCATGACACACCCTCACTAACACCTCAACCTCTTCTGTATAAATATTGGCTGAGCTCTCTGTTGTGTTTATTTGACGCTGGCCTTTACTGTTAAGTGTGTGTGTGTGTATGTGTGTGTGTCTACAGGGCTGTATAATTCACCCCGGGCCTCCAGTAACACTTAGTAAACACTTTGGCCCATCTCTCAGTGCATGCTGTGGTCTGATGTTTATGAAATGTCAGCTAATACAGTACTCTCTCCTGGCACAGACCCACAACACAACCTTTTTCTTTCTCTCTCCTGTTTCTTTTCAGCATTTTCTCTTGCATACAGCTGCCATGATTACTTGAGTAAACTTATTTTGTAGAGTAAATGATATTAAATGATCAGTTGGCAATTAGCATGTTGATAAAGCATATTTCTAGGGATGTATCAACTGAGATCAGCTCAAATCTTGGTGGATTTTAGTAGACCAAACTCATGACCAGTTTGCTATTTGACTCCTCTGTGTTGTAAGTTTATGTATGTGTTTATGTAGGTATGCATGGTGCGCATGTTGTAGCATGATCATGTGCTCAACAGCCCATCGCCTCTTACAGCTTATATTTTAGGACTAGTTATTTACTCCTGTGTTTCATGTATTCACCAGAAAATCTTATAAAAATAACTAATGTAAAAATTCTGTATAATGTGATTCATTAAAAACTTTGCAATAAACATTGACAGTAGACTTTATTTGATTTTACTTAATTACACGATTACTAGTATAGTTAATAACAACCCTGCTCTCACCAGCTTGTTTCCTCTCTGTTTTCCCAGTTCTTAGAGTCCTGTGTGCTTTTCTAAGTGTCTTTATCTGTCTTTTCTCTACAATTCTCCCCCTCTCATATGTTGCTGTAATATGGTTCTAGAGTGTGGGTGACCGAGTGGGCAAGTTTACTGTATGCAGACACATACAAAGCACAAACAGTCTTCTATACACTGACTCTGCTGTTATAGACTTTGTTGCAGCACAGGGCTAATGACTGAGGGATGATTCTGATGCAGTAGGCTGCTGCTCTGCTGCACCAAGTTGACATGTTTCAAATTAATGCGCATATACACATCTGTTGTTGCACCTGTCTGCTTGTAGCTCTCTCTCTCTCTCTCTCTCTCTCTCTCTCTCTCTCTCTCGTTCTAACATAACACAGAGTCCAGCGGTCCTATCTCTGCGCCTCCCTCACAGTTCACCTCTCTGTAGAGCTCTGTAGATGCAGGCCAGTGTGAGCTTCTCTCAGTCTCCATGGATTCCCTCAGCCTTAGCTACAGATAACCCAGCAGCTACTGCCTGCGCATACAAGTGCAAGTGTGCTGCTAGCTATCTTGCACTGTAGGCGAATGATCCAGAGTAGGGCTTAATATTGTTCAGAATCTTGTAACACCTCTGCCTTTACTTCCTGAATGATTATTTTCACCATCTTTTAAATGCAAAATACATGTAAAATCATTTTAGAAACTACAAACACCCAGTTATACATAAGACAATTGTCATGAAATATCTGTTTCTTTTTAGATGCATTAATTCAGTTTTCAAGCTTTTGTCAAGCATTTCATTTGCAGACTGCAAAAGGATTTTGTAAAGTTATTAATCCCAGAAGTCATACTACTGTATTTCCTCCAACAATAGGCCGCCTCATTCTATAAGCCACATAAAATGCTTATTTATGTTTTAAAAACCAAAGATAAGCCGCCCCATGTTATTAGCTGCAGAGTTACTGAATTTACAGATCTGAAGTAAAAGTCTTAGCCAGCCTTACCCAATATGCAGGTTTGTGAAACTGATCAATAAACTGCGGCTTATTGTTAGGGAAATACAATAATAATTTTTGCTACTCATACTTGCAACTCATACTCATGTTTAACAGACGGTTGATGTTTATATTGTTACATTCTTTCAATAAAAGTAAAAGCATCTAATTTGCCCTGCAGGCCTTTGCAACTCTATACCGGTAGTGACCTTGTACTGTAGTTGAGTGTGAATAATTAAAATTTGATCTTACTGATATAATGACACAAAGCAAGAACTTTGCTACAGAATTTAAGCTCCAGTTTGTTGCTTTCACAAAGCAATATATGCATTATCTGAGAGCCATATTGGTGATGAAAGCGTGTCCGACATCAGCAACAACAAAGCAGCACAAAACGAGTTGTTTGGGACGGTAGCAACGTTTACGGATGTGATATAGAAGGATTTGAAGAATCTTTGCTTTGCATTGCTTTTCGAACTGTTCATTGCTGCAGTTCACAGTACATTTAATTCAAGTACCATTAATCATTTGTCTTTTTGTGCACTGAATTCTACTTTTAGCGAATGCTTTTTCATGTTTTTAGATAGGCTGCCCCATTTTAGCCAGCCTTACCCAATATGCAGGTTTGCAAAACTGATCAATAAACCGCGGCTTATTGTTAGGGAAATACAATACTAATTTTTGCTACTCATACTTGCTACTCGTACTCATGTTCAGCAGAGGGCTAATGTTCATATTGTTACATTGTGTCAATATTTTATTATGAATGGACCAACAGAAACAGGTCATAAGTCATGTAGAATAGGCACGTTATACCTGAGCTTCCATCGTAAATTAAGATGATTTTATACTTTAATTGTAAAGTTGCCAATTTGAAGCTATGTTTTTGTGTGCAGTCTGACAGCCCACCACTAATCTAGAATTTTAGAGCAAGCTTATTGTCTCACTGATGCTCATAAGACCAGTTGCTTTGGCGCATTAGATAAAAGCCCTGAACTGTTAGATTACTTTGAACAATTTAAGTAATTAAGTCAGTAAGTTTGATACTTGGGCCTAGTCCAGAGCTGTCAGCTTACTGTTTCAGAAACGATTAATTTTGGAGAAATGTTTAACCACACAATGGCGTAAAATATAGTTTCACATTTCCCAGTACAGCTGAAATGTTACTCTGCTTTAAAAAGACTTGTTTATTAAAATGTACAGATTTTGACATTTATATGCACATATATACATACAGAAGCATATATATCTTTCTGTGTTTACAGAATGTGAAAGGACAAACTTTAAACAAGTAATGATGAATGGAGCAAAAAGTTTGGGAGGGGTCTCATTTCATATTCATTGAGGGGAAAAAAAAAAAAAGAGAGAGAAAAAGATAATTTATCTTTCCTGACAAGTGTATTCTTGGTGGGTCTTGCGATGCTTAATGAAGTTTGCTGCTTACTGTGGTACAGTTGGTTGACTTCTGTTTACAGAACCGTTCGCTGTCTGTGTTTGTATAGTGTGGAGGCAGTTGGATTAATCGCTCGTGGCAGTTTCAGCTGTGCCTCTTGTAGATAAAGGTGGTGAGCTGTGCGTGCTTATGAGCTTAAGGAAGTGAGGTAGTTAAGTGTTTTGTGATATTTTCCTTTGGTAAGGAAGCTGTTGAGCCCTGTTGGTGGTGACGGGCTGTGTGCAGGAGGACCTAGCCTTCTCATTGGCATACTCGAGATACTCCAGCAGAGTCCTGGGGTGAGCTAGGCTGCCTTCAACTGCAGGGTGTGTGCCAATTTGTCTATTTGTCACTTTATGTTTCTCTGGGTCTGTCACATACTACTGTGTTTGCTACTTTTTTTGTATTATTAAATGAGATGAAACTGTTACTCTTTAACACTTTTTATATTTCAGTAAACAGCATGATATTACAGCATTCCTTTCTCATTTCACCATATTGCATTGAGTAGTAAACTGTGGTAGATTTGAGAAATAGCGAATGTATTGTTCAATATGGGTGAGTGTGTGTGTGTGTTGATCAGGGGAGTCTCTTGCTGAGCCCGCTGGTGCTGGCTGGTTGAAGGGGCTCCTTCAGTGCTGCAGTGCTCTGCACGAGGGCTCTGTCCACAACCACTTCACAAACATTGACTGCAGATGGAGTGGAGGTGACAAACATCTTTCACTGACACGCTCTCACTGGCAACAAGGAGCTTTTGAGCTTTTCCTTGTGTGTTTCTCTTCAGCTTTATGATGACTTTATTCCCTATATCATTTTTAAAAATATTTTTCTTGCAGACATGTGCACTTTGTCTCAAGGGACCTGCATCTGATTAAATAAAAGTTGCCCTGTGATTTCAAGCTGTGCAGCTACAGCAAAGATCACAAATGCAATTGGTGCCATTGCAGTTAATGCTCTTTGTAAATCTTAATTGTGTAAAGCTCACCTTGGATTTTAATCTGGTTCTGTCCTGCTTATTTTATCAGAGTCAAAGTGTTAGCTAGCAACATGTACTTCTTTGGAAGACCAGTCTTACGACCATTTAACTTTGTCATGGGTATCAAACTGCAATTTATCAGTAGGATTTAAGTGTACTCTCCAGCCAGAATCCAAATTCTTGGACTGAACAGTGCAAGCCCTATTATAGTTCCAGTTAAACGATCTGGAGTTGTGGAACACACATGTGAACAGTTGCCAATACATCATCAAGAAAGCTTGACGCAGGTTATGAAAAACATTAACACAATGAAATTACAACAGGAGGAAAGCCTAAAATCAATGAAAAAAGAACAAGAGGAATGTCTGGAAATTGGATTCAGAAGTCTGAATGACGTAAATCCTGAATGTGAAGGTGATAAACCGGTAATGAAATATAATCACTTCAACACCTAAAAATGTAATAAAGTGTTTTGAACTAAACCTGTTTTGCATTTACCTACTTCTGTTTTCTGAGGGTATCTCAGAGGCTTGTGCTGTAGGTATTATTATTATTTTCATGGAAATAGTGTTCTCTATTTGAGAAATAGTTTGTGTAGTTTTTAATAGAGCTTTATTCAGAAGTTACTTCACAATTGAAAATCCCAACAAAATATTGAAAATATTGCCATCACTTCACATTAAGATATAGTAACATGTTCTGTCACTTCTTATATTTGCTGTAGTTGGCATGTCATGGAGATCAGATTTTGCTACGAGTAACAGGAAATAAAAGAAAAAGCAGTGTGTGTGTATGTGTGTGTATGTAAGAGATAAAAGATAAAGAGAGAAAAATTCTTTATTGTCATTGTGTCAGAGTACAACGATATTTGTTTGGTAGCTCTCAGGCACCAGCAACAGAATAAAGTAGACATAGACATAATGTGTGGCACACTATACCCTTAAATGTGCCACTTTGCCTGGCATAGCCAGAACTATTGTTCTATTGCCTCTCTCTGCAAGCTGCATACACAAGCTGAATCCAGCAGGAGTGTGTAAGGCAGCTATAACATTCTCATTACCCACACCCATACATGCTGCGCACCCAAAACTCGAAGTCCTTGAAATATGTGGACAAATATGGATATAGTCCTAGTACACAGTGTTCTGCCAGTTTGAATTGTTTGAGAACGGAGGCTTTAAACATCTAATGGAGCATTACTCATCATGGGTGCCTGTGATTTGTAGATTGTATGTGTTTCATTGGATACTGTACATTTTGTATTTGACTGCAGTCTCTCTGCAGCGTTCATAATAAAGTGTTTCCTCCTCGTGCTTATATTATGTAATCCCTCTGATTTAATTTCCTGTCTAAAACCATTACTTCTGAATTCCTCTGTTCTCGCAGAAGGGGTGTGCACATAGTGTGTGTGCTGTAATAGCTCATTAAGCATAGGGCATGATTTTAGGGATTGTTTTTAAGCACGGTCATGATGGATTCTGATTTATTGTATTTTTGCTCTAGCAGCTGTTGTGGAGCTTCTTTGGAACATCATGTTTTCTGAAGTGCAAGTGACCCATATGCTCCAGAGCAACAATGTTCTGAATCTTTGTCAGCCTTGATGGAGCAGTGAGATTGAAAACATCTAGACTGATTTCCCCTCAGACAGAACAGCAGCTGCTCATCACCACTGGTAGAAAATGAGGGACGACACCCCCGCATGGGTGCTTACGCGTGCGTGCGGGTGCATGCGTGTGGGGTCACTCTGGAGGGCCTCATCTCCAAATATATCTGTGCCCATGTCTAAGGGGACACGGACATTCGCCCATTGCTATTCTTAGCCTCTCTTTCTCTATCTCTCTTGAGTTCTGCAATGGCTTCATTCCATAGTGGAAATGTCAGACACTCCTCTGCAGCTGCACTAGACTCGACTCCTCCCCAGTCAACACCTTTACATTGCCCCATATTCTACAACTTCATGCTGCTCAGTCAGTGCTGTAACACTGTTATGATGGTGAACCATAACATAGCAAAAATCTGATTAATCGTTTCCTTGTAGCTCAGAAGTCGTCATAAAGTTTCAAAATGGCTGCTGCTACTGTTTTACTGTGCTACTACTCTCTTACATTGTAAAAACATGCATGTTTCTTTAATAACAATGTATTTTGCAACAAGTGTAATGAACATGTAGAATAAAGCTAATTGTTGGTGTAAGCTTCCATTATGTTTTAGCTACATTTGCCTTGTAGCTCCAAACTAAAGAACCAAACCATATGTATGGAATGTTTGAGGTAAGGGGAGAGGGGGGCTAGCTTACAATGTTTCACAAAAATCTGGTGAATATCACATTAACATCACATTTGGAGTAGGGCTTTGTACCTTCAGAGAGAAAGCGCATCTTCTCTGTTCTCATCTTTCTGTGGGGATAGACAAACTCTTAAGAGGCTTAACCTTGCATGACTCAGCACTCATCAAATCACATGAACAAGCGTGAGCTGAACAACACATTATATAGAAAGCTGTATGTGGAATCACTTGATGTGAGCAATTTATTTCTTTTTTCTTCAATAGCCACATGTATCATCAAAACAAAACTCTGCATATTGTGATGGCGGCCTGGCATACATCTACTACGTTTGAGGTCTAACCCTAACCCAATTAGAACGGGCCCATTCACTTAGCAGATTTATTGTAGTTGTCAGTGAAGATGAGTAGAGAAGTTAATCACATGTGGGATGTGTAATGAGATATCTTAAAGAGCTTTCAGAAACTAGAGGGCTTATAGGACCACAACCAGAAGTGGACAAAGATCTATTAATAATAAAGTCCATTTTTAATACATAGTATTGTTGTCACAATACATTTACAGATCTTAATCTTTAAAAAATTTTAATCTTTAAAAAATGAACCCAAATTAATTAGGTTGAATTTATTCCTGGTATTTAATCCTAATGAATGTGAAAAACATCTATAGAAACACTGTAGAATCAACGAATGGACATTTGGACATAACAAATGTTCTTTGATAAGATTAAAACATATTTCTAAAAGGATTTTATTCAGTAATGTTAATTCTGCATTTTTGCAGTTAGTTTAGGTCAGCTTGTTTCTAAGCTAAAGGTTTCCCAAATGTATTCATACATGTTAACAGTAATAACAGTGGCCATATTCATAACACATTCACAAACACATTTACTCAATTTAAGTTGCTCTCATGTCTATTATGGCAAATATAGCTACTTAAGTAAACAGTGAACACATCACTAATGTTAAAAACAAAACAACAAAATAACCAAACAAACATTTACCCTAGGTGAACAAATGTCAATGCATAAGGGAACCCATTAGCTTGGATACCAGGTAAGTCATAACATCCCAAAATATGTTTCACAAACATTGATACTCAAGTATAGAGCAAATATTTGAAAAATGTACTCACGATATTCAAGTAAATGCACTTCAGTACTGTCTACTATTGACCAAATATAAATACAGTAAACCATGCAATCCCATTTGGCTTCTTTATAAAGTCATCGTTTGTAAGTTGGAAATGTATATAAACATAGTGTATTTTATAACAAAAGTATGTGTTTGAATTTTTGTTTCCTGCCACCCTGTTTTATGCAAGATCCTTAAACATTCACCATTTGCTGATTAACAGCCTGTTTCGTTCTTTTTCATCTTTCATACTGAGTACTATTTTTTTCTTAATAACGAGCTGAAATGTGGACAGAGGTTCCTGGCCTTGCTCTACACAGACTGATTGTTCTGCCCTCGCTAAACCGTTGAGCTGGCCAGCTTGGCAGACAGCTAAACAAACTTCACACGGACTGCGTTTTCTCATTTGAACAGACTTTTATCTGGTCCCACAGTTCGTATTTAGTCTTTTTTGTGAAACTGAAACAACAGAATAAAACAACTTCAGAAAACAGCCTTGTTTTTCATGTTAACAGAAAAGCGGTTA
>JBBIGC010000104.1:33570058-33584847 GCA_037576955.1 Lepidarchus adonis | reverse complement strand
ATCAATGAACCTAACTCAAAATAACAGACAATATATGATTTAACCTTGTACTTAACAGAACATTAACACAAGGCGCATCTTCTCTATTTGGTAACCAGAAACACAGTCTCTTACACGGGCAACACACTGATATTTCTCCAGACTCCAGAATCTTTTCACAATATTATGTAGTGTAGATGATACATTTTTTTTTCACAATTTTCTTTTGAGAAATGTTCTTTTTTTTAATTGACCGACATTTTTCTCACAAAGTGAGGTGTGAAGAGGTGAGCAATGTCCTGACGTGCGAAGGCTGAGCCTTTGTTTGCCCCTTTTATACTCCAGTCATGATCTCCTCACTTGTAACAGTTCACCTGCTTACTGTGAAGCATTTCAGAACAGTGGTAATTATCCTATAAACCTTTCAGTTTTATTTTACACCTTTTTCTTCCTATTTTGTGTGTTGCAGGCATCAAATTCAGACGTTGTTTATATTTCCAAAATACAATTGGTTGACCGAAGAAGTATTACATTAAGGAATGTACTTTTTTAAAGTAAAGAAATGTTTTAAGAAAATATTTTAATCTGTAGGTTTTTGTGGTGTGTTTTTTATATTGTGTTTTTACTTTTTTGTGTGTGTGTCAGTATTGTGTGTAGGTGTTTTAATTAATTAATTAAATTCTGAATAGTCAGAAAAGCCACATTTGTTATTGCAGTGTTCACAGCTCAGAATACAGTGCCTTGCAAAAGTATTTAACTCCCTTAATAGTCCTCTGGTTTGTCTGGAACACTTTATATAACTAATTTGTAATCCAGCTAGTATTTGTATTCCAGACCAGTGTACTCTTAGTTCATTTTCATAGTCAAACCTCTATTTGTCAGCAGCTCTGAAAAATTAAGAAATGCTGCTTGCTTAAGTATGCAACTCCTTCAGACTGGTACTTAGTAAATCCACCCTCTACTGCAATAATGTGTCAGCGTAAAACCAGATTTGCACACTGCTTGGGGGTTATCTTCACATTATTCCTGGCAGATTTGTTTCAGGTTGTTTAGTTGGGTGTAGACCACAATCTTTAAAAATCACACTTGTTTTTTTTTTATTTTATGAATGGTGACCTTTGGTTTGGTTGATTAACAGTTTTCATCTTTTCTTCCGGTACATCTGTGTTACTTTGGCTAATTCCTTTCAAACTGTGTAGTATTGTCAATAGAGGGGGGGAGGTGGGTGGTGGTGGATTTAAGTGGGTTGTCTTGAAGTATTAGCCTGTCGGTTTCTAAAAAAATGCCCAGTTCCCGCTAAAGAAAATAACCTTCAGAGCATGTTTAAAAAGCTTAATTTTGCCCGACAACAGAAACTTATATCACATTTTAGTTCAACTCCAGTGCTTCGATTTTCTTCTTTCTGCCACATTCTATACCATACAGGCCAGCAGAATCGGAATAGTTTATTGCCAAGCATGCTTTCACATACAAGGAATTTACTTTGGTGGGTGTTGAGGGAGACAAGGACATACAAATAAAAAAAAAGTGAAACTGTGTGTGCATGTAGAAATAATCAACTAATTTTACAGATGTGCAATGTAGTTTAATGTGACTATGGAGACAGCAGTAATTATCCATAGATAGTATGGAGAAGTCTTGATGTAATTGACTGGTGCACCTTCACTCCATTCATGGAACTCTCAGGTTCCCTCACAGGTCCTCTTCTTGCTCTGATGCTATTTGAAGGACAACCTTGTCTAGGTAATGCCTTGGTGGTATGATGCAGCTTTCATTTCCTAAAAAAGTGCTGGATGTCCAAACCTTACGTCCATATTTTCTGTATCCCTTTGCAGACTATAACTTTATCTCTGATTTCCATAGAATGCTTCTTTTCTTCTTTCATATTCTGACCATTGGTACTTGAAAATGTAAATTCTGAATACAGCATATGTGCTTGTATTAAATATACAGGGACACCGACAAATGTTTCTTTGATTTACTACCTTTTTTTTGATCAAATCTTGTTCTAGAATAAATGTCATCTAATGGGTTTGAAGGCATTTACTTGAACCTGACCAGATAAGATGTTTCTACAGTCATGGCCAAAAGTTTTGAGAGTGTGAAAACCAGTATTTGTGCCAAAGTTTGCTGTTTCAGTGTTTTTAGATCTTTTTGTCAGTTGTTTCTGTCGTGTATTGAAGTATAATTACAACCATTTCATAAGTCTCAAAGACTTTTATTGACAATTACGTCAAGTTTATGCAAAGATTCAATATTTTCAGTGTTGGCCCTTCTTTTTCAGGGCTTCTGCAGTTCCACTGGGATGCTGTCAATCAACTTCTGGGCTAAATCCTGACTGATGACAGTCCATTATTTCATGATCAATGCTTGGAGTTTGTGAGAATGTGTGGGTTTTTGATTGTCCACCCATCTCTTGAGGATTGATCACAAGTTCTCAATTGGATTAAGGTCCCCGGAGTTTCCTGGCCACAGACTCAAAATTTCAATGTTTTGGAGTTATCACTTTGGCCTTCACTTTGCTCCATCATGCTGGAAAAGTCATCGTTCTTCACTGAACTGTTCTTGGATGGTTGGAAAAAGTTGCTGTAGGAAGATGTTATGGTACCATTCTTTATTCTTGGCTGTGTTTTTAGGCAAAATTGTGAGTGAGCCCGCTCCCTGGGATGAGAAGCAGCCTTACACAGCCTTACACTCTGCTTGTTCCAGATGGGATGTAGTAAATGACTATATTGTGACCATAGAGTATAAATCCTAACGTTATTGTTAAACAGCATGTACTTCACTTTCGACTTTCGCTTTTCTGATGCATCAAAGCAGACGGCTCATTCCCCCACCCATACAGAAAACGACTAGGGCATGCACGTTTTGTACCACTTTCGTCTTTCGCATTTCTGCTTGCTTCTCCGTCCATCCAGAAAACTCTCGTAGCGCATGTGCGTTTTGTACCGGAGAGAATAAAGATTTAGTTTGAAATAAAGTTTGATTTATTATACTTTAATTTAAAATAAAGTTTGCTACAGTGCCCTCCATAATTATTTGCACTCCTGGTTAAGAGGTGTTCTTTAGCTTCTAATAAATTCAGTTGTCTTCCAAATAATATAGGAAACAATAAAAAGAGGAAAATCCAACCATTGATGTGCATTTATTCAGTGGGAAAACAATCCAACTTAATCTTCTCCTGTAATGTTTCACAAGATTGGAAAATACAGAAAGCGGGATCTTCGACCATTCCTTTTTGCACAATCTGTCTAAATCATCCCGAGGCTTAGGTCCTCTCCGTCAGCTCACTCCATAGGTTTTCAATGGTGTTGAGTTCTGGGGACAGAGATGACCATGGGAGGTGCTTGATGTGTGTCTGGTGAACTGATTCTGTGTATGTTTAGGGTCATTATCTTGCTGAAAGACCCAGTGACGACCCATCTTCAGCTTTCGGGGCAGAAGCCACCAGACTTTGATTTAAAATGTCCTGGTATTTCAAAGCATACATTGTTGGCATGTAGATGATGCCTAATGGTTATTTTGGAGTCTTTGTTACCACAAGATGCTACCATTTATTGCAATTCTTTAACAGTAAACTTTGGAGAACTTTTTATTTCTCTTATCCTCACTATGCGTGGTGGCAAAATAACTGTGCATTCCTTGTCAAGTCTTGTTTACCACTGTTCCAGTTGTTTTAAACTTCTTAATGATTCCTCTGACAGTAGATATGGGCAGGTGCAGGCGAGTGGCTATTTCTTTGTAGCTTTTGCCTGACTTGTGAAAGTCGACAAACTTCTGCCTTACCTGAATGGTGTCTTTCCCATGTTGAAGAGTGAATAAGAGAAACGGCCTCTGTCATGTCATATTTATAATCCAGGGAAACCGGAAGTGATGAATTACTAATTAAATGTTCGGAGATACTTTGATCAACTTTGTAAACTACTGTAGAAATGACAAATACAATCGCATTTATTTCCTAGGAATTGTTAGGGGTACCAATAATTGTAGGACATGTGATTTTTATAAAAAAATATTATTTCTTAGTCTGGGATTTTGTCCCCTTTAAATTTACTTGAGTTGAAGGTTACATTTAATATTATTAATTTTCAGTGTGAGGTTTGAGTGTGAGTTAAAATTATTTATTTATTTTAAGGCTCTTAACACATCTTAATCAGGGGTGCCAATAATTATGGAGGGCACTGTATATTATACTTTAAAATAAAAGCATTTACTATGTTCTATGTGTATAAATTCATTATATTGCTGTAATTTTATGCAATATAGGGCCATATTTATAGTTTCTACAGAGATTTAGAGGAAATTTCAAGGTATCAAGATTGCGATATTATAATAATAATAATAAATTTATTTTATTATTTTAATGCCATATCACCCAGCCTTACACCAAACAATTTGAAAGGGGCTTAATCAGAGAAAATGACTTCACCTCAGTCCTCAGCAGTTCAACCCCTGTATGTTTTGCAGAATATTGCTTCTTTGTTGCCCTTCTTGACACTAGGCCATTTTCCAAAAGTCTTCGTCTCACTGTGCATGCAGATGCACTCACACCCGACTGCTGCCATTCCTGAGCAAGCTCTGCGCTGGTGGTACCCTGATCCTGCAGCTGTATCATCTTGAGGAAATGGACTTGGCACCTTCTGGAAATTTTTGGGTGTCCTGAACCTTATATTCTTACCTGTGAAGCTTTTTTATGTAACACAATGATGACAGCACATGCTTTCTTGCAGGTAACCATGGTTAACAGGGGAAGCACAATTATTTCAAGCATCACCCTCCTCTCAGCAGGTCTTGTTGTGGTAGGACTGAAATGCATTGGAATTTTTTTTTTTGTGATTAAGTTCATTTTAATGCCAATTAAGGACTTTGCAATTCATTTTATCACTCTATCACATTCTGGAGTATATGCAAATTGAAGTCATAAAAACCAAAGCAGCAAACTTTGTGAAAACCAATGTTTGTGTCATTCTCAAAACTATTGGCACGACTGTATACACCTCAGAATTCATTGTGCAACTGGCATTTTACCACCAGTTACATCTTCAATGGAGTGTGTCTGTACCTGTGGCAGCCATACATGCCCTGGCATTAATGCACTCACCACAACTGGTATGACCGGGATCTTGGGCAGTTTTTCTTCTCCTCACTTTCCTCTTGCCATCACTCTGATACAGATTTATCTGGCTGTTTTAAGTATGTTTCTACAAACTGTAATCTGGCCATTCTGTTTTTGTGGCTAACTAGTGGTTTACCGCTTGCAGTGTTGCCTCAGTGTTTCTATTCATGAAGTCTTCTGTAGGTTGTAGTCTCTGACAAAAACACACCTGCCTCCTGAAGACTTCTGTTCTGTTGATAGGAGTTTAAGAATTTTTCTTTACCATAGTGAGAATTCCTCTGTCATAAGTAATAGATCTCTGTTCACAAGTGCATTCTTTCTTCTTAGTGCTATTTGTTACAGTTAAATTTGGTCATTCTAAGGACTGACCGATGTCACAAATAGTTTTATTTTCAGCTTAATAATGGCTTCCTTGACCTTTCTTAGTACAGCCGTCTCATCATGTTGAACAATGGCAACTGCAGACTCCAAATGGTAGAAGCAAACATATGTCTCTTATATACTTGCACCAAAGAAGCAATGAAACACAGATGTGAAGCCAATTGTCCCCAACATTATTTTTCCTTGAATTGAGGGGGACTATGTATAAAGTGTTGTAATATCTAGATGGTGAAACTAAAATGTATGTGTCTGGAATCTGCACTTTAAGTACATCTGAGTTGTTTGATTTAAAATGTTACACTGAGGAGTAGAAGGAGAAAAAAACTAAAAATGTGTCTTTGTCCCAAACATTATGAAGGGCATTGTAATTATGTACACGTGTGCACTGCATTCAACATGAGTGCTTTAGAAGAAGATTGCTTTTCAATGTTCCATTAAGGATGTTCGTTAATGTTCCTATTGTCTGTGCATGACAGTGCTCACAAAACAATGCTCATTCTGTATTGGAAATATTGTGTAGACCTATTTAGCATTAATAGGGAACCAATTCTAGACTATTACTCAGCTCAGGCCCTTTTTTTAAACCCCTCATCCACTTTGTAACCTCAGTGTTACACCAATAAACATTTAAATTGGGAATCCAGATAACATTTTGCAAACTATTGAAAACTCAATGCATTTCATTTTCTATAGTGTGCAGTACAGACAGTATGCCTTTTTCATGTGTTGGATACAAAGGACATCATTAAGATTTGAATGGTACTTGTACTCTTACTGGTGCCGCTCATCAGTCCGGTATTCTTATCAGTAGTGAAATGACCCATAAAATTCACATTGCTTTATTTAACAAATCCCTATTATTATTCAACAAATTTGTAATATTATTTAACAAATTTACACTGTAAAAGGCAGTAGTATTTTTAATAAAGATTTTCTGATAATATAAATGTTAAACAAATATTATAAACAATTTAAATTCAAAAGAAAATGAATAGAACAGTGCTGGTGGGGCATGCATTTAGGTTGTAAAATGCTAAAAGAATATTTGATACCATAAATGCACATTTAAATGTTCCAAACAAACATTACAAAAACTGGGATTGTCTGGGACTGCTTAGCTGGGTCACAACCTGGACAATTGGTTGTATTTGATAAAACCATGAATTCTACTCCCTACCAGTGAGTCGAAGGTGAATGTCCAGCCATCAGTTTGTACCCTAAAGCACAATCACTTGGGCTATACAGCAAGACAATGATTCAAAACACCAGCAAGTCCACCTCTGAATGGCAAAAATGGTTTTCGAGTGGCTTAGTCAAAGTCCAGACTTTTGAGATGCTTTTTTGTGACCTTGAACAGGCCAATCATGCTTGAAAACCCTCTGTTGTGATTTGTAAATTAAAACAATTCTACAAAGAGGAGTTGGCCAAAATATGCAAGACTCGTTGCTAGTTATTGCAGACACTTGATTGCAGTTATATGATTTAGGGGGAAATTACATAATAACGCAGGGCCAAATTGGTTTGGATAGCTTTTTCCCACTTAATAAATAAAATCACCATATAATAACTGCATTTTAAATTTAAATTATCTTTGTGTGACAAAAATGCAAAATAAATAAAATCTGAATGAGGCAAATACTTAAATACATTTCACAGCATTTGATACACACACACACACACACACACACACACACACACACACACACACACACACACACACACACACACACACACACACGAATTATATAATGATGCATTGAACACAGTATGTGAATTTATCATATTTATTCTCTAATCCTTTCAGTTGAATGGTACTTGGAGAGGTCTTAATACTTTTAATGCTTTTGGGGGAACTGAACCTAAAGGAAATATTCAGAGTTTCTAGGATTTGCACCAGTTAAAAGACAGTCTTTTACTTGTACTCTCCTCATTCTAAGCCTTATACTCTCACCTTGAAACAAAATGTGCTATTGCTTTTGGCGGTTTGTTGTGTGTGTGTGTGTGTGTGTGTGTGTGTGTGTTTTTACTTTGTTTATTAATGTGGGTGTGCTGAGATGCACCTTCTTTCTCTCTCTCACCATTCGTCACTTGTGTCATACACTGTGTGCTAGCATCATGTCACTATGTATCTCCTTGACCCAGTTAAAGTATGTGATGGCCTTCATGTCCTTGTGTATCTTTGGCCTCTCTCTGTCTCTCTCTGTCTCTCTCTCTTCTGTGATGCTATATACGGAATATATATATGTATGTATATATGTATGTGTATACCTTTTTCATATGTTGGATACTTTCAATGAGCTGTTAATATAGTGTTCTGTTGATGTCGTGTGTCTTTTTATATATATAGATATAATATTAGGATAAACCCCACACTCATGTTTCACATTTTTATTTCAGTGGGCTGCAGGGCTTCACATTTTACTTATTTGTTTTTATTGGAAGTGCATAAACAGCCATGCTACTTCATGTGCACTGACCAGCTCATTTACACACCTGTTTAATAGCTGCAGTTTCCACTGAAGCATTGAAAAAAGCAGCAAATAATACAAATTTGTTTGAAGCTGACTGTGAGAGATGATATAATTATGTGCTAGTTTTTAGTTTTTTTGCTGTACTAGAGCTAGGCAATATGGAAAAGTCATGAAAAAGATTTTTTATGTCGATCAGTTTATCACAATATAAAACAAATCACTCTGTCAAGCTTAAGTGTTTCTTTTAACTCCTAATTGAGATGTGAAGATATCAAAAGGTTAATTTTGGTGTAAATATAAATTTTTTTGTCGAAGGATGAACAAGACAAATGTACTCTAGTACATTATACAACTACATTTCAAATAATAGGTACATATAAACTAAAAATATAATTCTCATCAGTCAAAATCTTCTAGTGTTACAGGAGAATACAAACAGAATGGGCAACTTAATTCAATTAACTCAATTGCCAATAATAAAAAAAAGGGTAATACAAAAAAGGGTTTCAGATTTTACCAGAGTATACACTACATTTTTCTGTTTGCTTTTCAAATTCCAGTCAGTAAAATTGGCGCTGAGGCTCATATAATGTTCAGATATAGTATGACACTGAAGCTTGGTTTTACTTTTTGCTACATGGTCAAAACATGGACAGAATAAGTTCTGTCAATGATACATTGACCATGTCCTATATTTATACAGAGAGTCCTTGAATTATGTCAGAGACCCGTAACTAGGGAGTTACGTGACGTGACTTTCGTAAATCGGAACATCTACATAAGGACCTGTGTCACTCACACAGAGCATGAACAACTTACTAACGACCTATTTGTATGCTCACCAACTACTTCCTTTCATGAATTTTGTTTTTATGTCACAAATGCTGTTGGAATGATGAACAAGACTTTCTTAATAAATTTATGGGAGATGGGCACGTAACCACAAAACGCCGTAAGTCGAGTCCAACTTAATCTTAAGAGTCTGTATAAATATATGACATGGTCAGTGCATCATTAACAGAACTCATTCCAAGTTATTTCCCAATATTACATTATTGTTATATTGTCCAGCTCTTAATAGAAACTCCGCTGTCCTTTTTTAAATGATTATTTTTACTTATTTTATTTACCCCTTTGCAATCACACTTTTTTTTTTAATATATTACATATATATAATATTTAAACTTTGATACAATACTTCAAAAGTACCCACATTCAATACTCATTTTTTATATCAAAGGTTGAAAGGTGATATCTGTTTTTTTCCAGCTGTGTGCTGAATGGACCAGTCATCAGAATATCTGGCCAGTAAGCGAGCAAGCTATTGTAACCAGGAAACAAGCTAACGATGAAGTTCATGTGCCAAACAGCAGATTTGTATTGATGTAATCAATAAGATTGCCTATACATATTGTAATATAGTAAACATATCTAAATTTCACTAGTAGCCTCATGTCAGAGGAGGACCCCACCACAAACTGAGAAAAGATTGATTTTTTTTTAAGAGTATGTAAAACTAGTGCACCATCATTAGAAGTGCAGTTGTGTAGTATATGATCTGTGGACCTGTACAGTTTAGGGTGCACCCCTGCCTCACAAGCAATGGGTTATAGGAGCCTAGATGCATTAAAAGAAGGCTTATTTCACGTGTATAGTATATAAACTGTGGGAAACGAGTATTAAACAATTTTCCAAACATTCAGAAGTGATGAATCTATATTTTTTTATAGGTCTCTAACAAATTTATACTACAAGATTACATCCAAAAATGTTTTGGACTCACTGGTCTGAAACTCTTAGGCAGCTATAAATGTGACAGATTTTTTTTCTAGTTAGGGACAATAGCACAGACTTGGCTCGATGAAAATTGGAGACAAACTGTAGTGATGACTTTTGAACACGGTCAGAATGATGAATGTGCAAGTGCATCAGAATACTAATGGAAGTAAATTTACATCCTCAGATGTCAGGATACTTGCAGCACCATTTTTCTGTGTTTTTTATTATTTAAATTCTCACTGGATAATTAAAGGCTGTTGTGATACAGGAATTATTATTTTAATAACACTTAAACGGTATATTAAGCAGATCTAGTAGAAAAATAACATCGTCTTCAGGTGTATGGCCCTAAACAGGAGCACTGATAACTGCTTATAGTGGTAGAACTTTCCCTGTGCGTTTAGTTTTATTCTATATTGTAACAGTTATTTTAATGCAAGTTGTTTTGTTTTTTTAATTATTTTTTTGTTTTAATAATTCAAGAGTTTTCAGTTCTTTTATCACTTTTTAATAATTGGACACCCTGTATTAAGCTATTTTAGATGTGTCATTGCCTCACAGTTATCTGCAAATCACATTAGATGTACTTGGGTTGAACTAATGTAGTCAATATTTTGTGGTATTAAATTACTCAGCAACTCTTAATGACATTAGAGCTGCTAAATTAGACATATCATGGTGATGGGTTTAGTAATTAGTGGTTTAGAATGCTGTGTCGTTCTGATATTTAGGAGGAAGACTGAGAGAGACCAAGAGAGAGAGGAAGAGAAACAGAGATCCATCTTTACTGGTATGTATGGGGCAGGTGCGTCCTGCTCTGACCATGGAGAAGACGGAATAATAATGTTTTGGAAAGAGCAGGTTTGTCATAAATGTCAGAGGGAGACTTAACAGGGTGAGAAAGATGGTGTAAGCAGCAGAAGTGGGTCTGCAGTTGGAGAGAGAGGGCTGGCTGAAAGCTTTTTAATGACGCGCTCCCCATTTGTCCACTGCACTAATATGCTCACTGAGAGCCTCTTTCTGATGAGCCATCGCTTTTGGGCTCCGCCACACTCCGCTCAGAGACGGATAATCTGCTGTGAATTCTCTCCTCAGGGCGTGTGTGTGTTTGTTGATGGCTGTGTGTGTGTATGGATGGATGTGAGTTGATGGTTATGTGTGTTGAAGGCTGGTGGGACTGTTTGGTGTGGCTTGCATCTGTGTCTCTGTTGACTTGGTTTCCAATTTTTTCCCCCTTCACAGGTGGGATGCTTTTATGTTCAGGATTGCATTACCCTGAAAGCTTTTTATGAGCCTCAGTGGGGCAGTTTGAATTCGTGCAACTGCTGCCTGCATATTGGACTTGTTTTCATGATTGTTGCATTATGGAGTTCGGAGGTGGGACCATAAGCATTTACTGAATAAGCACTCTTGTTTGTTTCCTTTTATCAGCTTGTAGAGGAAAAGCTTTCACTATAGAGGCAGTGAGTTGGGCGTCTTTGTGTATGGGTATTGGGTGTGTGTGTCTGAGGGAGAAAAGTGTCAGAATCTGACTGTTTCTATGAAGTCAGTCAGCTCAGTGTGTTTGTTCTTAGCCTAATGAAATAAATGTCATAGAATCTTTTCCCGTCTCACCATTAAACTGTTAATATATGGCAATACAGATTTCTGTGTCTGTTTTTTCTCTCTCTGCAACTTTCTGTTGCCACTGTGGCATCTGTTGCTCTTGTGGTAAACTGACTATGAAGGAGTATTCCCTAAGGATTTATAGTGATATTGGTACTGGCAGACATTGGGCTTCAGGTCTTACAGGAGAACGCTACATTTTTCCTTTTGCTTTTCAAATTCTAGTCCTGGTCAATGAAGTTGGCAGTGACTCTTATATGAAATGTAGATGTAGTAGTGAAGTATGACACACTCTGAAGCTTGTTTTCACTCATCACTGTACACCAGGGGTCGCCAACATGGTGCCCGCTGGCACCAGGGTGCCCCCTAGGCCCACTTGATGTGCTTGTGGACCTGTTCCAAAAACTCACCAGTAAGAAACATCTATATAATTCTATCCCTTTCTTCTTTAATCCAATTTTATGTTTATATATATATATATATATATACACACACACACATATATATATATATATATACATACATACATATATTTGTTATTTGGTTTTGATGGAAACCATTCAGAATTATTAAGTGTTAGTGTTCTTACAATGTAAATTTAATCACAATTTAAACTTTGATGCAATACTTTGGAAAGTACCCACGTTCAGTACTCATTTTTGATACCAAAGGCGGTACCCGATCTATTCCAACTAGGGGTGTGAGAAAATATTGATATGGCAATATAATCATCGTCCTTGTTCATACGATAATCAGAACGCAGAATGAATTATTTATATTTAAAATAATATACATGCACCTCCAGATTGATTCACTGGCATTGCGGCTTCTTCTCTCTTCTGGGTGGCTCTGCTTGAATGAGTGCAGGAAACTTGGATGAAAGCTGAAGAAGTACTTCCCAACCGGTAGATAGCAGAGTAAGCTCACCTGAGGGTTACCCCAGCCAAATTAAATCAAAAGCCTAACTTTGGCTTTTAGAACATTGACCGAACAAAGCGTGGATTATTTTGTGACTGCCGCACATCTTTCCCGCATTTGTTTCATAGTGATGAATGACGCTACAAGCAAACAGTCAATTTGGGTAAACACAAATTGCTGGAGAGCTTCTTTAAAAAGGTGGAAAGACCCAGTAATCCAAGTGTGCAGAATTGCACGTTCCCACCAATATCTAGCATTTGCTGAACTGTCCTCAATAAAAATTTAGATCAGACAGAGGCATTGCTCTCCATAATTCATCTGGTATACATAGGGTTAAAACTAGCTGGCTGTAGCAGAAGGCGTGTTTCATGGGGAGCAATACATTGTGGATTATGTAGTGTCTGGTGCGGGAAAATAGGTAAAAAGAGTTGCATTATGGGAACTGTAGTTTGGTTGGTGGATCAATGCTATCGCAACTTGCCATGTGACAAAGGGGAACTGAAGTGAAGCCTTGGGCCTTGTCCACATGGGCGTCTGAATCAAGTGTTTTTCTGACCTTTGTAGCATCAGGTGAGCGCTGAGTAAATGCTCAAAGTGTTTCTGCATATTGGAGCAAATCAGTCCATCCACATGGGATTTGATGTTTGCCGTCAATTTCTGCAGAAATCTCGATTAGCGCAAAAAAAGGCCTACACTGCATTTACCTGTCATTAATCTACCGTTCTGGTGGACCAAATATATCTCATGATCTGTTACTACAAGGTGAGTATGACTCAGTATTCATTGGGACTGTACAATGATATTGGTAATGGCAGACATTGGTATGAAACAATTGCTAGAATTAACCAATTCTGACTGATTGATGACAGCAAAACATTCTGGCAATGCAAATGCAATGCATTTATTTAAGGTCCAGAATGAGAGAATGATCATTTTTGCAAAAATCTCTTTATTTGTGATTCTTGATTTCTTCTGTTTATTCTGTTTGGTTATATAACATATTATTTTAGTCAAAGTGACTTACAAGTGGGGAAACAACAATTCAAGTCACAGTATTGTGAACAAGCATATGAGCACTGAAAAACATGGTAGTGAAAAACTTGGTGAATGCTAGGGATGTTGGGGAGTTTGATGTGTTAATATTAGTAGCAGAAGTCTTCAAGAGCTTCCTAAAGATTGAGTGTGACGCCTCTGCTCTGATGGTGGATGGTAGATTATTCTACCATTTGAGGAACTACAAACGAAAAGAGTTTACACTGAGGTCAGCTTGTGTCTATAGGGATGGCAGTGTCCGCAGATGATAATTGGAGGAACACAACAAGTGGAAAGGAGCATTTTTGGAGTTTAAGAAATGACCAAAAAATCCGGAAATAACCAAATATAAGAATCATTGAACAAAGGTATTGGTTAAATAAGTACAATGCAAAACATAATCATGTCAGCCATGGGGGACAAAATAATCATGGTTCTTATTGTTTTACCATTTTTATATTACTCATTATACAAAAATATTGTTATAATCATTGCACTATTCAGTATTATCAGTTATCTGTCTAAGGATACTGGGCATTACACCATAGTTCATAATTTCTCACTGAGGAGAGCTGGGAAGCTAACACAAATCAAACTTTGAGGAAAGCCTGTATAGCCATTAGATATTCTCTGTTTGTTTGGTGCCAAGGCTACACTTTCATAAAGCAGCCACATGGGACTTCAGCAGCCTTGAGCTTCACAATGCCAAACAAAAAAAGCAACCATTCTCTGCTCTATCCTCTGAATAAGCCTTGGATTGGCTGAAGAGATGAAGCTTGTTCTGGGCCTAGTCATATCATTTCAGGTCTTATTTTCTTTAGGAGGTGCTTGTTTCTGGATATGTCGGTGTACCATTATCCGTGCTTAATCTCAATATATTTGATAGTGATGCTGTATGTTTAGTTGCATTTTTAACCACATTTTAAAATTATATCATTTTGTTGAGCGTTTTAAATATTGTACTAATATGAGGAAAATATTTTTGTTATCTTCCCTGTTTGTAAAAGTGGGGCACAGTAGGACAGAAATACAGAGAGAAGATGGTAGAGGAAGGGTGGAAGAGAATGGAAGAAAAAGTACAGATGACTGCTTGAAGGCCCGACAGGGTGGTCACACAAACCAGAACACAGGGAAGTTCTCACTGTGCAGGCCAACCATTGATTTCCAACTGCAGATAAAGTGAAAGTGTTTCTGTGCATTTGTAGATTTTCAGGACAATATAGAAAACATGAATGCAGCCCTATACTACAGTGTCAGAAATAACAAAATGATTCTGAATCTTGGATGGTAGTTATATGTATGTGTGAAATTGTGTAAAAGAAATATTTGTGTTTGTCTTCCTGCAGATTTGATTCTGCCTGAATATTTTTATTTTGTTTGTTTTCATGTACTTGTGGCCATTTATTACTCCAGATGTTTTACTTTTTTGTAATTCTCTCTCTCTCTCTCTCTCTCTCTCTCTCTCTCTCTCTCTCTCTCTCTCTCACACACACACACACACACACACA
>JBBIGC010000104.1:33534335-33555725 GCA_037576955.1 Lepidarchus adonis | reverse complement strand
CACACACACACACACACACACACACACACACACACACACACACACACACACACACACACACACACACAGAGACAGAGGTACTGGAAAGCTTATTTCAAAACTAGGGCAGAAGTCTGCTTAATCTGTTTTATTATGACCATATGCTACAGGAAGGTGCCATATACCGATCTTTGTGTTTAGTGAATATATATATAATATAAATTGCAATATTAATCAAATAAATGTTTCTGTCTCGCTAAAAGGTTACTTTATACTACCAAGATATGCCACGATATCCAATGCCAAGATATGAGATTAATTCTGGTGTAAATATTATTTATTTTCTGTCAGAAGTTTGTTACATTTGCATGACAAATATAATATAGAAAATGATTGTGATATGAACTCTCATAAATAAATAGGTACTTATAATTATAATTATATAATTATAATTCTGACCTGTCAAAAGTGTTGACTGAATGGTCAACTAAATTCAGTTTCAAATAAATTAAAAAGGCAGTACAAAAAGTCTCAATTCAGCTTTTTCCGATGTCTCACTACACTCTGTGCCTAGCTGAGGAAATGCCATCTGATAGAAATGTTTATGGCCAGGAAGCTGGTAACGAGGGCCAGTTACTTTTAATCGGCTGCTTAAATCTGACGTTTTCAATGTGGTAAAATGGTGGCAGATGGTAAAAAGATTACTGCTATTCCCTGTCTGTGGGAACATGCTTTTGACACAATTCGCACTGCATGTTACTTTGCTTCTTACTTTAAATAATCAAAATATCTCCACAATACAGACTTCCTCATATCCATCTTTTGAGTCTTGGGGTGTGTCCGATGGCATATAATTAAGTAATGGTGTCATTCGAGTTTGCGTTAAGAATTTCTGTCCCTCTTTTACCTCACTCCCACTCTTGATATCCTGGTGTGCTCAACTGAAATAGCCCAAGCATTACATCACATGATTCTACCAGCAGCTACTCCTATGCTCTGCACCATGTGTTGACCTAACCTGAGGGGTAAACAAATGTTTACACTTTTAATATCATAATCACATCAAAACTACCCAAATGACCCTGATCAAAAGTTTACATACCCTGGTGATAGACAGACCCTGGTGATAACATGCACACAACTTGATACACACTGCTTTGAATGGCTATTAAAGGTATCCATCTTCACCTGTGATCTGTTTGCTTGTAATTAATGGGTGTGTATAAAAAGTCAATGAGTTTCTGGACTCTTGACAGTACCTTTCATGGGGAAGGCAAAATAATTGTCAAAGGATCTGCGGGAAAAGGTAGTTGAACTCTATAATACAGGAAAGGGATATAAGAAATTATCAAAGGAATTGAGAATGCCAATCAGCAGAGTTCAAACTGTGATAAATTTAGCGTTCTGTTGAAACTATCAGGTAGACCACCTAAAATTTCTGTCACAACTGCCAGGAAAATTGTTTGGGATGCAAAGCAAAACCTACAAATATCTTCAATATATATAAATACAGGACTCCCTGAAAAAATGTGGTGTGGCTGTTTCAAAATGCACAATAAGGAGGCACTTGAAGAAAGATTTGCTGCATAGTCGAGTTGACAGAAGAAAGCCATTACTATGCAAATGCCACAAAGTATTCCACTTAAAATATGCCAAACAGCACAGAGGCAAGCCTCAAACCTTCTGGAACAAAGTCATTTGGAGAGATGAGACTAAAATTAAACTTTCTGGCCATAACTATAAATGCTACATTTGGAGAGGAGTCAACAAGGCCTGTGATGAAAGGTACACAATTCCTACTGTGAAACACTGTGGTGGATTGCTGCTGTTTTGGGGATGTGTGAACTGATGGTAAGATGAATGCAGTAGGTTATCAATAAATCCTGGAGTAAAATGTGTACTCATCAGCACAGAAGCTGGGGCGTACTTTGACATTCCAACATGACTGATCCAAAACACAAGGTCTAGTCGACCTGCCATTGGCTACAGTAAAATTAAGTATTCTGGAGTGGCCATCTCAGATTTCTGCAAGACAACCCAACCCAAGAATTTACAGGAACTGGAGGCTTTTTGCAGCAAGAATGGGCAGATTTACCATCTGAGAAGACAAAGAGCCTCATCCAGAACTACCAAAAAAGACTCACCTGCCATGTTGAAAGGTAGAGCAGGAGGGAGCAGAGGGGAGCATATACGGAGCCAGGGAAAGGCAGAGCTAGCTGTTTAGAAGCAGAGACCAGCAACACCGGTATGGTGTGTGAAGATCTCTGGCAGGAAAGTGTCTATAGCATCCAGAAAAGTGTCTATCATTGTCTGTAAGCAACCTGAGCAACTGGTAACGCAAGGATGCTACTACTACTGAGCATGCGCAGGCTAGCCAGAGCAATACAAACGAGCACTGAAGAGTGTATAGCAACATCATATGTCCATATAGTCCAAACCGAAAAGTTACTCCAGTAGAAAAAAGAGAGAATAAACTTTCGAACAAAACAGCAAACGCGGGTGGAAAGCAGCAGCTAGCCGTACAGTGTACTGTACTTCCACTGGAAGTGAGTTTTTATTGCAAAAATCTGTGAAAAAATGTATTGTCAAAGAAATGGTTTTCAAAGAAACATCACTAATCTGTTATGATGACTCGCCAATTCAGCCTCTCACCAAGTTTAGGGCCTGGACCAATAGGGGATATATATATATATATATACATACAGTGAGTATGGAAAGTATTCAGACCCCCTTAAATTTTTCACTCTTTTTTTTTTTTTTTTAAATTGCAGCCATTTGCTAAAATCATTCAAGTTATTTTTTTCCCCATTAATGTATGCACAGCACCCCATATTGACAGAAAAACACATTGTTAACAGTTTTGCAGATGTATTAAAAAAGAAAAACTGGTATCACATGGTCCTAAGTATTCAGACCCTTTGCTCAGTTTTTAGTAGAAGCACCCTTTTGATCTAATACAGCCATGAATCTTTTTGGGAAAGATGCAACACACCTGGATTTGTGGATCCTCTGCCATTCCTCCTTGCAGATCCTCTCCAGTTGTGTCAGGTTTGATGGTAGATGTTTGATGAGATGCTCAATTAGGTTTGTCAGGGCTCTGGCTGGGCCATTCAAGAACAGTTACGGAGTTGTTGTGAAGCCACTACTTTGTTGTTTTAGCTGTGTGCTTAGGGTCATTGTCTTGTTGGAAGGTAAACCTTTGGCCCAGTCTGAGGTCCTGAGCTCTGTGGAGAAGGTTTTCATCCAGGAGATCCCTTATACTTGGCCGCATTCATCTTTCCCTCGAATGCAACCAGTCGTCCTGTCCTTGCAGCTGAAAAACACCCCCACAGCATGATGATGCCACCTGCTTCACTGTTGGGACTGAATTGGACAGGTGATGAGCAGTGTCTGTTTTTTCCCCACATATATGGCTTAGAATTAAGGCCAAAAAGTTCTATCTTGGTTTCATCAGATCAAAGAATCTTATTTCTTACCATCTTGGACTCCTTCAGGTGTTTTTTTAGCAAACTCCATGTGGGCTTTTGTTTGTCTTGCACTGAGGAGAGGATTCCATCGGGCCACTCCACCGTAAAGCCCCGACTGGTAGAGGGCTGCAGTGATGGTTGACTTACTACAACTTTCTCTCATCTCACAACTGCATCTCTGTAGCTCAGCCACAGTGATCTTTGGGTTCTTCTTTACCTCTCTCACCAAGGCTCTTCTCCCCTGATAGCTCAGTTTGGCCGGACGGCAAACTCTAGAAAGGGTTCTGGTCGTCCCAAACGTCTTCTCTTTAAGGATTATGGAGGCCACTGTGCTCTTAGGAACCTTAAGTGCAGCAGAATTGTTTTGTTACCGTAGCCAGATCTGTGCCTTGCCACATTTCTGTCTCTGAGCTCTTCAGGCAGTTCCTTTGACCTAATGATTCTCATTTGCTCTGGCATGCACTGTGAGCTGTAAGGTCTTATATAGACAGGTGTGCAGCTTTCCTAATCAAGTCCAATCATTATAATCAAACAATGAAGGTGTAGATCCATCTCAAGGATGATCAGAAGTGTCACAGCAAAGGATCTGAATACTTATGACCATGTGATATTTCAGTTTTTCTTTTTTAATAAATGTCAACAATTCTATGTTTTTCTGTCATTGTGGCGTGCTGTGTGTACATTAATGGGGAAAAAATAATTGGCATGAATTAGCAAATGGCTAATGGCCAAAGGTGTTCTAACAAGTTGAGGTAAGGACTCTGTGCAGGCCAGTCAAGTTCTTCCACACCAAACTCGCTCATCCATGTCTTTACAGATCTTGCTTTGTGTACTGGTGTGTTGGAACAGGAAGGGGCCATCCCTAAATTTTTTCCACAAGGTTGGGACCACCTTTTTTGTCTAAAATGTATTAGTGCTGAATCATTCAGAGTTCCCTTCACTAGAGCTAAGGGTCCAAGCCCAGCTCCTGAAAAACAACCCCACACCATAATACCCCTCCACCAAACTTTACACGTGGCATAGTGCAGTCAGACAAGTACCGTTCTCCTGGCAACCGCCAAACCCAGACTGAGTTGCTGTCATTCCCATTCGCTTCTACTTTGTTATATTATCATTGACAGTTGACTCTAGAATACTTAGTAGCACTGAAATTTCACGACTGGACTTGTTGCACAGGTAACATTCTATCACGGTACCAAGGTGGAGTTCACTGAGCTCCTGAGAGCGACCCACTCTTTCACAAATGTTTGTAGAAGCAGTCTGCTGCCTAGGTACTTGAAGTTATACATCTGTGGCCATGGAAGTGATTGGAACACCTGAATTTAATTATTTTGATGGGTGAGTGAGTACTTTTGGCAATAAAGTATGTATATAATATATTTTGCTATTATGTGATAATTATCATTTCATCTGCCAGCTCTAATATGTAGTACTAGTACATGACTAAATACAATTATTTTCTACATCAGGATTTTCCAAACCTTTCTTCATGTGACTCCAATAATCGACTACAAATGCCTCTGCAAAACAATTTAATCTTTTTTTTCTAGACTGTTAAGATTTTTTGAGATGTCATTTGGCAGCTATAAAGTGCTAATGTCAGACTGAGAGGTTTAGATGCATATGCAGATGGTATGTTTTGGGAAATACATGTAATCTAGTATGTAAATTTGTCTTGCTTTAAAGCTTCCTTGAACAAAAGCTCTTTCCATACTTTATTATGCAAAGCATTCTCAGTTCGCATTAGATTTGGTTAAATATCTATTTTATAAACAAAGTCTAGCTATTTAAAACATGATACCACATGAAAAATATGCATTTGTTTTTTTATTTCACTATTAGACAATAATACTAAGACTTACAGAGCTGCATACAATGAGATATAATATTGCTTTAAACCTTTGGGTCTTGCATAAGCTTTCTTATTGGTATAGATGGCTATATAAACAGACTTTAGTTTTGTGTGTATGGTGGGGGTGTTATCCACTATGTTGCCCATTTCAGTGCACTGAAAAGAATGGATTCGCTATAGAGACCACATAGCCTGTATGCAAATAGGACTATAGGCTGTAATTAGATACAAATCTAGTATGAGATTTCTAACATTATTAAATGTTGTCATATTTATTGGTGAAAACTATATCAGCTTTTGATATGTCATGCACCTCAAGTAATGATGCATGGTTAACACCATTTTTATCAACTCTGAGTTAGGTGTTTTTTTTAAAGACCTGTTAAAGGAACTGCGCATGCCAGCTAAAACCAAAAGTGACTGCTTTTTCATATGTGGGTGGAAAAAAGAAAGTGACTGCTGACCAAATGACACCAAAATCTGTTCTGCTGCTGTCTCAACACGGTCTCCCTCCCTCTCTCCTTCTCTGCCTCTCTCTCTGCAGTGTGACTGGGGGGGAGCTGTTTGAAGACATCGTTGCCAGAGAGTATTACAGTGAGGCTGATGCGAGGTGGGCACTCCAATTTACTGTTGCCGTGGTTACTGCTCTGCAGCCTACAGCAAACGGGTCTCACACACACATATGCTTGCACACATTCTTCTGTTTTAAAAGCAGAATTAGGGAGTAAGAGAGAGGAGGCTGTTTGGAGTGCTGTAAAATCAGAGTGCTCTTTAACGACGCCATTATGGCAGAGTTACAAGGATAACCCATCAACAGGTACCGCACGCACGTACGCACGCAGGCACGCACACACGCACACACAAGCCTTTTGCATCTGCCTCCTCCCCTTCTCTCTGTTCTGTATGCCCACTTTCCCTTCTGTACTTTTCTCCTGTCCTTTTTTCTTTTCTCTGTCCTTTATCTCTCATGCTGCTCAGTACAATTCTTTCTTCCACCTTTTCCTTTTCCCACTGTGCTTAATAAACCCCTGCAGTCTTCCAGTGGCCATCGAGTCTTAATAAATGTTTCCCTGACTCATCATTTACACACGCTACTCACGCTGATGTTTGTGTAGCATGGATGCAAATGCCTGTGTTTGTCTAGCAGTGAATCTAGAGTGGTATCTATTTTACATATATTATGCTCTGAGATGGTCCTGTGTTTGTGTGTTTGTGTGTGTGTGTGTGTGTGTGTGTGTGTATATGTCTTCCTTCTTGACTTCGTAGGAGGATGGCCTAAATGTTTAGTTACGCATGAAGTTCAGTTCTTTATCAGTGGGTTGGGGCTCATAAAGGGTTGAACTGAGTGGAAGTGCCAAGACTGTCTTTAGTGAGCAGCAGGCAGGAGTGAAGAGGCACTGCGGGTTTCGCCCACTGAAAGAAAGCAGCAGGCCTGCAGCAGAAAACAAGAAATCTTCCACATCTTCCAGCTGCCTTTTTGCACTCTCCTCAGCCTCTAACACAGGCTGTTATTCTGTGCTACATTAACTGTGTGTGCGCATGTGAGTGTGTGCGTGTGTGTGATCGAGAAGTACTCCGGCCTTTTCTGAACACTGGGACACTTACTGTCCTGGGAATGGAATGTAGTTTTCCAAATTCAACCAAATTTGGGCAAAGTGAATTGTTACCCTTTTTTGTCATGATCGGAGTTCACATTCTGTTTTCTTTCAGTTTTAAAATGTTCACCTACAAGGCTGCACATTTTGCATCTTTACATACATTTCCTTTATCCTTTTTATCTCTTCTATCTCCCTTCCTCCTTCTCTGTCTCTGTATACTTCTCAAATGTCACTTCAATTCAATTAGCTTTATTGTTGTAACAAAGTTATGCATCGCTTTGGCCAAACTGTGGTCAGCTGTAGACAGATGAACGTCTACTGCACAATATAATCTACCTCCAACAATCAGTGACTGCCATTCAGTAAGCATTATCAAGGGTTAGAATCAATTTCATCAGTAATAAAGAATGTTTCGGTTTTTATCACTTTTCAGCAGATTTCTTTGTCTTCTTCCAATGTCACAGAGTCTGGTTTCATTCTGACTTTGATGAAGCATGTTGTGTTCAAATGGTCCACATATTTTTCATGAAATTTTCCATGCTCTTATGTGTAATTTTAGCTCCTACTCATTCTTACAATTCTCTCCCTCTCCCTCTCTTTCTCTCTCTCTCTCTCTAAGATAAAGTGTCTCTCTCTCTCTCTCTCTCTCTCTCTCTCTCTCTCTTTAAGATAAAGTGTCTCTCTCTCTCTAAGATAAAGTGTCTCTCTCTCTCTCTCTCACTCTCTAAGATAAAGTGTCTCTCTCTAAGATAGTGTCTCTCACTCTCTAAGATAGTGTCTCTCTCTAAGATAAAGTGTCTCTCACTCTCTAAGATAGTGTCTCTCTCTCTCTCTCTCTGTAAGATAGTGTCTCGCTCTCTAAGATAAAGTGTCTCTCTCTCTCTGTAAGATAGTGTCTCTCTCTCTCTCTCTCTCTCTCTCTCTAAGATAAAGTGTCTCTCTCTCTCTCTCTCTAAGATAAAGTGTCTCTCTCTAAAAGTGTCTCTCTCTCTCTCTCTCTAAGATAAAGTGTCTCTCTCTAAGATAAAGTGTCTCTCTCTCTAAGAACTGAAAGCACTGAGGAGAAGCTGGAATTCCAGCACAACACTGATAAGGTTAAAGTGAAAGCTGTTTAGATCATCATTCATCTCTGAGGAAACTTTTCTCGGCCCAAACATTTCAGCTCCTAAACCATTCAGGTGATTAGAGTTTCAGTTTCACCTTTCACACGTCTCACTCCCCTGCTCTGTATGCAAATAAACACGCCCATCATTTCCGTTCACTGAGGAGAACCGAGCAGGAGGCGGTGTTCACTTCCTGTGCTGAGTCTACTGGACATTAAAATGAAGAAAAATGGAAACGGTAGAGATGCCATTATAACCCCATCAGACTGGAGGATGGGTTCTCCTTCTGAGCCTTGGTTCCTCTCAAGGTTTCTTCCTATAATTAGGGAGTTTTTCTTGCCACTGTCGCTGTAGCTCATTGGGGCTCAGACCCGGATTCTATAAACTCTGTAAAGCTGCTTTGTGACGATGTCAGTTGTAAAAAGTGCTGTAAATAAAATGAACAGTGACTAAACTTTACAGTAAACCGTGGCGGTGTTGAAGGGTTTGATCCGTAAGCAGCTGTGCGTCTGCGGTTTGTTCATTCCTTCATTAAAACATTACCATCGTAAACGGAAAGGTTATTTGTTTTGAAAGTTATTATCCTGTTCTCTTCTTTCCTCTCGCTGCAGGAGCTGCAGGACGGACGCTGTGCTCCAGTTCCTCCTCATCAGAACAGTGAGCCCCAAACACAGAGCATGGAGGTGCAGTTTTTTCCCAATGGTCATCCCAGCCCACACATTTTCCCCTTCGCTGCCCTGGACCCCTCCACCGGCAGGACGGAGTTTGGTGACGGCCATGATTATGGTAGATATTAATCCTTAACCCTTCAAAATGATCACTGCTAAAAAACAATCATAAAACCTGGCGTTGGGTGCGGCTTGTTTAAATGGGACGGCTGATCTAAAAACATGAAACACATTCAGTAAAAGTATAATTCAGCGGCAAAAAGACGACAAACGATTAGTTGAATTTAAATGTAATGTTCATAAAGCGAACGCGAGGGAAAGACAGATCAGTGATGTTACATTACATCCTAGTGGAAGCTGGAAAAAAATCTATTTAGCAGAAATAAAAAGAACAAAAGTTTTCTTGTTGGCTGGAAAATGTTAAATTTAACTTTATACTAAAGAATTTACATGTAGATGGATGATTGACATCTCTGCACTGCAGTACCTCCACCCTCCAGTCATTCACACCAAAATTTTAAACTTTTGAAAAAAATTATTAGGCTTATCTTTTTCTATTTTTTATCATCAATTGCGACCTTCTGTAAGTTACAAATGTTAGCAATTTAATTGTTCATGCTCAACTACGGTATAATGTCACTACCGGTGTAGAGTTGCCATATTAGATGTTTCTATGGAGTAGCATATAGAATGGGGGCGGCTTGTAATGGGGTGTGGCCTATCGTTGGGGAAATCCGGTAGATATCCAGTAATGGAAATCTGTAGTCTTCAGGTTCCCATCTGGGGAGAAGTCATTAAAAGTTATTTTAAATAGACAAAGCAAAGCCACAATGTGAATACAAGCGTCCATCACTTAATACATCTTGGCTGAACGTCTACATTGGCGGCAAGAGAAAAAAAATCGTCTTGGTCGGTCAATGTGTCGGTTTATTTTACTCAGTGTAGTCGTCCCAAGTTCCATTATTGCGCAGCACCACCAGCACTGGGAGGGTAAACGCTAGCACATGCTACCTCCATGTCACACATAGCCATTAGCCAATTGTGCTGCTTAGCATCAAGCTTTTACTGAATAGGAGACACCAACCCTGAGAGTTTTTTGAGGCCTCAACCCACAATTGTTTGATTTTAATGAATCCGTTTATTGATTTATTCATTTTGCCAAACTGTATGTGAATGGAATATTGTAGGTACAGTAAATGACTGTGTAGCGTTTTAATTGATTCACTTTTGATTCATGTGCGCTTTCTTCTGTTTGCAGTAAATGAGAGCAGCTCACCGCTGCCCCTCCTGGCCAGCTCCCCAAAACCCAACAACAGCTTCATCTTCAAACGGGTTCCTCCTGAGGGCTGTGAGAAGATCAAGGTGTTTGAGGAAACTTTGTGAGTCAACTTGCTGTTACTATACAGCCACTTTCCATTGGATAGAAACATCTACGTTACAGCTTGAGCTCCACATTTATTATCAGCTTCACAGGAGGAAGGTCCTGGGTTCGATCCCCAGGTCGGCTACACGGTACAATCTCTCCCCGTTTGCGTGGGTTTCCTCCCGGAGTCCAAAGGCTTGTTGTTTAGGTTGACTGACTACTTTAAATTACCCACAGGTGTAAGTATGTGTCAGTGGTGGTTGCTGTGTTTCCCAGTGATGGATTGTAGTGACTCAACAAGGAAATGCTGAAAATGAATGAATGTATATACACGTAGTTACAGTAGCCCATTTGTTATTGCAGGTTATCAACCATCACTATACCATTCATCATTGGTCAGTTTTTCGACCATAGAACTGCTGTTGACTAGATATTTTTGGGGTTATTGCACATAATAGTGACACAATTGTGTGTGATGGTCATTCACTGAACTGAAAGAGTAGAGATGCAGCTACAAGGCGGCCATTTTGAATAGATCACTTGTAACTTTACTGTCTTATTACTGTCTCTCTCTCTCTCTCTCTCTCTCTAGCCCTTGTAGGTCAAAAGGCTTCCCCGTTTTCTCCTGCCCTGACAGGAACAAAGTGAGCTTCATCCCAACCGGCTCAGGACCCTTCTCTCCTGTCCGACAGGTGGACTCTTCTTTCTTTCCTTCGGGATCTGCCTCCCAGAGCGGTCAACCCACGGGCCAGTTTAAGCAAGCTCGAGGACGAGAGAGCCCCTCGTCACACTGCTGGAGCCCACACAGGACACTCCACTGCTAACCAAAGACGGAGACAGAGACAGTGCCACCATCTGCAGGCCAATGGACGGACTGGTGGACTTTCTGAAAGGTCTTAATGCAGCACAGACCCTGCAGCTCATACAGTACCCGACTTATCGTATTTAAATGCTAATTTACTAGTTGGCGTCATTGAGGGGGGTCTTAAACGGCACCATTCTTAATCTAATTTGCATAGTCAGACTGCAGTCCATAGTAGTGAGGATGGGAACCAGACGTCCCCCAAAAAATTGCGTTTTTTGGCTGGAGAACGACGATTAATTTTCGGGGAAATTATTCTCTGCATTTTTCCATTTTGAGCGGCAACTAGGGAGCGGTTGGGGGATAGGTGTCTTGCTCAAGGGCACTTGAGCCTGCCGTCTGGTTCTGGGAATCAAAACCACTTCTGTGGGTGAGAATGAACCAGTATCGCAGCTCGACTGACACTGTGTAAGGCTCCACCTATGTTCAATGGTGGTTTGGATCTGTGCTCTAGGCCCTGGTTACATTCACCACCCGTGTAAAGCAGTTGAGGAGGTAAAATTGAACTTGTTACACCAGACCCACGCTGCAGGACCTTGTTTCTGTATCAGCTACTGAATTATTGAATAATGAAATGATGCAGCGCACGAGTTTGGTTTGGCTTGTTGCTGAAATGATGGAAATACTGTCTGACGTGTCATAAGAAAAACTCTCCAAGTGAACTTTACAAGCATTTTTGACATATTTTAAATGTTAAAATGCCCTTATGCTACGTTATGCTAAATTATGTTTTTCTCCTTGAGGTCAAATCATTAAATACATTTTGTATGGTTTCTTTTCCAGAACGTTTTTGTGTTGCGTTAATGCTGGAAGCATGGCTTCACATTTTCAGCCTACGTCGCTCGTGTGCACTGAAGTTATAAGGAGTGTTTCAGCTTAGTCAGTCAGACCCGAGCTTGCGTATATTATTCATTATATAAACTTCTTGTCCATTTTGAGCCGTGGGGAAAATTGCCAGCTGCCAAGTCAATTATTATTATCAATAATAATAATTATTGATTAATTATTATTATGGTAATGTATTAATCCCAAGGGGAAATGATTCTCTGCGTTTAACCCAAGACTTTAACCCAGAGCAGCCACCCAGCGAGCCGTAGGGGGATAGGTTCCAGGAATCCAACCCACAACCCAGTTCTCCAACCATTAGGCCACAACTTCCCCAGTGGAAGCTTGAGCTCTCTCCTGGACATGGATGCCAGCATTACCACCAGATATCAAGCTCAAAAAGGTAAAAATCTCTTTATTTTTTATTGATTTTTCCTTCATTGTCCTGTGCTGGGTAATGTACTCCCTACATTTTTCTTCAACCCATGACCCTTTGGTCACAAATCTATTTAGTGAACCATTAGGCCATGTTTGCCTTCTAAAAATCGGATTTTCATGATGGGTGGGGAAAATATCATGAATTTCCACTACAGACTTAATACAACTTTTTATTCTTTATATATAGTCATGCTTTCTTATGGTCACATTTATTTATGGATAATCTGGATGATCAAAAAAAAATCAATAATATGAGACACTATAGCTTTGTTTTCACCCATCACAGCAATTTGTGTACACAATGTATAAATAGTGTTAAACTTAGTCATTTTGCTAAACTTCAGTCATAAGGGACGGAGACCAACTGAACATAACTGCTTATTGCACGCGGTATACAGCAAGTATAATTCAAGCATTTTTTTCATTTTGCCTTCGTATGCACTGAGGGTTCACTAATATATCAATCATTTTATTGAGAAGACTGCACCTGTTTGACATCTGCACAATAAAAGAAAGTTCACTGAGCAGAACGCGTCCCGTTTCACGCCGGCTAAGGCAAGGGTCCTAATATAGGCCTTTAACTCCAGGCTGAAGTGTTTTCAGATTTAAGGCTTACGTTTTGCAGCATAACGCAAGAGTATAATGCATTCTACCTCTGCCTCCACTAAAGCATTCAAAAATCGTTTATAAATATTTACATGTGAAATAGAAGTGAGCTTAAAATGGAACAACTAATGGGTAACCAAACAAAATCTGTAGCTATGACCTCCATCACGTTCTGCTACTGTCTTAAAGGGGAATTCCAGTGATTTTTCAACATTTCTCACAACCTTGACTGTTTCAAAATTAAAATACATTTTAAATTATATTTTTATTGCTGTTATTACTGGTGTTAATTCTATAATTCAACAATTAATAAGAATAAACCATGTTATTCATTATAATTATGCTAATTATATTATAATCAACAACCCACCATGATAAGTAGTTAAATTTGGGGATATTTGTGTCTTGCTATGCTTTACATAAAATGGAAATATATTAACACTGTATAAAGAGCTATTCAGTCCCGTCACTGGGGACGGTCCCTGGAGTAACTGTAACTAACCTAACGCATGTGGTTTCCTGATTTGGTGAGAAACATGTTTAAAATCCTTTCAAGTAGGAGCAGGGTGATGTCATGCAAATCAGTCCTCAAACATTTCCCCCCAATTTACTGTTTTACCATCATATACATTAAATACACACTACATGGCTAAATATATCATCACATCTATAGATACGGGACATTCCCTTTCAAAAGCATGCTGCCCCCTCTCTTCGACAGAGTGCAAGTGGGAATTTGTGCAGTTTTTGTGAAGTCGAGCACTGATGTTAGGCAAGAAACCCAACCCTAAAACACCTCACTTCAGTAGTTAGGGGTGTCCAAATATTTTGATCTCACAGATGATCCCGAGTTACGATGAATAACATGTTTTTTTAATATTTTTGATAGTGATGACAAAAATGAAAAATATATTAAATGTTAAATACTACGGGTATTTAAAACGCTTCGGGTGTGACAAAATATCAATGTGGCGATATATCGTTGTCCTTGCTTACGCAATAAAATTAATATTTATGCAGACAGCGATATCGATATTTAAATGAAAACATTTGCTGCTAATTAGACTCACTGACGTTGCTACTTCTCTCCTTTGGGTGGCGCTGCTCGACTGAATGCAGGAGACTTGGGTGAAAGCTGAAGAAGAACTTCCCAACAGATAACTGGCTGACAGAAAGTCCCAACCACATTTAAATCTAAAGTCTGACTTTGGCTTTTAGAACTTCGACGAAACCAGAGTGTAGATTATTTTGTGACGGCCGCATCTCGACACTTCTCTTTCCTGCACTTCAATAGCGATGGATGACGCTACGAGTGAACCATCAATGTGAGTAAAAACACATTATTTCTTGCTTTTGCTGTCCTTAACAATAATTTAGATCAGACTGAGGCGTAAAACTTCATAATTCGTCTGGAGTTGTAGTTCGGTTGGTAGCACGATGCTAGCGCAACTTGCCAAGTGACCATGGGAACAGAAGTGAAGCCCTGAAGCTGAAGTAGTGGTTTCCCTGTGCTTCTGACCACGACCACAAAGCAAATACAGGGAACAGAACAATAGCATTGCTGCCCGTGGTTCTGTGATCTATCACTATGTCATTGTCGTGCGATTAATCAATTATCACAAAATCGCAGTATTGCGATATTATCGTTGTCGTATCATGAGAGACCCTGCAATTCCCACCCTACTTTACACCATGTCTCAACTTCAAATGAAGTTCCAGTTCCAGTTCGGGATGGTTCACCTGGTTCCAACCACCATCACTACGAAGAAGCCATTCAATCTCTGAATTATGCAGAAAAAACAAATTGTTATGTTGATTTCCCCCCAAATTAAGACAATTCTTGAAGTTCCAGGATGTAGGGATTGCTGTCTTCACTGAAAATTGGATGAAAAAAAATCTACAGTATCTCAGATCACACCATACTTCATACAGCTTCAACATTGGCACATGTAATGAAGAGAACTATGAAGGCAAAGGTCTCAGCTTCCTTTGGCTCACAAATCTGAACAACCGGTCCAGCTTCAAGGATATTAGTTACAGTGTAAGGAAATATTCATGCAACAAAAGTATCTGTCCTATATCTGTCCTTTGTGCAACTCTAGCAGGTAGAGATTGAGAAGGTGCTTGAAGCTTGGTCTATGCAGTAAGCAGCTCGTACTCCGTGTCGGTTCTCCCGACTGCGTCCGGATTGGTCAGAGGATCCAAATCAGCAAACAGGTTGAACCATGCGGAGCGATCCTTCCTGGTTTCAGGGACGTCTGTACATTACGACACACAATTACATTTTCAGGGCAAAATATGACACATTGTATGTATGTTGTTCAACAGAATATCAAATATACTTACACATAGAGCGAGACGATATGGAGAAAAATCCTATCACCACCATTTATTTCATAGGAGTCGATATCAATACGTGTAAGGGTTTTTTTTTCACTACTAAGGTAGAGGTGAAGGTATAATAAGTTAATCCTGGTGTAAATTATTATTTTTTTGGCTTTAAAACCTTTTTACATTTACATTTCTTCATTTGACTGACGCTTTTGTCCAAAGCGACTTCCAGGTTCAGGAAACAATCAGCATAAATTCAGACATGACGACACTGATGTGCGAGTTACAGGGAGTTCAATACAATCTTCTTAGTGATAGAAACAGTGTAAGTGCTACAACAGTGCAGATAAGAGCTACAACATTACTACCTGAAAGAGAAACACATTCTACACTTTCATTAAGAGCTTATGATTAATTCTAAAACAGACGGTATGTGCTACAGCATCTGTCCTATTTTTCCAGGCTGTTAGAATTTCTATGGATATCTGCAATGCTGTCTCGCTTTTGAGGATCTTTTGTTCTACTTCACTTTGTCAGGCAAGTCTTATTTAAGTAATTTCTTGATTGAGAACAGGTGTGGGTGTGGCTAGAGAGACTGAACTCAGGTGTGATGAACCACTGTTATGTTTTAACCGGGGGGCAATCACTTTGTCACACAGAGCCATGTAGGTTTGAAATCCTTCACTTCATGCATTGTGTGTTAACTTGTGTTGTCTTTGACTAATATTTAAATGTGTAAAAACACAACAAAACATAAATGCAAACAAACAAAAAAGCAGAAAAAACTCTCTCAGCAGCAGAATTTGATTTTACCACTGATTGAGCCCAAACTAGGGATCTGACGGTTCCTATAAATAATTCCGAACTTCCACGAGGTGAACTCATTGACAAAACATGTCATGTTCGCTGTATTAATTTTATTTGTATTGATTCTAATATTAGTGATCTAAAATAAAACAATAAAAACACTTCCTGCCTCTAAACTACTTTTGCACAGCACTGTATATCCACAGTAGTTTTAGTATTCAGATCCCTTCACTTTTTTCACGACACATTTGTGAATCACTAAGCTGTTTCTCTTTCTGTCTCCAAAGCAAAAGCTTTATTTTCAGAACAGAACTCGACTCACTAACGTCAAGAAACAGAGCAACAGCTTATTTACACATGTACGTCAAAATGCATCATATCACACGACTCTGAACACAGCCATTGACACGCCCATTACATGCCCATTAAACGCCCATTCATGTCCTGACTTATAACCCTTGATGCAGATTCTCTCTGTGTGCTCAGACTTTTAAAATCCTTCTTCTTCTCTCTCTCTCTCTCTTTTGGATCCCACGAACAGGAGAATTTTGCTTTTCCACAAACTTTTAACTGCAATTTTTTCCGACTTGACCTCTTCCTAAAAGAATTTTAAACGATGTTCTTCTGAAAATTCTGAAAATATAATTAAATGTTTGACATGGCTGCATGTACCTCTTGCTGTAGGTTTGGAAGTGATCTGATTGGCTCCAGTTTCTTGTTCAGTTAGTCCTGTGGTGCTCTGTGGATTTGCCCAGCCTGGAATAATGACAGGTATGTGAATGAATAAATGAATGAATGAATGAATGTGCTGGAGTTGGAAACCTCCATTTTATCAGAACAACACTGCTCACAATGCAGCAAATTTTCAAGAAAAACTTCACTGTAAATGACCAATACTGTAATGTCTCAACATTTTTGAATCATTGAGGCCCTCTCTTACCTGAGACTGCAGACTGTAGGTTGTGGATGTTCTGGTCCAGCAGGCGTGATGGGAGGAAGTACGAACCCTTCTCTTCTTCCGGCTGGATGTCCGTTAGTCCGGCTACGCTGCCGCTGATGTCTGTGCACTCGTCTTCCCCAAACACCTCCCTCCATTCGCGAGAGAAATCACCCTCCTCCAATAAGCTGGAACCCAAGATCTCACTCAGCAAACTCAGGTCGTCCTTTTTTGCACCGCTGCTGGACAGTGCCTCCTCCTGACCTGGACATACAGAACCGTTACCTCAACTGTTAAACACACTAGAAAGGTGTGTAGACTCCCATTTGGAAAAATTGGGGTGCTCAAATCTGGCCCAGCACCCCTTGCTCAAACACACTCATAAAGTTTGGACGGATGAGCTGAATCTGGTGTGTTTGAGGAGGGAGTTCACCAAACTATGCTGGACACTGGGCCTCCTGGACCTCCAGGCATCCCTGATTTAAGGGCCAATATTATAAAAAAGAAAATTTTCTGGAAGTCACTTATAATGCAACAAAAAAACACAACAAAGTCTGTCCACAAACTCATGTATCATCTGCCCTGATTGGTTATATCTCAGTCTGAAGAACCAATATTCCTTTATCAGTTTTGTTTGAATGGGCGTCTAATCTGCTGTATTTTATATAAATTGATGGTTGTGACATCATTATAACAAAAGCTACATTTTGCTGTTAAGTTTTATATACAGCCAATATGGACAAAGAATTTACTGTATCTTTAATTATTTAGAACAAGAACAAGATCTGATCTAATAATTTAAAAGATTTGGTATCGGCTTGAGCATGATTCTTTGTTTTACGTTAGTTGTCACGTAGATGCTGTAAATAGGAAACTTTATGGCAGTGTGGTAATATTTTAAACTGGAACATTAAATTAGTCCAGTGTGATGGAGTAGTAATAAAATAAAAAGTAGTAATAAAGCTCAGGTTAATACAACCGATCAGATACGACACCTAAAAAATAGAGTTCAGGAAGGTTTAGACTGTGCTGAAGTAACTAGTAAAGTTCATTACTTTGGATGACCAGCCAATCAGAGTCATGTACAATACAGGATCTTAGTCTTTTGGGGCTACGATAAGCCCCGCCCACTCTACACTAGATTTCAGACACTGCCCTACCAGAGCTTTACAGCTGCTTCATCAGATGTAACCGTGGTTAGATTTACCACAGACATTTGGAGTCTGCTACCTCACTGAATTAACCCCTAGTTTAATTTTCAGTGTGCAATGTTAAAGTCTCATACTGCAGAGTGGCATTCGAGGACATGTTGTACACTTAGGAAATAGACAAGAAACGCATTTTAGAGTGATTATTTAGTGGGACAATGCGACGCATTTATGTCAAGCATAAACATTGTATTTGAATAACAGACTCAGGGGCAAAAAACAGAGTGATAGCAGAAGAATACTTCACCTGATTGGCTCAGATCCTTATTTAGATCTTCTTCATCTATTGAAATAAGCCTGAGGGACAACAAGGAATGGGACACTGTGTTAGGGGCAACTTTACACACATATAACAGATCACTTTTTCCCTTACTGCTCCTGCTGCACAGTTTGGGTTTTCCCTGCACCCAACACACCTGCATCCGCTCAATAACAACTCCTCCTGGGGCTGACGTGGGTGTGTTAAGGCAGGGCAAACACTAAGGCCCTGTCCAAACGTAGCGGTTTGTTCTTCTGTCCACACCTCAACTGTGTTATTGTTTCCTGAAAACACATTCGCCTTCAAAAGTGGGAATTAAAAAAAAACGGATGAAGAAAACAGGGATTTTTGACAAAACTGCAAATTCTTCCCTTGGACGCTGCACTGTTTGTTTCTCACACACACACACACAGTCACTTTCCCTCCACTATGAAGAACACAGGCGTCAGACTGAGCTTCAGATGTCACTACTATATACAGCACAGACAGTGTCGCACCCAAGCACCCAAATTTGAAAACGACCTTGTGCTTCAACAAGAACGTCAAGGTTATGGAAACTGTTTGGCCTTTGACAGTGTTCGCCATGGTTTTTGCTTTTACGTGTTTTCAAAAACGTTCGTGTGTAGATGGAATAAAAAAAACAAAAACATTTTGCATTTTCAAAAATTCCCGGCTACGTGCGGGCGAGGCCTAAAACATCAGCCAATCCCGGGAGAAAGACTCACGTGCCCTCTGTGGATGGACTTGTTTCTTCTCCGTCTGTTTTTGTCTTGTTTTTCTTACTCACTCTTTTCTTCGCTCCCTGATCGGACCCTTTACTTTTCAGCATCTGAAAACAAAACGGATGCAGATAATCTTTCTCTCCACTTCACTCCAGGAAGCTTCATCACCACAAGGGGAACAGAAATGTTATCCCGCTCTGACCTTAAGCTCGTTTGGTTGGCAGCCTTTGAAGCTCTCGTGGATGGCGGCCATGGTGTGAGACGTTTTCTCCCAGAAGTGCAAAAGTGTAGTCTGAGGTATGGACAAAAACATTGGTGTAAATATATTTTATTTATGTACAGGAGGCTTTAAAATCCAGCCCAACTCTGGTCCTGGAGGCCGGTGTCCAGCGAAGTTGAGTGATTTTCCCGCTCAAACACACCTGGTTCAACTCACCTGTTCATTGCCAGGTGTAGGGAGTGTGTTTGAGAAGGCGAAATACCAAACTCTGCAGGACAACAGCCGTTGCAGGACAGGATTTAGACCCCCTGCCTGAAATCATACTACTTCACTGGTTTAAGTTAATACATTTCATTTTTTAATCCCATGAACTAAATGATTAATCGAATAAATTGAATGTCTTTAATGACTCTTCTCAATATATTGGCATTTTTCTAATGGGCTGTAGAACTGTCAAGGGTGTTTTTCCGCATTTTACACTAAGCCAGGATCCAGAACCTATCCTAAAGTGACTGTTTCTCATTGTGGACACAGAAATTGCACTACAATGAAATGTGACCTCTCATTTAACCCAACACGTGTGGAGCAGTGGGAACCTGAGCTGAAAGTAGAACCTTCACATCCCAAGGTCCTAACCACTAGCCCAATGCACTGCTACACTGGTTAGGATAAGCAGCAGAGAAAATCAATGGATGAATGGATGAAACATGACATAAGCCACTTATGTTATAAGCATGTTATATAACTCTTTCATTGTCCAGGCGGTGTGACTGGGATCATTGTCATGCTGGAAGATCTAGCCACGTTTCATCTTCAATGCTCTCACTGATGAAAGGATGTTTTTGGCCAGAATTTCACGATTCATGGCCCCATTCATCCTTTCCTTAATACTGATGAGTCGTTCTGTCCCCTATGGTGTTCTTGGGATTCAACTCAGCATTCTTCTCCCTCCAAACACGGCAAGTGGCGTTTATACCAAAGAGTTTCATTTTGGTCTCATCAGACCAAATGACATTCTCCCAATCCTCCTCTGGGTCATCCAGATGGTCTCTGGCAAACTTTAGACGGGCCTGGACATGTGCTGGCTTAAGTAGGGGGAACTTTTGAGCGCTGTATGATTTTAATCCATGATGGCAGAGTGTGTTACTAATAGTAATCTTTGTTACTATTGTCCCATCTGTTTTCAGGACATTGACCAGTTCCTCCCGTGTAGTTCTGGGTTGTTCCCTCACCGTTCTAAAGACCATTTGTACCCACAAGGTGAGATCTTGCATGGAGGCCCAGGTCAAGGGAGATTGTCAGTGATCTTATTCCATTTTCAATAATTGCTCCAACAGTTAACTGCTACACTGGTTAGGATAAGCAGCACTGTAACATGTCCAAACCTCTGGATAGCTTATAATAAAGTGTCACCATATATGTTGTTTGAGGCCACAGTGACGCACCTGGTAGTTAGTGAGGACGTGGGAAAGCAGATTACATCTGCTGGCTCCAAGCAAATCCACCTTCTGACAAACATCGTTCTTCAGCTTGTCGAAGCTCGTCTTGGTGAGACGTACCTGCGCCTGAACCTGTGGGAAGCAAACAGTCTGACATGATAAAGCTGCAAAGTGCAGAGAAAAGATCAGGCATCAGAGATTAGATGACAAACAACATGCAATTTCCTATTTAAAAAAATAACAAGAACCGCTTTCTGTTGATAAGACCCAGATAACGCTGCACCCAGGTTTCAGGACGTCTAAAGCCACCACAAGGAGGCCGATATAATGAGACGCCCTCCTCAAATCAAATGTGTGTTGCTCCATTTACCACTGCCAAGATAATGCAATGCAAGATAACGCACAACTTATGGTGGTAAGTTTTAGTTTTTTTCCACCTCTTTCACTCAGGAAAGGCTTCTTAAAAAGAAAATGGGGAAATATTGACCAGTCCTCATTTCATGACAAATTTCAAAACTCATTTTTAAGAAAAACATGAAATATTTTACAATAAAACTTCATTTGGAGGCATTTTTACACTGATTTACACGTGTCTGTAACAAAAACAATCAAATCTGAGGACGGCCCAAAATGCACAAAAACGTAAGGGTATAGCCTTATGTATTTTTGCAATTTTGGTGAAAAAGTCAAGGTTCAATTCAGGCCC
>JBBIGC010000104.1:33500467-33531804 GCA_037576955.1 Lepidarchus adonis | reverse complement strand
GTGTGTGTGTGTGTGTGTGTGTGTGTGTGTGTGTGTGTGTGTGTGTGTGTGTGTGTGTGTGTGTGTGTGTGTGATCCAACTGCTGAGTAGCAGAGAGGTGCCGTTCTCGTTGCTATGGTGATGAAAGGGATATGACAACTGTTGCTGATGTCGCCGAGATGGGAGGATTCTCTGCATATCCAATAGTTACTCATTGTTAATCATCATTAATCATTAATTAATATTGACGTTCGTTAGCCGAGCAGAGTCAGACATAAAGGAATTAACTTATGCATTACCCTGCATACCCGCAAACTATGGCTATGGCTTTATTTTTTCCTTTTTAAAACATCCTGCTTGTTACAGGGGAATGATAAGTAAGGGAAATCACCTCTGTCTCGTAAAATACATATTTAACTGGGTGTGAGTGGACAGGAATCAACATAATGAAACTGGGTTGTTTTTGAAGTGTTCAGGTTATGATGGTTCATCCTCAAAACGTCTGACCACTAAGTGATACAATCAGCTTTAAGGGTGTGACGATGAAAATCTGTATTTGTAGGAGCATGCATGCTCTCTTGGATTGAGCTTGGCTGTGTCTATAAAACATGACACTGTTTGACTGCTGGCAGAAAAGAAGTAAAGGGTAGTGGCAATAAGAGGCCCAGGTGATGACGGAGTTGTGATTTCTCCTCCACTTTAGAGAGCCCTGTTTCCATCGCTCTCTCCTCCATTTATTTTTTATGACTCTACACTGCAGAATTTCCACCCACTCTAAGAGGGAGGGCATGAGGCAAGTAGCTGTGTTTATGACTACAAGCCCTTATTTTGCCTTGGGTAAAAATTTGAAAGAATTTCCCCAACATGCTGACTAATAAGCACCCGTATGTACACAAGTATTCCAAAACTTTTTACCTACCATCATGTTATATGAATCAAATTTATTCTCCCAAAAATATGGGCATTTGTCATTCATTAATTTTTGTAGATTTCCATAATTTAGCGTAAATTGCTTTTTTTTTTTTTTTTTTTTTTTTTTTTTTTTTTTAAATGTTTTTACATAAAATGTCAATTAAACACACATTGTGCACATTTGTGATCATTGAACAGCCTAAGGACAATCTTTTCTTACCTGCTCTCCATGGCCCAGGCCTTTTTTTTTACCACAGTTGTTGTCATGAGCGGTGTGGTGAGGTCTGTTTCTGAGCATTCATTTTGACTAATTTCTTGTTTGTGGTTCCCTTTCAAATACATATTACAATAAAAGCATAACCAACTTTATTAGATGAGCTCATTAACAGTATGTAGTAGGGCCTTGCTAATATGGAAGCTTCGAGTATTGATTTTGCAACATGTGAGTAAGTTGACACTACTAGTTAAGAGTGTTTATACAGCTTTAATCACAAAGGCTCAGAATATGTAAATGTACCCAACAAAGTTTTTTCAGGAGTTAAGACACAATTCACATATTCAGCATAAAAAGTCACAATTGAATTTGGTCCTATTATGCTCTTTAAATAAACATATCCAAATGTGTATCCTTGATGACTCAGTGACAGTTTACTACCTTTTACTGATTATACTGTTTATAGTGGCCAATGTCTACATACAGATTTTTTGATATGACCTTAATATATAGTTGATTGTGTGTATGTGTGTGCGCCCATCTTTGTGTGTAGCCTGAGAACCTGCTGTTGGCCAGCAAGATGAAGGGAGCAGCAGTGAAACTCGCTGACTTTGGACTGGCCATCGAGGTACAAGGAGACCAGCAGGCATGGTTTGGTAAGAGACATGATGCCCATTCTTGCATACTGCAATTTTTTTTAAAATACGGTGTCCTGAATGCAATGTGCTTGGACACTGCTGAGAATAAATGTATTATTTAAAGCTATTATGGGCTATGGTTAGAAATGGAGGACCTCAAGTCAGTGCTTGTCCTAAAGTGTGCTCCTTTTGCACAGACAGAAAAGCTCGTTTCAAGCTAGCTTTCACTGGATTCCAGGCCAACTTCTTCATGCTGTGAAAGGTGTTCTAGTTTATGCGGAAAATCTAATCTTGACACACAACTGAAGCAAAGCTCTCTCAGGCCCTGTGGCCCCCTGCTGGTTGTTGGGCAGACACACATGCTCACAGTCAGAAATGTTGAGCATGCTTGCATCTACCGATTGTTAATAGAAGTTTAAATTCTGATTTGACTAATGACAAAGATATATATATATATATTAGTAAGGTAAAGTACAGGACAGAGTCTAAATTCAGGTAGCCCTCCAAGTAGCATCTGGATCAGAATTTTTGCCAGCTCCAGAGAGGCAGCCATGCTGGCTCTATGCCTTGTGGGGGCTGACTACTATCTAAAGAAGGCCTTGAAAGTTTTTGAAAATAGAGACAGATCATCATGTGCCATTAAAAGTGCTTGAATCACTATTTATTGGATATAAGAATAGAAATCTGAGTTCATTTGGTATAGTTTTTTTATGGCAGTCTGTATTATTGTCCCCCACTTTCTGTGTGTCCTTATTTCATGCACCACTTGTCTTTGAGAGTGTGCCGTGGTCATGCCTGTGCATGAATCGAATGATACAAGTTAAATAGCAGCAAGCAAGCTAAAAAGCTAACAAATAAATCATCAGTGTCAAAACAGTAATTATTCCGGATCAGTGAATTTGAATTTTGAATTAAAAGAATCAGGGTCTTATAGTCCCTGGATTTGATGTGTAAGAATTCTGAGAATTCTGTAAGAGTTCTGGCCCACAAATACACAGAACAGCACTATCAGGTTTACTGTGGTTTTGTAAGACTGCAGGATCACTGCTTATACCTGAATAATTATGTTAAGTTGTTATTCCATAATTAGCAGGATGCACAAGATATTAAAATGAGAAAACTACAAATACTATGTAAATACTAGAATGAAGGTTTGAGTAAACGCCTTTTGCTATTAAAAAAGTCCCAACAAGAATAACCTCAGTCCTTGTTGTCTGACCTTGATAATTGAATAGATCTATTATATGTTATTTAATGTTTTGTCTTTTTGCTGGTTAATTTCTTTTGTTTAAGCTGTATTAAATGCATCAAATGCAAAGCTGCATCATTAGAATTTCATTAGTCTAGGTTTAGTCTAGATAGATATTCACTCTCAGGAAACACACTGATAACTATGGGCTGACTCTTTTCATTGAGACAGGGTTTGCAGGCACTCCTGGTTACCTTTCTCCAGAGGTCCTGAGGAAGGACCCCTATGGCAAACCTGTGGATATCTGGGCCTGTGGTGAGTTCTTGCCCAAATGCTAATAAGGATACAGCGTGATAACCTCTTTATATCTTCTATATATCTTTAAATATCTGTCTTTTGCTCTTGTTCTCTCAATCTCTCATTCTCCTTTTCTCTCACTCACTCTCCCTGATTCCGTCTCCCCCACTCTCTCTCAGGTGTGATCCTCTATATTCTGCTAGTGGGCTATCCTCCATTCTGGGATGAAGATCAGCACAAGCTATACCAGCAGATCAAGGCTGGAGCTTATGATGTGAGTAGACTATGCTCCTTGAGAAAGTACCTCCCTAGCTTGAAGTCTTGGCTATCTCAGTTCAGTAAGGCCAGTCTGAAATTCTTACAATCTCTTTGGACTTGCAAAGTCAAAGAATACACCATGGGATCTTTTCCCAAGCATAGACACTTTTTATTCCCCAGCTCATTAATGTGGTGCCTAGTCCAGAGGAAAAAACAATGAAAACATGCAGTAGAAAAACTTGCATACTGGACCCGTTTCAGGAATACACTCTTGAACTAGGCACAACACCATTGAACTAGACTCTATTCAGCTTGTTCTGAGTTTACCTGTGTTGGTGAGTTGCAGCTGAGGGAGGAGTGGTCTGGTGGGCTGGCTGCTTAATTTTTGATTGGGCACAATTGAGAGCTGTGCTGGTGCTATTGATCCTGTCATGCCTTCCCTGACGCATTGCAGAGAGATGACTTACTGAGCAGAGCTGGCTGCCTCTTGTGGGTGTGAGTGTGTGTGATTGTGGTTGGTTGTTGTGCTTGTTCATGAACAAAATCCATCATCAGTGAAGAACGTGTATACTTACCCATTCATTTTTACTTTAATGTATTGCTTAAAGCAAAACTGGAAACTGCTTGTTACAGTGATGGCAGCATTTCTGTTTACTTAAAGAGCTTTTTGAAGGTGTCTGTGAGAGATTAGAACACACATTGAACATAATTTAAACTAGCTAATTGGTATCCTTGTCTTCTCCAGCTAATAACATGTCACAGTCAGTCCATGAAGTGCTAATCTGCTGAAAGAACATGATTAGACCATCATCCGTGGCCGTAGTGTGGCCAATCGTAGTGGAAAAGAAATGCAATGACATAGCATGACCCATTGCTTCCCTGCTGTACCTCCTTATTTGATTAGCCTCTAGCTTAGGTTATGCCATGTGTGTCTGTTTTTCCATTATGTTGTGTGCACATGACTTAAGGCATTTATTCCTGTGCATATAGATTACATATCTAACACTTTGTGTGATCCTTGCTGACTCCCTCCAGTTTCCTTCGCCTGAGTGGGACACGGTCACCCCTGAGGCCAAGAACCTCATCAACCAGATGCTGACCATCAACCCAGCCAAGAGGATCACTGCTGAGCAGGCCCTCAAGCACCCATGGGTCTGCGTAAGTAATTGCTGCCAAAAACTACAATTCCCACAAGCCTCAGGCTGCAGAAATCCATTAAAAACTCAGCAGCGCCGCAGACGCTTTTGGAGTTTTAATACATTTGCAGACCAGTGACCCTAGCTCACTGAATCCACTAACAATCAGAAGGAAGGTTCAAGAAGACCAAGGGCTTGTACCCTTAAGTGTTCTTCAGTCTGGTCCATTTAGTGTAACCGATTGTATATTCATGCTGATTCTTTTGTGTGTTCTCAGAAAGTTGCAATTGATTATACTTTCCTTCTTATTCAAATTCTCTGCTCAGCAACGATCAACAGTTGCGTCCATGATGCATCGCCAGGAGACAGTGGAGTGCCTGCGCAAGTTCAATGCTCGGAGAAAGCTTAAGGTAAAGGTTTTTCTTAAAAGCGTTTGGGTGTTTACTTTGGCTTAGTTCTGTCCTACTACTTCCTGCAATTTGGGATGTAATTCACCAGATCAAAGAATACTGGCACCATGCAAGCTTGACATGATCATTGAAAAATGCTCAACAATGGGAAGGACCCAGAATGCAAACTAGAAGTCATCATTGTCCGGTGCTAATTTTGACTTTGCTACAGAATTGGTAATTGTTTGTATCTACAGGAAAAACTCAAACACATTATATTGCATTTTGTCTTTCAGATTGTTTGCATGCTTTACTTTGGTAGGTTTTCACATAGCTAACCATAACTAACTGTGAGAATATTTACATTTACTTCAACCCGTGCTGTCTGAGGCACCTACTTCTCATATTCGTTTAGTGGCGCAGGACACTGGAACCATTATCAGGGGTCACTACTGGTTGACTGACTGCACATTATAAGGTGGTTTTGTTCTCTAATGCTAAGCCATGTCATGCAGGGTGTAAATTTGTAATGTCTTTTTTGGTATAACACAAAACATTATCTCTAATTATTTCACTGTTTCTTTTCATACAGGGGGCCATCTTAACTACTATGCTGGTTTCCAGAAACTTTTCAGGTAGGTCTCTGTCTTTTCCTTGCATTTGATCAGGTAAGATCCCAAAGCCCTGGACAAGCTACTGTCTCCTTAGTTGTGCTGCAGTGAAAATGTTCAAAACATTTATTTTCTGCTCTACATTTGAGGACTGGTCAAAATCTGTGAACCAGTGGGCTAGAATTGCTTGATTGGATTTTGGATTCCTTTGGAATTTGACTGGAACGCAGACTGATTGTTCTGAAGTTATTTTACATTCCTTTTGCCCAATCACATACCCCTTATACAGGTTTGCATACATTAAGTGATTCCTTGTCATTGATCTAAAATGTCTCTCACTCAGCTGTTCAATATGTATAACTGGATAATATTCAGTATTCATCTTTATTACTGTTTGGTCTTTTTTATCACTTTGTTCCAAGACAGGTGCTGGGTTTGTCTTTGATGTCACAGCATAACAGATTGTATTTTCTTGCCTAGTTTAATTTTGTTGTCACCTTTAAATAAGGTATAACACAAACATTACACAGAGAAAGGTGTAGGCTACTTTCCCTCAGGGGGTTACAGTTTTTTTGTAACTCCTTTCAACTAAACGCCTCTCTGTCCAATAGTGGGCCGGCAGCATACCAGCCCTGCTGCTCCCACCACCAGCACTGCCGCGCTTGCACAGGAAGGTATGTGAGAGTGCGTCTCCTTGCCTCACCGCCAGGGGGTGTGAACCCTGTCTGTGAGCCCTGTCCTCTATGACCCCACTGTCCTGACTTCTCCCTTTACTCAGTCAGCATGCAGCCAATTGAAGCCTGCCATGCCCATCACAGCACGTGCACACTACCTTTCATGGATGATTGATGCTTGAGTTGGTTTAAAAATGAAGACTTCTTGGTAATATAAGTTGTGTGCCCGGCTGGGCTTCATCATGCAACAGAATTCAATGTAAATTTCAGTAAAATGTGTTTAAACCTTTAAAACGTAAACTGTTTTCAGTGTAAACACTGTATTCATTCAGTCCTCTTTAACTTTAAGTGAATATTTTTCTCCTTACTAGCATGCAATAGCTTTTCTTTATATGTGGCTAGAAGGACATCCCTTTTCTTCGTTCAGTGGGCCCTCTTTTTTTATTTCCAACTTGAATTTGAACACCAAGGCTTCAGGCGAAAGCGCCTGATCAATATCACTGCACTGCATTCATTTTAACGATCACTGTTGCCAGACACCCCACCACTAGCCAGCATGCATTATCTGTCTGCATGGTGGAAAGAGCAGCGAATGTCTCTGCTTCTGCTTTGGTTGGAGTTATCTTTTCTCTTTTTTCTTTCTTTTTTTCTCTTTTATTATTTCTACCTCAGGTTATATATGCTATTTTTATGCTATTTTCCATGTTTTTATTATCTAAAAGAGCTTTTACGCAAAGTCTGCTTTAGCTGGAGATGTGGAATCCCCTTTTTAATTTTTACCCCAGCTCAGAGTACAGCGCACAAGGCTTTTCTGATATCTGATGTCAATCATTATTGACATCCCACATCCTTATCAGAGTGATAGTGTGTTGATGTTTCTTGACTTGTGTGTAAATATAAAAAAATATATATAAAATGCATAAAGGTGAACTGAAGAAAACTAAGAATTTGTTTTATTGAAGACTGCTGAGCTTTACTTTTTGAGATCTAATTATCATATCTGACAGCAAAGCATTATTTCTCTAAAACAACCTGGCATTGTGTGGCTCCTTAAATTGGCATAGATATGGGTCACAAAAATGTTTGAGATCTGAGAGGTGTGAAGTGTCTTTTATTAGAGGTTGAGATCAGAGTTCTAGACTGTGGCCTCTCATCCCTTGCCAAAGCAGACTTGCACGAGCCAGAGCTTTAGCTACCATTGCCCCTTCCTTTCCCCTGCAACCTGTACCCCTTCTTGCTGAGAGTGCGGGGGCGTGCGCCACATGGGCGGGCAGGAGCGGGGTTGGCTTGCTGCCAACCGTCAGACCCGGTGTAGAGTGGCGCTGGGCTCCAGCACACGCCAGGTGGTCGGCGTGGAACAAGGCCCGCTGGAGGCCAGACAGACGATGCTGTTCTTTCCCCTGATTGAAGAGAGACACGGGATAGCACACAGGTGCCAGACACCCAAAGCCTTGGGTGGTGATGATGTTTGAAGATTTGATATCAGAAATGAAGTTTGTTTTATTGATGATGAATTTGGTCACAGTCTGCACGATATATCGGTAACTTAAAATAATTAGCTACACTCTTGCAGTAGTTGTGACTGACATTAATTACTTTGGAGCTATGCTGTCAGAACTCTGTCCACCAAGTCTCAACCATGCCCAGTAAGTGTTGATATATACTGTAACTTCATCTCATTGCAGACAATAGGCTATTTGTTTAGATCAATGGTTCTCAAACCAGTCTTCCAGGACCACCAGATGATTCACATCTTTGTCCCAATGTATTGGGAATTGGGTTCAAGCAGAAATGTGAACCGTCTGAGGGTCGCTGTGGACTGGTTGAAAAACCGCTGGTTTAAATGTTTAAATGACTGGTAAATACACAGCTTTAAGCTTTCTCATCTCTCCCTCTACTTAAGCTTTTCACATTATTAAGTTTAAGGCTAATTACTGACAGAGTTTAAGAAAAAACTTGCTGCCTTATACATTTTTCAAGCATGTGTAGTTTTGCTTTAATCTGGATGCTAAGTGGAACTATTTGCTATTTTCTGTTGGTTTGCTTGCAAATGGTCCAATAACATCCTTATACTGTGGGAGCTTTTGTTCAGAATACTTGTTTTTGTATGTTCTTCAGAATTTTCTCTCCTTGTCTCTTTTTTAAGTTTTAGCGTAAGTCTTAAATCTGTAAAGGAGTGTGAAATATTCTTGACATTTTGCTTTTATTTGTATACAGTGACTTTTTGTAAGATGCATGTTGACACAGGGAGGGTAATACTGAAGACATTTTGGATCCTGTCTGCAAACAGCATTCCATCTTTATCTTATGTTAGACATGGTCTAGAAATATGAAAGCATCCCAGTATTGAGCTGAACTAAATGACCGGTCTATTCTCCATTGAATTGTCTGAATGGGGAAAGAAAAGAGGAGTGCAGTTTTTGCAGACATGATTTTCATACTTAGAAAGTCTAATTAAACACAGAGAGCTGCTGAATTGATCATAAGTTAGTGGCCACCCATTTTTAAGTCTCTCATTCAATACTTAATAATGAGACTTGTAGCTTTACATTGTTGACACTGCATGGCTGGTTGTATGATAAATTGCACCCACCACTAGCATCTGTCACATCATATTGAGTGCCGCATGTAACACCAGTGGGCTTGCAAAACAAATGATGCCTTCCACCTTCCAGCTTCACCCGCCTTCTCTGTGCAACACTTTTGATTGCTGTTTTTCTCTGTCAATCTTTCTCTCCATATCATCCTTCCTTTCCACTTGTTTATGGAAGGTAAGGAACTTAATGGGGCTACGAAGCATGACTCTTTTGACAGTGTTTGAGAGTGTGTTGTTGAAAGGGTCACTGCTATATAGATTTGCTAAGCCCCCATACAAAGCATGTCATTAGCAGGGAAGGTAATCTGCAGTGTATTGAGGTTCACTCACCCACACTGCTTCAAGACCTCTAAATCAGACTGCCAGGAAATTACGGTTGCATTTAAAGGAAATCAATTGCATACATTAGCTGTGATTTTCCTTCATTATGTCTGTGGTCTCAAATGGAGAACAATTTCATTCTCTTTGGCTGATTAGCATGAAATTATCATTCATAGAACCTTGATATTTTAGGAAGTTTTTTTTATTGATGATTAATTTGGTCACAGTCTGATATATATATATATATATATATATATATATGGAAATTAGAATAATTGGATAGCATTAAATACTTCTTACTACTTCTACTCTATCAAATAGATTTATGATGAGGCAGCTTTAAATAATAATATAATATGAATGTGTGTTCAAGAAATTATGTACTGTTACATCTCAGGGACGAAGGAAAGTAACTGCATTGGTCTCTGTTTTTTTATTTTTTGTGTATGATCACTGGCTTTAATTCTCATGTAAATATAAAAATATACTAATTCAGACTCTCTTTGTTGTTTACAGCATGCAAAAGTTTACTTAACAAAAAATCTGATGGAGTCAAGGTAAGCCCTAAAGCGCATTCTGTATGGCTTTTTCCCTCTTTATCTTATTTGCACTTAATATTACACCTTTTCAGATGTTCTGCCCTTCTTCTCTTGTTCCAATGGGTGTTCTATAATTTTGATGACTTTTCAGAATTTTTCATCTTTGAAACTAACTCTTCGAACATTGAGAATCTAAAACAAATAGAGACTTATAACATGGTCAGATTTCTGCAAAACCGTCATGGCAGTCCTGCTGGCTAAAACGATTGCATGAACACTTTGTTATAAGCAATATTATTATTGGCAAACGCTCCCATTATTTGTTTAATTTCAGCAATACTTCAGTAATTACTACTGTTATGAACTAAGAGATTTATAGACTACAACAAGGGTCCTATAAAGGTCCTATATTTTACACAACAAAGAACTTAACATTCTTTCTAAAGTTGTTAGCTGGTTAAAAAGCTCTGTAATATATGTCAACATCAACTTAGGTTTAAGTTGAAAGACTTAGTTTGTTAGTAATGACTTCTAATACGATGATTGCATATGTGAATGTCAGTCATGTCCCTGGCGAGCTATCTGAAAAGGAAAAATGTTATATGTCTCCTCTCTGCTGCAGCCCCAGACAAACAACACTAAAAACAGTGTAGTGAGTGCCGTAGTGAGTGCCCTGAAGGAGAGCAACACAGCCTCCTCTACACCAATGGTACTTCAATCTGCATTCAGCACCCCCTGCAATCATACCTAGTGTGCTATGCTGAAGATGCCTTATTTTCTCTTTTTTGCCCTCATTTTCCTGTCAACCATTCCTATTTTTTTTCTAAGCATGTAATAGTGCACGTTTGGCCTCATGCTACCTTTGTTTTGCTATTCTCTTCTTGTCCCTATTTTAACCCCATACATTTTCACCTACTCACTCATTCTACATGAGTTCACTCTGCTCCATAATTGTTTGTATGGTTCGTCATCCTTTGTAAAAACAGGTCATAAAAATGTATTTGTGGTTCATTAGCTCAACCTTACAATGAAAACACAAGAAACAAACTTCATTTAGTCTAAGAAAACAATTATTTTATTATCAAAATCAAATAATTGGAACACAATAGAAAGTCTACTAAAGCATGTTTCCATTTATATTTGTAATTGGGTGTTTAAGAACTATGGTATGGTTTGGTAACGGAACTCTGCTCTTATTGGATATTGGTGTGTACTACAAGTGTTGTGTTGACTGAAGAAAAACAGGAAACTTGGTCAGTGTTTTTCAGCCCAAAAGGTTAACATGGGGCTGGATGAAGCCAAAAGTACATAAACTGAATTTCAGTGAAGAAGCCGTTTCCCTGCATGTAAACTGTCATTTCTTGTGCTCAGTGCCAGAAATGATAGCTGTGTACCCTGGAGGGCCAGACAGAGGAAAGTGAATTGACACTTGAAATGGACTGAGCATGTACATGCTGTCCAGACAGTTGAGCAAAGAGCATCCTGGGACCTCCAACATGAGCCATTAAAGCACACTGTTAACCTCTCACCCCACTGGAGGCCTGCAGGCAGACTAAAGCACATCACAAGGGCTGAGAGAACAAACATTGAACACAGATATAGCATATCTGTCAGTTTGGACTTTTAGAAGGCTGATTTTGACATTTCTGGCAGTCATACATGAAAGGTTCATTGGAGTTAAGAACTGAAAATGACAGTGGTCAATATAATTATCTGCAGTTCCTTTTTGATGCCTTTGCTCACATTTGCTCTGTAGCAAGTTCATTTTGAAATGCTCCATTATTTTGAAAGAGTCTATGTGGCAAAATGGTCTACAACACATTATTTGGAAGGTGTAGTGAATGGAATGTAAAAACATTAGCCAGAAAAATTGCAACCTTTTACATTCATAAAGAGAAATGAAAACTTGCATTATACACCTGTGCTAGACTGTGCTGCAATTTGTGTGTAAATGTCAACCTGAGTTTTATTGTAATGCTTTTCTTCTTGGTTGGTGTGTAACCTCCTGCAGGAGCCACAGACTACGGTAGTGCACAACCCAGCAGATGGCACCAAGGTAAACCCCTTTGTTTTATGCATTCCTTGGAAAAGAGATGGCTGAAAGATTGTGATGTGCTTAGGAATAGAATATAATTTTTTATTTCTTTGCATATTATAACATTTAATTGTTGATTTATTATTAATATTAATATTTATTTATTTTTACTATTTATTTTTTTCACTATGAATATCCTTTATGTGAGTAAACAAACCACTAGAAATAGTAAAACATCAATAAAACATATATGCAATGGCAAAATGGTTAATCAAGAATCAATTAATGTTTGCATAACATACAGTTATGCTGTTTATGAAATACAGTGAAGGAAATAATTATTTGACCCCTCGTTGATTTTGTAAATTTGTCCACTTGCAAAGAAATAAACAGTCTATAATTGTAATGGTAGGTTTATTTTAACAGTGAGAGATAATATTTAAAAATAAAATCCAGAAAATCACATAATATATAAATTGATTTGCATTTCATTGAGTGAAACAAGTATTTGATCCCGTACCAACCATTAGGAGTTCAGGCTCCCACAGTTTGGTTAGATTCTCTGTCTCAACTAGTCACTTGTATAAAAGATACCTGTCCATAATGGAAACATTATGCTTTGGGGGAGATTCTCTGCTAAGAGCACAGGACAACTTAAAAACCTCCTTCCCTCTGTTAGGAAATTGGAAATCGATCGTGGATGGGTTTTCCAGCATGACAATGTTGATCCAAAGAAGTGCATTAAGGTAGTAGAGTGGCCTAGCCAGTCTCCAGACCGTAACCCCATAGAAAACCTGTGGTGAGAGCAGAAGCTTCAAGTTGCAAAATCAAAACCTTAATGATTTAAAACTGATCTTCAAAGAGAAGTGGACCAAAATTCATCCTGCTATGTGCAAATAATCAATTACAAAAAACTTCTGACCTCTGTGCTTGACAACATGGGTTTTGCCACCAAGTACTAAGTGTTGTATTGCTAGGGGATCATTTACATTTAATCATTTGGCTGATGCTTTTGTCCAAAGCAACTTCCAGGTACAGGAACAATCAAGCATAAATTCAGACATGACAACACTGATGGATCAAATACTTATTTCACTCAATGAAATGCAAATCCATTTGTATATTATATATATATAATAGGATTTTATGGATATTCTATCTCTTACTGTTAAAATAAACCCACAATTGAAATGATAGACTGTTTATTTCTTTTTCAGTAGGCAAAATCAGCAAGGGGTCAAATATAATATAATATTTCCTCCAAGTTTTATTATGACAAAATTATACTTATTATTAATATTTTCCATCCTTGTCAACTCCCTCACCTCCATTTCCACCTCATTTATATTCTCTTTCTGTCATTTTGACCTCTCAGGGCTCCACAGAGAGCTGCAACACCAACGAAGAAGAGGATATGAAAGGTAGGAAAGGTACACGACCCTTCTCTCTACTTTTTTTCTGCATGCCTCCAGCACTGTGCCTTCATGGCTTTCAGTGCTGCTGTGGTAATAGCAATCTCTCTCTTTGTCCAGCCCTGCTGTTACTTTATTTGAGCTTCAAACACTATGCTGCATTAGACATCCTTTACATATGCCTCTTTTTAACTAGAATCACCTCTAATTCATCATTCTACTACTGAGGACAAATTGCCACATAATGGGGTCATAAAGACACCCAAATTCTAAAGTAGCATGTGGACAAGTGCATAATTAAATACTACTACTCAGTCAGATAAAGCCAGGCAGACTGGAGAGAGATTAAAGTATGCGGATATTTTTCCATAACAACGTATAAGGCATGCTCACACACATGACTGCCCCCCTGTATAGTTAAATATGGCATTGTTGGCCATGTATCTTGTATTTATGTATCTTGTGACATTTAAGTATTTCATTCTCACACATGCACTTTCACACTGCACAGGTAAAGCTGCAGTATGTAGATGAGCACACACATGCACTGTTTTCACAGATACAGTTCTTTGAATTTTGAGTGTAGCCTTTGGATATACATTTGTATGGCAGAATTTGTGCGTGCGTGCGTGTGTTGTGTGTCCTTGACTCTTGTGTTTGTTGTGAAATATTGACAGAAATATAAACATTGCTGTGCTTTGTTAGATGGTGTGCTGTGACTTTTCATTAGGGTGTTTTAACATGCTCTTTGCGAGATTTAACATTATTCTCTAGGCGGCCTCACAAATGCAGTGCTGTGGCATTCTTCTCTCATTTCCTCTCCTTAGTTACCTTGAACATGAACAGTATGGCCCCACAAATGTGAAAAATTATAAAAAATGAGCGAATATGGTTAAAAAGTGAGTTAGTGATTTGACTGTTATAACTGTCTAATATTATTGTCAAAATTTGTAAATTAAAATCATACTCACTTCAACTTGTTTAAGAATATCCTGGGGTGGAGCTTTCCAGAGATTGTGTTGAGTTCTGTTAATAATCTGTTGTTTTTTATGATTTCCACAATATTGACCAATAACAGCCAGTTGAAATTTTTTGTAAGGCCCCAAAGCCCTAAAGCAGTATATCTGCCCAGTCATCTCAGCTGTGTTTGTCAGGTGATGAGGACAGGAAATTGGAGAGAAGGCTTTTCATAGAGCTCACTGCTGTGTGTGAGTGCACTGATTTCTGGTGCTGCTGCATTACACCCTGGCCAGCTAGGTGCTGCTAATTCACCAGTGCCAATTCACACAGCTAGAGGTCTGGGCACAGATGTGTAGATGTGTTTATAATGGAGTCCCATGGACTGTTTAGACTGTGTCTGTGTTTTTATCTGGCAGAGGCTGAATTAATTGAGCCATTTTATCCAAGCACGTCCTCTTCCAGCAGCCTCATATAAACTTAATGCTAATCTAATATTGACACAGTAACTACATTGCTGCCAAAAGCAGTGTGCGTGTTAGTGTGTTTTGGCCGGAGCCGGACATGAGAGCTAGTTTTGTGTGTGTATGTGTGTGTTTTTCTTCCGGTGGTGTGTGTTGCACTGGTCTTGGGACCGTGCCAGCGGAGAGTGCTCAGGGGGCCAGCAGTGACAGTGCGGTGATGAGTCAGTGCAGTGCCGGAGACGAGCCGCCCGCTCTGGTGGCCTCGCCACAGGCCTCTCCTGCCAGTAAGTTACAGTTCTCCGCTCCCCAATGGCTTCCTTTACCACCCCTACTCTTGCTCCTACTCAAAGTCTTGCCCCATCCCACACCTCCCCAGGTGTCACCCCTTTCTATTAAGTGTGTGAAGTGTCTTCCAATCACTTCTCAGCACATATATGGCTGCTCCCCTCTTAAACAAGTTCAGATGAAGTTGTGTGCAAGTCTGCTCACCTTTTTTGTCATGGCCTTACATGTCATGCTCCTCCAAATATCCTGTCATGGCACTGAATTACTTTTTACTTAAATATCCACATAAAAAAAAAATATGTATGTTAGAATTCCAATGGAAATTGTTATTATTAATAAAAAATAAAAAAAACATACATTTTAGCATTAGCTTACTGTATGCAGCAAGCTTAAGAATAACTGCCTTTCAATAACTTGTACATCTCAGTTTGGTTTATTTGATTAATTTAATTAATAATAACACTACCATTTGAAATATTTCCAAATGCAGCTTGGATATGGCCATTTTGCTTAATTTGTGAGGCAATATCAGCTGCTACCAAAATTGTCTGTAATTACTTATCACCTGCAATCATTTCATATAATAATATATAATAAATATATAGATATACTTATTTCTATCTATATATAGATAGATATATAGATAGATAGATCAATCAATCGATTGATTCTGCCAAATAATAAAAATACAGAAATGAAGAATTTTAACATCTGTATATTTGAATATCCATTCCCATTCTTATTTTTATAGTCAGTATACAACTTGTGTTAACTCCCCAAAAATGTATTTGTATTTTTTGACAAGAAATTCTAGCTTCAGACTATTTGCACCCCTTAGCATCTTTTGCAACCAGATTCATTGCTATGTGTAGCTTTCTGGCATGTGTTGTCACCATAGGCTAGCACCTTAACATGTTTGTCTGAATGGTCGTCACTCTGTTTACTGTGTATCACTGCTCTTTTCAGTTAGACTGGCTTTCAGAGGATCACTCTTATCTGAACGTGTGCCACTTTTACTTCGATTCATACATTTACGCGTACCTTTTAAATAATTTTTCATAAAATACATGTTACACTATGTAGTTGTTTTGTGTGGCTTTGCTACATAACTGTTATATAACACTTATTTCTCTTTTATAGTGTTGCAACTAAAAGAAATGCATATTTCTACATATTTAAAATATACTTGTGCTATAACTGCAACATGGTATCCATCATCCAGCCACATTTGAACCTTTTCCCTTTCATCAGTTCTTATTTTAGCTAATGTGAGTGCATTGTTTCTGCTTTTTTTGAGTAGGCATATGGGTTGACACTAGAATTCCAGGGAAATGGCTCTTGTATTGAAGAACACCCTCTCTTATTGTCTGTCCAGCCTCCCTGTTCCCTTTCCACAGCACCAATACCACCTTTTTGTTTTGCAAATTAACATGTCACTCAGTTATAGTCATTCACAGCTTCTTGGCTTTGACTCATACTGGTGCAACTTTTGTGTTTTACATTCCACATAAGTGTTTACATATAGAGTGCACTGCTTCTCAAAACACCCCACACAAAAACACAAATGTATATATTTATTTTTGTTTCTGTACACACTCATTCTCAATCTGTCTTTCATGTGCACACTTACACATTTGTTGTAAAAAGTATTGGGGCTTTCTTTAAGAGCAAGCCATTATGGGTAGTGTAGTGCTATAGTGCAAAAGCAGATGGAAATAAGAGAAGAGACGCTGGAAAGCAATAGAGGAAAAAAGTTGTTTGATGAGGGAGTTAGGTGTTGGAGCAAATGTCCTTTATAAGATGTTGCACATCCCTGTCTTTGTTTTACCACCCTATTTGTACCCCCATAACACCAGTGGTTTGTGTACTCTTACAGTAACTGCATGATCAGTTTCACAGGTAGTGCATGAAGTAATTACATACAAAGTGTGCATTCACACATTCTACACTGCAGGTTAACCATATTTCTTTATCACATAAAAATATATGATGGTGACACTACACACACACAGCTGGGAGATGACTGAATAAGTGACTGGTTCATTGCAACACAGAAAGGTGTTAATGGCTCTGAAGGAGGAGGAGGGTTCTTTATGAGATTTTTTGCAGATTTCAGGGAATAGTTGAGCAGAAAAAAATCTAATTTGAACAATCCTCATTTTACCTCACAAAAGACTTTTCTTTAGTTTTGCACTGGAGCAATGAAGTAAACGGAGTTAACACGTAATGGAAGCAAGCATGTATCACTTCAACAAGCATGTTGCAAACCACTGACTTAGATCATCACTTATTTCAAACTGCCTTAAGTTGTTAATTAATCTCAAATTATTTGCTAATGAAGTTTCACACTGTATAGTGGACTGTGTTGTCTATTTTAATAGATAAATGTCAAACAGTGTCAGAAATCATATAAGCAAGTCTATGTTAGTTATTCGTTAATTAAGTACTTGACTGATTAGATTAACTACAAACATTCCTTTTATACGGGTTCTTTTTAAAAGCTTTCTTTTGAATTTACTGACATTCCCTTTAATATTCTGTCTCTTTTCCCTCAGTGCACTTTTCTGTTTTATTTGATTGAGAATTTAAAAAATTGTCCATTAACATATAACATTGTTTGTGATGTTCATACGAACAAGGCAGTCTAGCAAATATTAAATCATTTAACAGGAAGCTTGTGCTTCTTGGGTCCTTTGCATGTTTCATCACGTGATGTCACCAGAGGGGCATTGTGGTGCATGTTGTGTGTTGCAGCTGTGGTGCATGACATAAAGCGCATGGCTTGGAACAGTTCAGGACACGCCTCGTACCCAGAGTTAGAGTGTGCTCAGTCTGTTCCTCATGCCACGTCTCAGGGGGGCAGCTGTGTGTCTGCATCTGCAGCAAGTGGGGCCACAGCCCAGTGTAAGTGCTTTAGCTAGTTTAGAACACACACATACACACACAGAGTGTGCAGTTTTATCTTTCTGTGCTAAAAGAAGGAATTGTGTGATGTTAAGGGGCTGCAGTCAACCCTTTTTGGCTAATTGCAAGAATTCAGAAATCTAGTTAAGCAGGAGTCATGAACAGTAAAATTAGTTACCTGGATACAGTCAAGATACACATACACACAAAGCATATTATAGTGAAAGATGCCACATCAGTCTTCTCCTTCTTTCATCTTGAAAAATGTTCTGGTTACTTGCTTATTTCAGTCATTATATGCAAATTGCTTGTTCCTAATCATAATCTTCTCTGTTTTCACTAATTCATCCCAACCCCCCCCACCCATAATGTCATACCTTCTATCTCTCCATCCCTCGCCTCTTCTTTTTTCCTGCCGTGTAGCTCGTAAGCAAGAGATCATCAAGATCACAGAGCAGCTGATTGAAGCTGTGAACAATGGAGACTTTGAAGCTTACACGTAAGTCTGACACAAACACACAAACAGCTTTCAGGGTTGGCATCTCAAACAAGAATTAGACCTAGTCATGGAAAACGTCCAATCAGAAAGGTTGTAGTCCAGAACTAGGTTTAAACCCTGACCAGGACCCAGTAGGGGGCATATAACATATTACATTGGGGTGTTTGATGGTTTTAAAATTTGCAATGATTAGATTGGGTCTGTGATCAGTATGAAACATTTTCACGGCTACATTTTGATCAACTCACACATGCAAACAATTCTAATGGGAACATTTTACGTCAAATAGAATGATGTCGTCACAACCAAAAGCAGCTTCTCTGTAAAAACACTGCACACAGTAAAGTGAAGTAAAATTAATTAAACACATTAAATTTCATGTGTCAGATCAATACATTAGATAATGCATTGATATAAATCAATTAATTGTTACACCCCTAACATAGATGACTTCTAGCAGTATCAAGATAATTTGAAAAATCAAGGAAATTGCCGTTTCAGTGGTTGGGTTTGTACTAATTGCAGCTAAGAGTTCAGTAGCAGTAGTAGTAGTTATTGCATTAGACATTTCCTCTGGGAAGAAAGTAAGTAAACCCTTGGCCTCAGAAACTAGTATGGCCTTCTTTAGCGGGTGTTTTCCATAAAACACTTTTCTCTAAAATCTTGCTGAAATATTTGACCACTTTTCCAAGCAAAATTCGTTTAGAGAAAATTGTGAAGGGTGAAATGTTTGCTTGTTCAAATATGTTGAAAAACTCAATTGCCAAATGATGATTCTGCTTAAATTGGATATATACTGTATATTATTTTAAATATCTGTGTATTGATTTAATGTTTTCTTTTAAAACTTAACTCTAAATTGTAGTGACAAAAAAGGCTTTAATGCTTTTTTGAAGTTGAAACCATGTTCACCTATGTTTCAGGAGAATCTGTGACCCTGGACTGACCTCATTTGAGCCCGAAGCTCTGGGTAACCTGGTGGAAGGAATGGATTTCCACAAGTTTTACTTCGAAAACTGTAAGTTATTGCATCTTCGCTGAGCTTTTCAGTCCTTAATGCTTATGAAAAGGTTTTCATTATATTATTGTTTATTACAGTGTTAAGTAAGAACAACAAGCCAGTGCACACTACCATCCTGAACCCCCATGTTCATCTGATTGGAGAGGATGCAGCCTGCATTGCGTATATCCGTCTGACACAGTACATCGACAGCCAGGGCCGTCCTCGCAGCTGTCAGTCTGAGGAGACACGTGTGTGGCACCGTCGAGACGCTAAGTGGCTCAATGTTCATTTCCACTGTTCAGGAGCACCAGCTGCACCCTTACAGTGATCCCTAACGTGAAAGGCACGTTTACACGTCTAGAATACATCACATGTCTAGAGTCATACATACATACTTCTGCATCTAACTGTTCGACTCAATTATGACTCTGTAATAAATAATTTCAATAAATCATACCACAGATTTCAGTGATTTGATTATTCAGAAAAATCCTCTATATACAGTACTGCAATATAGACAAAGTTATCAATTTCATATCATTTATACACTACATTTATACACGTCTGTCATATTTTATTAAATCTTGTTTTCCCAGGTTGCCTGGATTTTTGAGTGATGGGAGTGTTTCTTCTTTGTGACCGGATGGGCGCATAGTGGCCGGCTGCATGACAGCAAGATACAGAAAATGCCATTGAAGAAATTCGATAACATCCAGTCCAACTGTCAACACCACCTATCCTGTTTAACCTTTGACCAATAGGAGCCGGCCGCGGCTGTGGCCCCACCCATGGGACAGTGCATGCATCTGACGCCCACCTGGGGGCGGTGTCTAGTCCTTTCCAATGGAACCATCTTTTTGCCCGTTAAAGATGTCTAGAAGGTGTTGTAAGTACTGATCTATGAATTCATAAATATACTGTATATTGTAAGAAAGAAAAAAAAAATCCAGAAGCTACAATCAAGTTTGAAAAGCATTTATGTAAGTAAAATGGAATGGGGGTCGGGAGGGGAGGGTCACTAGAAAAAAGTGGAAAAAAGCTTACAAATATAGACTCTTGCCCTAAACTGCTAAAGTTTAAATGGGTGTAATCTTAATCCTTTGTAGTTTTTGGATACAAAATATTTAGAGAATTAAGGGAATGTGTCAACTAATCAGAAAGAGTGTCATTTAAAAAAATTCAGGAGAGTACAGGAGTACTTCATATCAAGAAGCACCAAAGTGTAGTCTTTAGGCTTTTAAAGGAGTGTTTCTGTGTGCATTTTTTAGACCAAGATCTGTGGGAAGGTTTGAGTGGTTCTGGGTTTTAGTATTCTGTGTTAATGTGGAACTTTTTTTTGTCTTTTTCTCCCCTTTCTTTTTTGACTGAGGCTGTATCAGACGGGAAGCATTTTGTGTTAAGTGATTAAAATTTTTAAGACTAATTTTAAGGCTTTTTTTAAGTTAAACTTAATATACTTGTAAAGCTATATAAATATATATTTAAAAGAGATCAAGTGAAACAAGGTTCACCTCCTGGGTGTGGGAAACGATTTTTCAAGTGGCTCTGTTTTGTGTGTTTGTGTGCGTGTGTTTGTATGAACTTGTTATTAAACTTAAACACGCCACACTATTCTATTACTGTAGGTAGACTGCTCCACCTCTAGTTCAGTGCACACCAGAGAGTGTTTGATAGCCCCAATGAACAGACCAAGTCTTCTGACTAGCACTATCTACTACTACTAGTCTTAGAGAGGTCCTCACAAAAACAGAAATAAACACAAAAACAAGCTGCCTCTCAAAATCCATTTCCACATGAGAATTCATAATGGTGAGGGTCACCAACTGCCTACCATCTTGAGATGATAGAAATTCTAGCTACATGGCACATGCGCAAAGAGATTGGAGAGAGACACTAGGTGTTCCAAATGTCCAAACTAGTGCCTAAAATCACACATAGGCAAACTTGGCCTGTTGAGATGTAGATGTGGATGGACTAAATAGAGGCTGGAGCACTGGCCAAGGATGTGAAACATTCTCCTTAGATGAGATCACACACTGCTTCCTCATATTTAGAACAATAGTCGACACACATCCTCACATGCATACGCATTCTTATTGGAACTGTTAAAAGTTTATGGGTGTTCTACTCATGGTGGTCTTGTCTGAATCACCCTGTCCTAAATTTGTTGTACTTGTGGTTCACATTGGTGATGGGTTTGTACACTCACTTGTTAATGCTGTGCAGTACACACATTAAATCCATCATTAACGTGGAACGAGAGTGTGTATCTTCTCACTGTATATGAAATCGATATGGTTTCACCTCTTAAGGTCACCAATTTTTTGGAAGAAATACAGGGTTTAAGGCGCTGGGTGTTAAGCTTATGGTTCTTGTTACAGCACAATTTGCCTGTTTCAGTTTTAGTGTGAGGAGGTTTGGAAGAGAAAAGAAAAACTTCACATTGAAATAGTGGCAAAGTATTCTGGAAAACAGACAAATCAAACAGAAAAATTAAATGTATATCATCCCTTCCTCTGTGGAATGAGATTTTTTGTTGTTTTTGAACGAAGGAGTCCATAGTCTGTAAATACATGTAGTGTTCACACATCCTTCATTGAGTGTAGGGCTTTGGTACATATCAGCACTGTAACTCTGCATGTGTGAGTGTGTATATGTGTGTCACCTTCATCACAAAGCCCTTTTAGTGACGTCGTTGGACGTGCTGTTTTAAGCCTGTCCTCCCCCCTTTTTTTCATGCTTTGGGGAATCGCCTTGCCTGGCTGAGTCAGAGTTTTGTTTTTTAATCCATCCAAGAGCTCCGTAGAAACTGAAGGGAAATCGGGGTAATAAACTCACCCACCCCCCACCCCCAGTGGACACACTAAACTGATAGGCTACTTAGACGTATAAAGCAGAATCCACCCCTATTGCTAGGAATGAACCCTGGGCCAGGATCTACCTAATATAAGGGAAATCCTAATATGCAGCTTAAATAAAAAGACAAATATGCATGTCTACTTTTTCTTGGTAAATCTTTTTTCAACTGTCTGTGTTTACTTGATTTAACATGGGAAATCTGTTATAGTTAAATCTCTGAAATCACTCTATTGGAGATTATAAATAGGTGATGTACCATTTTTAAAAAGGGGAAAATGAAATAAAGTCTAAGCTTGGAATGTTCCCCCTCATTCAGAGTAAAACTATTGCATTGTAATGGTATACTATTGGGCTACGTATATACTCGGAGTTACACATGGATGCTGGATTTTGCATGATCATACATTTAATAAAATCATCAATTGACAACTATCAAGTGTTTGTCGAACGTAGTAGGTCTTCATCATAGCTTTGTTATTATTGAAATTTGATCTTGGAAGTATTTAATAAAAAGACCATTTCAGCATGTGCAAAGTGTTTCATTGCTTTAGCTGCACATTTACATATTGTACCTTTTATAGTTAAAAAAATGGACCTTCACAACCAAGTCAGTCACTGCTTTGAGTAAAAATTCAATCTGACAACTGAACTAAAGCTGGATTTCTTTTTCCTTTTAGTTTTGTGAATGTTTTGGAACAGACAAAATGCACAGCAAAACAGTAGTGTTGAATGTAAAAGGCCTTGAACATTTGAGTACAATACATTTTGATTGGGAGGAAACCATAATAGATTGGAAAATTTGACATGACAATGCCCTGAATGGTCCAATAGGCTGGCATCCTGTTACTAAGCAGTTACTTATAATAAAAAAAAAACCCCAATGTCATTATGTTTTATAATTTTTATGTAATCACAACTAATCTCATGCACTCATTTATTCCGTGTCCAAGAAGATGGAACGCTCTTCTCACACCTGCTCTCTTAGACACATGCCCACACCCTCTCTCTCTCTCTACCTATCTGCACACAGTACACGGACGTTGGTTGCTCTCGGAAGAACAGAGCAGTCTTATTTAAAGGCTGTGTTTGCTGCTGTTGGCCACCGGGGGCCCAAGTCTCTGAAATGGAGGACGAGTTGTTTCAGCATGGTGATTAATCAAACTCTTTCTTCTCCTAACTGATAAAGCAGGCTGCAGGAAGAGATAACACACTGTTCTCTCTCGCTCACCTCAGCATACATGAGTGGAAGAAAAGAAAAACAACAAGAAAACTCAAGACTTTCAGCTGCCATTTCGTGCCTTTATTTGCAGGAGTGGGTTTTTTTTCATCTGATTTCAAGTTTGACCAGACAAGACAACAGACGTACTACTGTGAATTGAAATACAGTTGAGCCACTGTGACTAACTTTCACTTAAATGCACATATACAACCAAGCACACCCAGTCTGACTCCCTCAATGGCAAAATGTCTTAAGTGCGATTTGTTTCATTTTGGCAGATTTCTCTTTCAAAATCTCATTAGAAGTTGGTCATCAGCATGGCTTTTGTGCTCTTCTGTGTAGGCACTTCTGCTGTCTGTCATGCAACTGCTTGTGATGTGTCAGTTTGGCATCTACTTGAGCCACTCTGGCATTCACAAGATTCCAGTACAATTTCCAAAAGCCAATGTTAAACAGAAACAGTTTAATTACTCTTAGAAGCCATTTTGAAAATGTGTTGAAAAATGCCAATGTCTGGAATGGTGCAGTATTTGTCATATTAGGTTGGTTGTGAAACTATTTCCTGACATAGATGTTTTCCACACACAAGTGTCAATTCTAGTCAGTTTTATGAGTCAGCAAGGGTCAAGATGTTTTAAGCAACACATTTTCAAATGCCTGTCTGCTTGGCAGATTTAAAAACGCCCATTATGACCAGCTTGTGAATTTCCTACTAGGTTACAATTTCCTTCACATCCACTTGGCCAAGTGTTTCGGCCCTCTCGAGAACCTGTGCATAATCCTCATTTACCAAAGGCCGCCTTTGTAGCTGAGATGGCACCAGTCCACAGTCATTCATAACACATTGTGAAACACTATTTCCCACAATGCAAATAATGAGCTTCCATGACCATTAGCATAATGCCACTCTTGAGCTCCAATGTTCTTTTTTGGCAATTAAATAAATGTAGACAGTCCTCACAAACTCATTAATGAGGTCCACTTCTGGTCAAACCTTCAAAACCTGGGTTCTTACAGACACCCCTGGCCCCGCTCCTCCTGGTTGGATGGCTGAGTCTGTGGAGGTTAGCTTGGGGGCCAGCTGTCTTCTCTCCTCCAGAGTCACACAGGGGCGCCGCCTTTTCGGTACAGACCAGGCTTCTAGCTGTGATTCTATATGTGATCTGACTTCTGTGTGTCAGCTCCAGCTGGAATTGTGCAGTTCATCTCTAAGCCAGGTAGGTAGAGGCTGACCCAACCGTTTCAACAGTCTCAGGAGCTCCACGTTCTGCTCCCGGTAATGTTCAGACAGAAACGCTCGACTCTAGATCACAACAAATGTGGATATATTTATAAATATGTCCAAGCATGCACATGTATTTACATTCTTTATTATACATATATTAAATCACATTGCAATGAAGTGGCCAAATCCTAGACACTCTTAATTTAGCTTTCTCTAGATTTATTATTTATTGTAAGCATTTACTATATTTAAGCATTTTATCTAGCTTCTTTCAGTTCACACTTATGTTAAACTGTACCTGTTTTATTTGCCTTTTTCTGCACAGCTGTGTTTGAATTTATTTAAGATACAGAATAAAGTTTTTAAAGCGCAACATTAAAGCGATTGATTCATTACAAGCCAATCTGAGCTTCTAATGTGTATTTTGGAAGAGACAAAGGCTGCAGCAATACTAACTTAAAATAATAGTCAATTAAATATTGCAATATATGAACAGTGATTGTCCTGTATGTCATTAGGCTCCTGTCCTAGTTTGACTGGCCACTGTTCTATTAATGCCATGACAGTTTAATTCCGAAAGATAACAATGGGCAAAAGTGCTGAATAATCACAATGCCTATATCAACGCTAAGTGCTTTTAGCGGAGTCATTAATCCAGTTGATAATGTTTTTTGCAATGCTTATAAAGAAGAGAACATTTCCTTTTGACATAGCACTAATGCAAATCTATTCTTAAAGCTCTGCATGGAGTCAATACATGTGATAGATGAAGGTTAATAAAACAGTCATATTTCATATTAATGTACTCTTACTGACTTCTGTGCTGAACTGAATAGAAAACAATGCAGAATAATAGAAAATTACCTCTGGGATCATATCTGGGTATTTTCTGCCTTTGCTCTTGCCTAGGCAGCGTGTACGACCGTCCAGCCTCTGACACCAGAAACCTTTGCTCTCATCAAACCTACAAACAAACCTGTTTAGCTTAAAACATTTTCCCAGCATGGCAAGTTAAACAAAGATTTGTTAGATCATTTCAATAATTCCATTGCCTAGTGGCTGCTATAGTAATGGCCATTCTTACGTCAGTGCCTGAGTGTAGTTGAAAGGTGTGATTCCCAGAAACTTCTGCACACTGTCCATCACCTGGGCCGGGTTGGACCGCAGCTGGATTCCATCAACAATCAGAAGCTACATACATCCACAAAATGAAAGACAAGCACACCAGCACTGTTACCTTTCAGGAGAGTTCAGTGGACCACGATTTTCAAGTCAGTAATTTAAAGGCAAGAAAAGGTAGAAAACTGGCTTTGGAACTGAGCAGAGTTTCAGGTTTTTTGTCCTGTGTAGCTCGCTGAACCAGTATTGATGGAGCAAGTATATTTGTGTGTATATTCATGTTAATTTTTAGAGGAAAACATAAAAGAAGCTCTTTTTCTACCTAAAAGACAAAATATTAGGGTTGAGTGTTTGTGCATCTGTAGCACTGGTATTACCAGAGCTTGTATGTGTGATATTGTTCTTAGCTGAGCTGATAGTACTGGTATGGGGGTGTGTGTGTGTGTATATATACGTGCAGTGGAGAAAATAATTATTTGACCTTACGCTGATTTTATATATTTGCCCACTGACAAAGATATGAACAGTATTTCATTTTAATGGTAGGTTTATTTTAACAGTGAGAGATAGAATATAAAAAAGAAAATCTAAAAATTCACATTATATAAAATGAATATATTCCATTAAGAATTCTGGCTCCCAAAAACTGACTAGATCCTCCTAATTTCAACTCGTCACCCACATTAAAGACACCTGTCTCAACTAGTCACCTGTATAAAAGACCAACCAACTCAATCAATCAGACTCCGACCTCTCCACCATGGACAAGACCAAAGAGCTGTCTAAGGATGCCAAGATTGTAGCCTGGCACAAGGCTGGAATTGGCTACAAAACTAAGCAACAAGCTGAGTGAGAAGGAAACAACTGTTGGTGCAATTGTTTTCCAAAATGAAAGAAACAAAAAATGACCATCAATTGACCTCAGTCTAGGCCTCCACACAAGATCTCACCTTGTGGGGTGAGGGTGATCATGAGAAAGGTGAGAGATCAGCCTAGAACTACATGGGAGGACCTTTTCAACGATCTCAAGGCAGCTGCGACCACAGTCACCAAGAAAACCATTGGACCTTAATCCCATAGTAAACCTGTAGAGGGAGCTGAAGCTTAGAATTGCGAAATGCTGCCAATAAGGGTTTTGCCACTAAGTACTAAGTCTTGTTTTGCTAGGGGCTCAAATACTTAATAAAATGCAAATTAATTTGTATATTTTATATAATGTGATTTTGTTTTTGATATTCTATCTCACTGTTAAAGATAGATGGTTCATTTCTTTGTCAGTGGGCAAACTTACAAAATCAGCAAAGGGTCAAATAATAATTTCCACCCCTGTATGTACCTGGTTGGGCGGGTAGGACTGAAGCCAGTGCTCGAGGTGGCTGCTGTAGTATCCGGGCTGCAGGCAGCGGCGGTGCAGAGTGAGCAGAGCAGCAGGAGATGAGGGAGCTGCAGAGATAACCTGCTGAAATGTGTAGTTAAGAGCAACAGGGTCCTGATGGGCCCTCTGATGCTGCAGAAAGATAGAGAGTTAATGAGCCTGTGTGCATGTGCATGATAAGAGAATAGAAATGTGAGTATGTAATTATCAACAGCAGTGAAAACATTGAAAGAATACTCTGATGCTCTGTGTTCTCTCTATCTGCCACAGCTGATTATCACAGACAACACACACTTTCAAAGTGTTTCAGTATGTTTAATGAAAAAATGGTGAAGCAATGACCCACTGGTGTCTGTTTTAAATGTTTTGCTTTTACTGCATCAAGGAAAAAAACATTGTGTGACAGAGAGAAATTATATTATAATTATATTTTCCTGTATTACTGTAGAGAAAGAATTATTTCTGTGCACACCTGATACCAAGAGTAGGCCCTGTCTGCAGGGTTGATGAGGATGGTGATGATTTTGGCTCTGGGCAGCAGTGCGGCAGTTCTCTTCGGGACAGTCTCAGTGTCAAAGTAATTAGCACTCTTCTCAAACAGGAAGTCTGTGCTCACATTAGAGGGCACTGGGAAAAAGTCCATGTACCTGATGGGGAATAAAGCCAGTCAGAAAAAAAATATTGCACTATTCAGTAAAGAAATCAGGTGTCCTTGTAAAAGGACACAAATTTAGGGCAGTACATTCAGCACACTTCACATTCTATGTTATTTGTCCCTTAAGTCATATTATATATTGCATAAGTGAGAATATACGTTAGTCATGTTACTGGGGAAAAGTATAAGCTTGTATTTACCAGTCAATGCCACGCAGGTAGTTCGGCCCACTGAAGAACTGGACCTCTTCAAAGGTTACAGAGCTTGAGAATCTGGCGGTGATGGCAGGGTGAAGAGAGAGAAATGCATGAAGAGCAGTAGATCCTGCAGTAGAAGGAAGAAATTAAGAAACACAAGAGGAGCTACTTACTTATCATCACATATTTTACTAACATAAAAAAATAGAGCTTCTACATTTCTCTTACCTGTTTTCTGAGGGCCAATGACCAGAAACTTGGGTAGCCTATCACAGGTCTTTTCTTTAGACCAGATGTCTTTATGCCTCTTATCGTGACATGGATTCTGTTGGGCAAAAATTAGATACATATTTTAATGCTTAAGGTTCTGATTTGGCTATGTAATAACAATGCACAATATCCAATAACAAAAGATTGGATAAAAGTTAAGAAAGCATTTTATATCTCAACAATAACAATGCATAGTTAAGAAGCCTTGTTACCAATAAAGGTCTAGCTTGTGAGTGTAATAGCACAAACCTGCCACAGGGGGTCTCTCTCATCAGGAAAGATACGAAAATATTTTTCTGCCAGGCGGACTGGAGGCAAAGTCTGTAAACGAAGGTGAGTCCAGCACTGCACAAATTTGACCAGAGACTCAAAGGTGTACAGGCCCAACCGGTCATTTCCATAGTTCGAGAGATGGGTCATGAAAATACTAACCTGAAAGTGGGAGAAAAAAAAATCATTAAAGCAATCCAAAGGAGGATTATTTGAGTTGTTTAAATTGTGTGTCTGTGTGCTGACCGGATTAAGCAGCACAGTAAGGAACAGCTCTCCCCCACGTATGCTCTTATCCAGTTCCTGAGGGCCACCTGGGTAATCTTTATAGAAGATGGTGTGTGTAAAGAGCCCACATGTTTGCCGTGGAAGTACCTGACAAAGAAACAGAATTGCATTGTTAAATAAATATTTTTTATTTTTCATTATTAAATAAATAATAATAAATAAGCAGTGAAATCAATAAATCCATATGTGAAAAATTAGTGAATTAATTAATACTGCATTACACTAATTGTAGTAAATATTTAGTTGGTATATTTTTTTCTATAAATAAAATTATTTGAATTTATTTATTATTTTATTTAAAGTCATTTTTAAATTCTCTTGAACCTTTATTTAACTGACAAAAGTACAAAGAAATGAGTCCTCAACTATTAGCTGACATTTTGTAAAAACAAATTTCATTTCAGAAGGCATTCCATGAGAAACAGTTATACCGTGGTAAATATAGCCACATGTACTCTGGACTTCGTACAGTAATACTATTCACTTAATACAGTCCATTACTGCGCCGAGGAATGCAACATGAAATTATACAGTGCAAAGGATGAGACAAACATCAGTTCTGTGTAGAACCGCCATAGATTTTTCTGGGCCTGAACTCTCAAATGGAAAGATAGTAGAGACCTGTGCTGTGGCCAGGTGAAGTTTTAGCTTGTTTTCAGGAAAGATACAGAGTTATCTTTGCCAAGTGGTTAACATGCCCTAGTTTTTAAGTGTGTTGTGGGCATTAAATTCTAAATGATATTATATACAAGTTGGTCTGTGAAACAACTGTCAGTTAAATAAAGGATTATAGGTTCATAGATTCTTCTTTCGATTGCATTGTACAAAATGTCCAAAATGTCCAAAAATAGGGCTTGTATTTATATTCCTTTGAGTATACTGAGTATACAATTTAATAGATTGAATTATTGTGTGGCTCAGTGTGTGTTTGAGGGACACCTGTATGCCACTGTGGATAAAGCCCCTGCGGAAGCGAGCAGGTCTGAGATGTGGGTATTCCTCTGTGCTTGTCACAGTAATGCCCCACACACTCTTCCAGGCTTGATAGAGCTGGCTGTGTACTGGATACACTCCAGAGTGGTGAGGGGCCACAGCATAGCCCATGTCTGTCGGGATCCCATGCTCCTACAGCCAAGGAGGAGGAAGATTAAATTTAAAAGTATAAATTAAGTAATTTCATCCACCAGAAACTAATATAAGTTACCACAGCTGTGTGTGTGTGTGTGTGGGGGGGGTATTTTATTTTATTAACCTTCATTAGTCACAAAATGAAAATTAGCCTTTCATTACTCTGCTGAAATTGTGTTAGGGAATAGGTTGTTCTGTGTGCAGGGACTGTTGCTGACCTGGGCAAACTGTTTGTTAAGTCTCATCTGTTCTGCAAGGACACTGACGTTATGGAAGAGGTGCGGCTGCATGTGGCTCCACATGTGAGGAAACCACCAGAACTCTTGCCTGTGTCGGAGCAATGTATCATCTCCTTCATCCTCCTCATCAGTACCTAACCCAACAGAACCGAGGGAGTGGGAAAAAAGGAAGAGAAGGGGTTAATAGTGGCCTAGATGAAGAGAATGAGAGATAAAGAACAAATTGAAAGAATAATAATTAACGGCAACCACACTTTTCCAGAGATACTAATATTTGAATCATATTACACATGTAGATAAATGTAGCATTAGGAGTTTTGCCCAAAGACTCTTCTTGATATAGCACAGTCTGCTGGCTGGGGGCCAGGAATCAGACCCAGACTGCCGTGTGGAAGACAGAAGGCTTCAAGAATGCTATAAAAACCATCCATAAATGCATTCAACATCAATTTGACCAAATGATGTACCTGTGTGAAAGAACTTTCCAGAGAAGCCTAAGTTGAAGGTGAAATTGGGGACTAGTGAACGGAGTTTGGTCTGAGTTTGAAGTAGAGCCTAGACAGAAAAATCAGGTTATTTCAGTTGATATACTACACCAAAACATACAATTACAATTAAAACTACATTTAAAAATCAATTAATAACAATAATAACAACTATAATAAAGCTAAAATAACAGTGCTGTAATGTAGTACTGTGGTAACAGTTATTGTTTGTGATAAGAGTTCATTACAAACTATATGACAACCGTGTTCATTGGAAAAAATATGTAATATATACACAAACAGTACTATGCAGAAGTCTTAGGCACCTGCGAAATGTATATTTAAGAGTTGTTAAGACAAGCAATAAGTGTTTTTTATTTTCAGATCACTAATATTAGAATCAATACAAAAATATTAACACAGTGAACAGTACATGTTTGTTAATGTGTTCTGTTACCATTTCCAGAGAGACTGGGCAAAAATGGCCTGAATGGCAGAGTGCCAAGGCAAAAACCACTCCTGAGCAAAAAGAACATTACGGCTCATCTCAATTTTGCCAGAAAACATTTTGATGATCCCAAGACATTAGGGAAAATACTCACTAACAAGACAAAAGTTGAGTTTTTTGGAAGGTGTGTGTCCCATTACATCTGGTGTAAAAGTAAGACTGCAGTTCAGAATAGAACATCCTAGCAA
>JBBIGC010000104.1:33490093-33500367 GCA_037576955.1 Lepidarchus adonis | reverse complement strand
GCCATCTGTTCATGACCTCAAGCTGAAATGAACTTGGGTTCTGCAGCAGGACAATGATCCAAAACACACCAGCAAGCCCACCCCTGATTGGCTAAAGAAAAACAAAATGAAGACTTTGGAGTGGCCTAGTCAAAGTTCTGACCTGAATCCTATTGAGAAGCTGTGGCATCATTTTAAAAAGACAGTTCATGCTCAAAAACCCTCCAATGTGGCTCAACAACAAATTCTGCAAAGATGAGTGGCCAAAATTCCTCAACAGCGCTGTAAAAGTAAAAGCTGTAAAATAAGCATATTGCTTATTATCGCTTGATTGCAGCTGTTGCTAAGGGTGGCCCAACCAGGTATAAGGTTTAGGGGGCAATCACTTTGTCACACAGGTCTATGTAGTTTTTTTTCTCCCTTAATTATAAAATCCTTCACTTAAAAACACATTTTGTGTTTGTGTTGTCTTTGACTAATATTTAAATGTGTTTGATGATCTGAAATATTTAAGTGTGACAAACATGGAACAAAATAAGAAATCAAGAAACAGCAAACACTTTCACACCACTGTATATATTTTTACATTTTTATTCCTTTTTTGTTTGTCTGCATTTACTCTCATGATAACTCACTGCTTAGATAAATGGGAACAAAAAAATTGCACAACTGCCTAAGACTTTTGCATAGTACTGTATATCTGGCATACATGTACACAAACTGGACAAAGGAAAGTATCTGAGAATGGAAGCAGGGCGATAAAGATTGACTAAGAAAAAATAGAACAGACCAGAACGAGAGAGGAAAAATAGATCTGAGGGGTGGGGGAAAAAAGGAAAGCAGAAGAAGAGAGCGTAAGCCCTCTGGCCCAGCAGTGGTTGGTGTGGTGGGTCAGGCTGAACCACCCGTGAAAGCTTATCTGGGCATATTAAAAAGTAAGCCAGTCTCATTAGCCTCTTGCTAGCCTCCAGTGAGAGGGTGGGATACAGAAAAAGGAAGAGCAAGCTTTCTCCCCTTGCACCCATAATCACCACCCACTCAGGAGAGCAGCAGACAGAACACATCCCCCCAGCCCACATTAACCATGCTAATTCATTAGCTCCAGATCAGCCATGGTAGAGCAAGTGAACGAGGCCAATGAGCTGCTCTGAAAGGGAATTTAAAATGAAGAAGCATGGAGCATGAGTATTTCTTATTACAGATGACCTATTTAGTAGAAATATTTGGTTATTGTTCCAAATTCACACTTGCATCATATGTATTAAATATTATTGGGAATTATTTCTATTAATAAAGCTAAATTCAGATTTTTTCAGAGCCAGCATTAACACTTTTAGCTCTTCTTTTAGCCTTTACATGCATCAGTGAGACCTGGGTTCCCATGGCCTTGTCACCAATTCACTAATTGTCCTTTACTGGATTACTTTTGGTAGGTACTGACTACTACAGTCCTGGAACTCCACAAGATCTGCTGTTTTGGAAGATGTTCTGACTCAGTTGTCTAGCCATCACATTAAGGCACTTGTCACAGTGGTTCAGATCCTTACACTCAGCTATTATTCCTGGTAAGCAAGAAAGTTGGTCTCACCTCCACATCAGCCACTTTCATACGTGTTCCTTCTTTTCCTACGAAGATGTCATCCACATCTACCAGAAGAAATCTGTCCAGTGACAGGCTGAGTCGTCTGCCTGTCAAATAGCCCACTGCATCCACAAACAGCAATTTGTGCAACCAGAATGATAGACTACCACCAAAGAGAACACGCTGAATCCCATCATGAAGGCCCAAGTCTTGCATTACAGTAGCTAACAACGTCCTCTGCAGGAGGGAGTGTTGCGATGGTTCGGCAGGTCGGGTGCTGGCCAGCAGGACGGGTTCATAGGTGCTGTGGTTGGAGAGAAAAGTGGTCCAGTTGTCGGCGGGCAGAGGTCCAGGCTCTAATTCGCTGGGCCGGGTTATGTAGAGGAGTGGAGCTGCTGGGTTAATTCGACAGTCCCAAAGTGGCAAGTTGGAGCGCAGGAAGAGAGGGAAGCCTCTGAGCTGAGCACTGGATGGCGAGTTCTCGTTGGCACGGTAGAAGCCGATAATGCCCACAGCATAGTCCTGGCAGTACTTATCCAGCAGCTGCCGGTTCCAGGAATCCAGATTGACATACTTGAGAAGGTTCTCGTAGATGATCAAGGCATAACGTCCTCTGCCATGCCAGGCTAACGGGGGCATATCACCTTTAGCTGGGGCAATTTCTGTGCGGTACCGGAAGCGGCTGGACTCCAAGATAGCCACGATTTCTTGGCCCAGTTGGGAGTAAATGCTCTCCACAAACAGAAGTACCACAGGCTCAGTGCGTACCGTGTCCACCGTCCTCGCTGCCTGCCGCCTCTGGCTCACCTGGGAGGGTAGAAAGAGAGGCGCCCGCTGGCTGCCACTGACTGGTGCTGCGGCCACACAGTCCCCCAGAGGGAGCGGAGGAGCCTCCTTGATCTTAGGGCCAGTGCTGACGTGGTAAGCCAGGTAAGCCATTGAGAGCACGCAGAATAGGATGAGTGCCAGAACCAGGCGGTGGAGGCCCTGCTGCCTGACGGCCCGGGCTAGCTTCCTCAGGCCAGCCATGGCTAGCAGGGCCAAGGGATGAGTCCAAATCAGTTTGGCAAGACAGAAGAAAATATGGGAGAAGAAGAAACCAGTAGCAAAATCAGGGCTTGCCTAAAACACGACTGTTCAGTCTAGGTGACCATGGCCCCCATATCCGGCGATCAACTCGCCGCTCCTTCCCTCCTTTTCAGTGCTGGAAACAGCTTGCAAACTTCAGATGATCACAGGTCAGTCCATGACTGGTTGGCGTTTTCTTCAACTGAGCTCAGGTTTGTCATTCATCTACTTCAACAATAGATGCATTGAGGAAGTGAAGAACACATATCACCTGCTTTTAAGAGACAGAGGTAGAGAGAGAGAGATGAATGGATGGAGAGGGGATGAGTGTGGGAGACAAGGAAAGTGATTAGGATGCATTCATCTATTTCAGAAAACTTCACCACAGATAATTATATCATAGCCAAGTTCAATTCCAGTTCTGAAGAGTTTGAGACCAACAAAGCGCTGATTTCCCGCCTCTAACACAGAAATGAGTAAAAAATTGGTAGTGATTCCTAATTGGTCAGTACCAAGATATTGATAACCTCCTGGAAAATGGAAAATTCATTCTAACATAGTCAAATAATTGGAGCTAGACTGGATCAAATGGAGACATTTAAATTTTAAAAATAAGTGTAATTTTAACTTAACAGCTAAAAAACAGAAGAATGTCACAAGGCTGTTGGCAAGTTTTTGTGAAAGGTTTACAACTCTTTACTCCAGTGGAGTCAAGTTGCTTTTTGTATTCTTGATAGCTAAAAGCTAGCAAAGCTTGAATCGCTAACAGCAAGGTAGCCTTAGCGTGAACATAGTGTGAGCTGTCCCGACAAGCAGAGATAACTAATCTTGTATTGCTTGTTGTTGTTAATACGTTTAAATTTAGCATAGTTTGTAATAGTGTCCAATAGCTTTTAGTAGTGAAACAGCATTAACACACATAACCACCAGACATTACTATCAATCATTCCTCTCTCAGGGTTTAATGTACAAATTTTAAAAATAAATATGAAAAAAACATCATGCCTTTATTTTTGCACCACAGAAATATCAGCTGTATCCATGAGAATCAATTAGGCTAAGCAGCATCAGTATTGGTATCTGAATCATAAAAATCATAATTATGAGGGTTGCCATTGTCTGTTTTTACTCTTAATGATGCACCATACATGTTCAATAGGACAGTGAGGTACATGTAGTTTGTATTTCTGAAGTACTCCTGACTCCCACATGGCTATAATTATCACAGCTGCATGACATGAAGTGCCTGCACATTCAACAGTGGTCACACACATTTTCACACAGTTTCCAGCCTTGCCCTATATGTACTGAGATTTCTGTGGATCCTTTAAATCTTTTCACATTATGTATCTACATAACTGTAGATTGTGAAAGACTAATTATTTGTAATCTTATTTTGAGAGATGTTCTTTCTGAAACTGAAAATTCTTTTAAGTGACAATTCTGTAATGAAATGTGGCATAAAGTGGCGAGACATGACCCATTTTAGCGTGTAAAGACTGAGCCTTTGTTGGTTGTTCCTATTATACCCAGTCATAATAGCCTCACCTGCCACCTGCTTACTGTAGAACTTGAACATTTTATAAATGTTTCACTATTCTGTTGCCCCTGTCCCAGTGCATTGCAAAAATACAATTCAAATTTGCAAAAAACAATCAAGTTGGTCAACTAAAGCATAAGAAGTTAATTTATGTAATTTGTCAGTTTAAAAATAATTTTATATATATCCTTTTTTCACTTTCAAAATATCAGTTTTTCCAGCAATGGGGTTTGTATTTACAGGGCAAGCTACATTGCTTTTGTAGAGACCAGGTGTCTCACTTAACATCTACTGTTTAGGATGTTTAGCAAAAAGGAGTGTCACTATGTCACTAAAATGAAGCGGATAAGTTCTTATGTAACCCTTGCCATTAACTGAGCAAGTTACAGACAGGGTTTAAAATGTTTACACTGCTTAGCAGTACTTTGACTGGGTTTGCCACTAGAAATCATCCCATGATAACTAAAAGTCAATAAACACAGTCACCTCAGTAGAGAATATTAGTGCAGTCTGACCTGTACTTCACCCTCCTATACTTTCTGCAAACTCTGAAGCTAAAAGCCTGAGTATTTCTCCTGAGAACATAATAACAAACCTAGGCCACTCAAATCCCCCCATAGAGAAACGAATATAGACCATCTGCTGAATTTTCCATTGGATTACACACACACATACACTCACCCGTCCTTATAACCACTAAATCTTCTGTTCACACCCCTCTCCTGACTTGTCATGGCTAGAGGCTTTTGCCCAGAGGCCTCAAAATAGCTTCACTCTACACCATTCCTTAATCACCATCTCACATATAGACTTACAGGTGTGACTGGAAAAAGTGTGTATATAGCACACGCGCGCCTGTGTCTGTGAGTGTGTGTATGGGTGTGTGTGTGTGTAGTGCCAGCCATGTGTAACAAGAGTGTTAAATTTAGCCTGTAATACATCTGTAATTATTTCTTGTGTAGACACCATCTTGCTGATCTTGTTCACAATCTTGCAGAGAAATTTGATGCCTTCAGAAGAAGACAGATACTTAGCAATGCAAGACAATCTGGGGGACTATGTAATTGTAAGGTAAAAACCACTGCTGAAGATCACACAGACAAGCCAGAAGGTCACTGAAAAATGTTTTACAAAAGGTTGAGGACCAAAATATAACTTTTTTGTTTGACATGCACAATGTTTAGTGAAAAGAAAAAATTGCATTTCAGCGAAACAACGTCAGCTCATTTATGAAATGTGGTGATGACATCATAGTGTGGGCCTGTTTTGCTGCATCTGGGCCAAGACAGCCTGCCACCACTGAAGGAACAATTCATTCTGAATGATACCAGCAAAATCGAAAGAAAATGTCAGGACTTCTGTCCATAAACTGAATCTCGGGAGAAATTGGAACATGCAGCAAGTAAATAACCCAAGCCCACAAGTTGTCCCACTTAATAATTGTTAAAGAAGAATAAAGAAATGTTCTGGCATGATGTCCACAGAAAGGTATTTTTGCCATGCACAGATAAGTAATATTGGATCCATCCATCCATTTTCCAAATCGCTTGATCCATTTCAGGTCATGGGGGAAGCTGAAGCCAGTCCCAGTTGCCTACAGGCCAAGACAGAAGGCCAACCCATCGTAAGGCAACATAGAGACAGACAACCACTCAAACACTCACTCACACCTATGGGCAATTTAATGTAACCAATCCACCTAATCCACAAGCCTTTGGACAGTGGGAGGAAACTAGTACCCAGAGGAAACACAGGGAGAGCTTGCAAACTCCACATAGAAAGGCACCTGTGATTGGACCCAGGGATCAAACCCAGGACCTTCTTGCTGTGAAGTGACAGTGCAAATATCAGATAATTACCCTCAATAAATGAATGTTCAGGCAAAATAGTTCTCTTTTTCTACTTTTGGAATTTCTACGAAAATATGCTGTTTTACGTCACATGTATACAGAACATAGACAATTCTAATGGGTTCACAATCTTTCAAACACTAAGTTGTAATTAATAATTATTAAGCTATAAGTATTTTATAGTAAACAAGTTATGCACTTAGATAATAATTCAAGCTCTTCCTATTTGAACACTGCACAAATTCACACAAATTCCAAGCAAACTTGAATGAGCAAGCGTCTGGTTTGGAGTTGTGCTGTAATTACAGCATTTTGCCAGAAGTTGCATCAAGGTCTTATTTAGTAATGGCTTAAAAGCCTCTTGCTGTAAGCTTGTGCTGTGGCGCAGCATTAAGCACAAGCTCTCTTTAACATGCTGCCGTTCCGTTAATGAGACATTTCTGAAATTAATCTCCAAAATAAATAAATGAAAAACCTCAGCATGACAAATTAGGGTGGTAAAAAAATCGCTTGCTCAGTGTGTTCAGAAAGTGCCATTTAAATGGATTAAGTTTCCAAGAATAACTGTAGTGCAGATTTAGCCTGGGCTTTCAGGCTGATAACTTGTTGGTTCAGAAGACTTTGCTGAATGGTGTTCTTAGTGGCTGTTGCACAGCCTTCTGGCCTTCAGAGCACATGCAGTGCAGTTTTTGGCCACACCGAGGCACAAGAGTGCTTCATTGCAGCCCCAGTGAGTCTTGCACAGCACATAATAACCCGTTCAGCCTGGGGCTTGTGAGGCAGCAGCCTGGAAGCATAGCCCCAGAAAAAAAATGCAAAATTATAAGTTGAGACATTGCTGCACCCAAATGTCTAAGATGATTCCTGCTTAGTGTTCTGCTTGGCTCCGGAGTAAGATGCTATTATCTCCCATGTGACAAGCCTGTCCAAATAGGTTCCACTCTCTCAGGCTCAGACAGTTAGGGCTCTGTTACTGGCCCAAGGGGTCCTGCTCTATACAACTTCTAGAAGCCATTGGCACTGGGGAGTGTCTCTCCTCTGCTTTACAGATAGACCGAGAGAGGGTGTCAGATGCCCTCTAGCTGAAACTCTACCTGCAGCAGGTAATGTGAGGACAACAAATCTAGCACAAGGATGCCACTGCTGTGGTTCACAGACAGTAGGTAGTAGGGGAAGCTCCTTAAGCAATGAAACAACCATTCATAAAAAACAGCTTGGCATGCCATTCATTGACCAAAGAATGGGTTTGGGGTTTGGAGGCTGGTTCCCAATCTTTTTCTTGGCCATTCGTCAGAGAATATTAATCATAACCCAAATACATTTCTTTAGTGGTTATTGGTTGGTTCAGGCCACTTATTGTCAAACAACTGTGTTTACTCTTTTTAAAATCATAATGGCAACAGAAAGTTGAACCAAATGATCCTGATCAAAAGTCTACACACCCTGGTGTTGTGGCCTTATAACACGCACACAACTTCAGACAAATGGGTTTGAATGGCTATTAAAGGAAACTTCACCTGTGATCTGTTTGCTTGTAATTAATGGGTGTGTATAAAAGGTCAATGAGTTTCTGGACTCTTGACAGACCCTTGCATCTTTCATCCAGTGCTGCACTGACGTTTTTTGGATTCAAAGTCATGGGGAAAGCAAAATATTTTTTCAATCTGTGGGAAAAGGTAGCTGAACTCTATAAAACAGGAAAGGGATATAAGAAAATAGCAAAGGAATTGAGAATGCCAATCAGCAGTGTTCAAACTATAATTAAGAAGTGGAAAATTAAGGGTTCTGCTGAAACCAAACCACGTCAGGTAGACCAACTAAAATTTCAGTCACAACTGCCAGAACAATTTTTCGGGATGCAAAACCCACAAATAACTTAATAACACAGGACTCTCTGAAAAAAATGGCTGTTTCAAGATGCACTTGAAGAAAAATGGGCTGCATGCTTAAATTGCCAGAAGAAAGTAATTAATACGCAAATGCAACAAAGTATCCCATTTACAATATGAAAACAGCACAGAGACTAGATTTAGAGTGATGAGACTAAAATGGAACTTTTTGGCCACAACCATAAAGGCTACATTTGTAGAGGAGTCAACAAAGCCTATGATGAAAGGTATACAATTCCTACTGTGAAACACGGTGGTGGATCGCTAATGTTTTGGGAATGTGTGAGATAGAAACGCACAGGAAATTTTGTCAGAACTGATGGCAAGATGAATGCAGTAGGTTATCAAAAAATACTGGAGGAAAATTTGCACTCATTAGCCTGGAAGCTGTGCATGTGACATACTTGGACATTCCAACATGACAATGATCAAAACCACAAGACCAAGTCGACCTGTCATTGGCTACAGCAAAACAAAGTGAAGGTTCTGAAGTGGCCATCTCAGTCTTTTTGTGTTATCATTCATATTCTCTTAAAAATGGTTAAGAAATCATACATTCTGTCAGGTATGTAAACTTATGAGCACAACTGTATAAACCGTCAAACCCCGTTAGCTTGCCCCCTGATAGCTCGCCAACCTCGCCTCTCCCCAAATTTAGAGCCCGGACCAATAGGGGCGAGCTAACTGTAAAGATGAATTATAATACCTATTAATAGGTGATGAATGATGCATGATTCAGTTCTCAATACTGGGTCCATGATTTAATATTCTCACAATACTTGGAACAAACTCTCAGCGAAGAAAAATAATGAGCAGTGGGGTGATTTAATAATGAGAGTAGAGCTGGGAGGCAGACTGACATGTATGCTCTGGACTAGGTCATTCATTGGTGCTGGTTGTTCAAACAACACAGTCGCTTCAGAGATCATAATTAACAGGAAGCTACATCTCTATGATGCATGGTTATATGCTCACAATGCACTTTTTTGTGATGTATTTGTATCAAAATATTATTTTGACCTTACTTGTTGATGTTTACAACAGTGCAAAATTTCTAAGCAGTGACACTATCAAGAGATTCTGGCAACAGATTAAATGCAGTAAATTTAATTATACTTTAGACTACAGCAAAAAAGTACTATGAAACAATACTCTAAGTAAAAACCTGACTCTGATGACCAGCACTCCTAACCTCATCAGCCTGACGGGACAGTGCAGAGGTCTACATATCAAACATATGTACAGTGATACCATCACTAGAATGCAGCTCTGCCCTGCTTGCTTAAACAACCCTGACTAAATAAATGAAGTCCACATTTCTGTTGCATGTTTATGCAGGAAAAAATACATCTCCATCAAAGCTAATACTGACCATGTCTACATACTGACACATCTGCTCAAAGCTGCAAAATTCCAGCTTTAAAAAAAAGCTGCAAGCCTTCAACAGCTCAATAACCTCAGTTCTTCACTTTACCCTGCCAGGCGTACAGCAGTGTATTTGGACAATGGAGGCATGTGTGTATTTCCACATATAGCAGCCTCTCTGAGGTGGCTGAAGATGCTTAGTGAAAGCAGTATGACGTGGCACAGGTGAATGGGGAGAAAGAGGACAGCTGAAGGAAGGGATGAGAACAATGGAAGACCTCCTTTGAGGAAGGAGGTTTATTGCAGCCTCTTTGTCTTCCGTGAAGCAGAGCCGCTCAAAGATAATCTCTCTCATTAGGCGAGGATAAATATTTAACAATGGAGGATCCGAGTTAAATAGCACTTCATTAGCCCAGAGATCCATCTCTGAACTTCATCTGTAAAGAGAGAAAAAGCCGAGGGAACCAAAAAAGAGGCATATAAAGGGAATGGGGGCTTGTGCATTATATAGAGAGAGAGTCAGACAGGCAAACTGGTGAGAGAGAGAGAGAGAGAGAGAGAGAGAGAGAGAGAGAGAGAGAGAGATGCATGTAAGAAGGAGCAAGAGAGAGTAGTCAGTGCGTGTGACAGAGTGAATGAGGGCGAACGGGTGAAGGAGAAAGAGTAAGAGGCAGTGAGAAAAAGAAACAGAGAGTAAGTGAGAATGTGTGTGTGCATGTATTTAACCCGGCTGCTGTCAGAGGGTGCAGGGCTCTGTCATTTCCTTCCCATGCAGTGCCAGTTACCATAATCTGACTCTATATGTCAAAACATTTCCACTTCCCTGGAGAGCAAAGACTAGCGGCCCTGAGACGAAGGCTTCTCCTCATTAGAGCCCACATCGCTGCTGCTACAGCACCAGCACCCAACCATCCACACACACGTGCACGCACGCACGCACGCACACACACACACACACACACACACACACACACACACACACACACACACACACACACACA
>JBBIGC010000104.1:33468482-33488918 GCA_037576955.1 Lepidarchus adonis | reverse complement strand
ACACACACACACACACACACACACACACACACACACACACACACACACACACACACACACACACACACAATGACTAAGGGCTTTGCAAACCAATAAGCCATACCTTGTGAAGGGAGATGAAAGTGTTGAAAAGAGGGAGAGTAAGAGAGTAGAAGATAAAGGGAAAGGGAGGAAAAGACAGAGATGTGTAGCATAAGAGGAGGAAGGAAGAGGAGGTAACAACACAGCATGTGTTTGGGTTATCAAGGAAAAATAAAGGAAGCATGTCGGTGCAATGATATCAAAGCTTGTTTCTACATGTGTTATCCTCAGTGTAACTCCTATTACACTGCACTGGAATGTGTTCCAGTGCCCTCAAGGGACTAACTTGCCTTAATGGAGCATAGCTGACAAGAGCACAGAGTCCATGCCAACACTTCTGAGGTCATTAAAAATTGCACATATTACATAATTTTTCTTCCATTACAGACATATCAGTTTATTTCCACTGACAAATATTAGACTTTAAAGTGATAGTTTAGTGAAAAATAACATTTCACCCTACACTTTTTACTCCTAGTGTAGCTGCTCACCCAAGAAGGCCGGAATAAGCCATCTTGAAAAAATCATAACTCAACACAATTATTTAATAGTAATTTAATAAGTAATGTTTATTTAATTATTTAAAACTATATTTATATAGTATATGTTGAGTATGTCTAGGGCAGTTTCCATTCCTGCCAGAAATTGCCATGTCCTTCCACACTATGTCTGATGTTTAGAAAATAATTAAATTTTAATTAAACAAATAGTTATTATATTTGATAGAGACTTTTGCTCAAGAAAGACTAGCACTGTTATAGTTCCTCAGCTTGTGTGTGTCTGTAAAACTTCTCAAACTGGCTCCTCAAGATATCTAAAGCACACCAGACTTGATGTAAATCTATCGAAATTATCAAAAAAAAATATATTAAAAAAATTACTTTCAGTGGCATTTCCTTTGGTGTCAGCCAACTTGTGCACTAGACTGGATACTGATATATGGTATTTTTTAATGAACAGACCTGACTAGAGTTAGTAACAAGCTTGGTGTTGCTATTTTGAAGACCAACGTTCGTTCACTCTGACTAATGTGCAGTGTGAACTGTGGTATATCAGGAAGCAGTTTTGGTTTGGTTTTTCAGAACATCAGAAAAATCTTACCTAACGCTAACCTTACTTCTTTTAGAGCTTATACATTTTTTTTTTTTACTTACTGTTAACATAGCTATGGCCATATAGATGACTTGCTACTGACATCAAATATTTCTTGTCAATTTTTATTGGCCAACATCATTGATAATGTTGAATAATTTACAATCAGTCTGCATTTTTGTAAGCTTATATTAGCACAAGTATTGCACCCTGCACCCACTGTAAGAGAAACTTCAGCACTGAGGGATGGTTGAGCACAAACCTCCATGTGTGAGGTGTTGCATCCAGATCAGTACTTGCTGAGGTATGATGGAGGGTGGAGTCCCAGGGGTCCTTCCGCAGCAGGCTATTTGTTGCTATGCCAGCGCATCCCCAGGCAGACCTCAGGCCAAGGTCACAAACTGTTTCCCTCAGAGTTTTCTAATGCCGTTACACAGCTTCAAGCAGGAGTCCTCATCCTCTCATCTCGCAAAGCATTACAGCTATCAGTCAAGGAGAAATGGGCAGCAAAGAGACGGCCTGAACTCCTGTCAGCTCCAGTTTTGAAACTGCTCTCTTCCACAGACAGAAAAACACAAACAGTTATTAGAGCTGTCAGTTTCCATTCCAACCCAGAAAAACTGACTGTCTATCACCCTCTCTCGCTCGTTCTCTTTTTTTTTAGTCACAAACAAAACTGTTGCAGGGATGCAAGCAAAGTGGGCCTTTATTTCATTGTGTGATTAAGAGTCAAATTCACTGGATTAAGTTTGGAGTCTTTATGTGCCATTCTCTATAGAATTAAATGTAATTATATAATTTATTATATATGGAATCATCTCCTTCAATTATGATCTATTATTTATGTGCCTTGGTGCATATGTACATATATACACACTTATGCAAAAGTCTGGCCACCCTTCAATAAATAACATATTTTGGTCTTTTTTTATTGAAAATATGTTAACACAGTCTCTCTAGGAAATGGGGAAAAATGCACAATATTTTCAGCAAACATTGATGCGTAGTTACTTTATATGTCATAAACTAAACAAAAGTAACACCTCCTCAGGCAGATATCACAACTTGCAAACATATTTGGGGCCAGCTAAAAGTTTTTCAATTCTTGTACTTGGGATTTTCTCCCATTCTTCCTTGGAAAAGGCTTCTAGTTCTGTAATATTCCTTGGTCATCTTGCATGCACAGCTCTTTTAAGCTCTACCAACAAATTTTCAATTATGTTTAAATCAGGGGACTGTGATGGCCATTCCAAAACCTTCATCTCTTGAGGTCGCCCATGGTGGATTTCGAGGTATGTTTAGGATCATTGTCCTGTTGTAGAAGCTCATCCTCTTTTCAGCTTCAGCTTTTTTACAAATGGTGTGATGTTTGCTTCCAGAATTTGCTAGTATTTAGTGGAATCCATTCTGCAACACAACCTCAAAGCATGATAGATACACCCCATGCTTAATCGTTGGCAAGGTGTTCTTTTCAGTCAAATGGGGATTTTGATTTGTCTTTCTGACCAGCATATAAGCAGTTCTCTCTAAGAGTTTTCTTGGTCTTCCAGATCTCATTTGACCTCTACAGTTCTCCAGAACTGCCATCTCTTAATTAAATTTCTCACTGTGGAAACTGCAAGCTGACAACACTTTGCTATCTTCTTGTAGCCTTCCCCTGCATTGTGGGCATCAATAACTTTCATTTTCAGAGTCTTAAACAGCTGCTTAGAGGAACCCATGGTTGTTGAGTGTCCAAATATGTGCACAAGGTTTGACAAGTCAGAGTATTTGTAAAGCTTTGAGCTTAGCACCAGCAGACATTTACTAAATGTGAGGTTGGCCAGGTCCTGCTGCAACAAAGCATCTCCAAACCATGACACCTCCACCTCCATGCTTCACAGCTGGTATTAGTTTCTTTTCCTGAAGTTCAGTATTAAGTTTACAGCAGACATGTCCTCTGTTCTGTTCAAATTTAGACACATATGTCCAAAAAGCATTATTCTAGAAGTCTTTGTCTTTTCTACGTTCTCTCTGGCAAACTTCAGTCTGGCTTTGATGCTTCTCTTAGAGAGCAAATGTTTCCTCCATGCACACCTCCCATGCAAGTTAAAGTTGTGCAGTCTCTTTCTGGTTGTAGAGACACATGCACTTTCACATCAACAGTAGCAAGAGTGCCGTGATGAAATGTTAGGGGTTTTGGGGACTTCTTTTAGCATCTTGCAGTCTGCTCTTTGGGTGAACTTGCTTGTTCACTCTCACTTCATCAGTCAGAAGCACATCCAACTAAATGTTTGAAGTTTAAATAGAGCAAACCTCCTTCAAAATGTTGAGTAACAAAGTTCTAATCATGTGCACCTGATGTGCTACACCTGTGTGTGATTTTAACCATTTTAACTAGTAATAAAATCTTTTTTTTACAAAAGATTTTGAAAAGTATTTTCTTCAGTTTCTTCATGTTCAAGAATTTTACAAAAACACAAAGGCTTTCATAGTGTCCTAATTTTTTCAACGACTACATATATATAAAAAAAAAGTGAAAATGATTTTCTGTCATTGTGAACACACAATAAAGTTTTTATATATAAAATAACTATTAAAACTATTGCTGCAAAAAAAAGAAGAAGGTAAAAACCAAACTCATGTGCAATATAATTGTTTTTCCCTACTGCCTATTTATGCTGTTCATATTTTTACGGCTTATTTACCTTTTTTTCCCAATTAATTTCAATGTCAGTACAAACACTGGAAATATGGCAAAACCTCTTTTTCTTATTAAAATATAATTTGGTATTTGGTAAATTTAGTATTTACATTTCCAACAGAAATTCTCTGATTCTTTGAATGATGACAAAGTCACATCACGCTTTTATCACCAATGAGAACCATGGTTTGTAAGGGTTATATGATTCAAATACATTTTAAATCATACAGCTATTCTTTTTAGGCTTGTAAATATTTAGGAAACGATATTACCTTGAAAATGAATTACTTGCTATTTTCCTGTTCCGTTTCCTTTGTCTCATGGGTCTTTTTTCAGGTCGGGTTTATCAGAGGATAAAAGTATGGGAAGTGAATTGCATCCCTGTTGCTTTGGCCTAGTCTCTGGCTGTGAAGGAGGTGCACAGAGAGCAGCAGAAAACCCCAGAGTGCGGTCTGAGTAGAGACAGTTCATTAGTGTGGCCTGGAGTGCAGACAGACATCCCAGCAGTCCCCTCACAGTCAGGGAGACCTACAAGAACTTATCGTTTATCAACTGCCCTTTCTAAGTCATGCCCATACCGATTCAGACCAAGCACCTAGTGAACTAAGCAAGGCAGGAAGACTGCAAACAGAGACACTGACGCTAACAAAGACATACGAAAGCATGAAAGAAGAGCTGCCAGTGCTAGTAACAAGAGGTCAAGCAAAGCACAAACATTTTTTTCTATATTAGTTACATAACATCTATAGAATAATGACTATAAATAAATTAATCCAAGAAATGCATTGGTTATGGTATATAACTCAATTTTAACATCACCAAACAGTCTTCAGCAACTTTTGAGAAAGTCTGTAAGATACCTCTCAAAATGTGGGCATAATTCTGTAAGACTATTAAAATATGACCAAAAGCATGTTCAGCTTAAATCTATAAACTATTTTACCACACACTGGGTTGTGCCTACATGACACAGAACTGTAAGGAGTAAAATATTAATTAAAGGAGTAAAAATGTTCCAGACTCAGATTCATGCCTAGGGGTAGCTAATGTAAGTAAATGAACAGTCCCCTGCTTGTTTACCTACCTACTGTTAATTAAACTCTATGATAATTCATATCATAAATCATATTTTGGGTCCAATGAGTTTTAAATTGGATTTTTAGAACAAGCGAAAATAAAAAGCTGGATGATAACACAGTTTTTCTATACAGTATTGCACTTGAGCAATGCCCATAAACTTTTGAATTTCAGGGTTTAAAAGCCTCTATGTGTCTCTGACACACACCACACTTATAGCTCCTCAAAATGGGAAGAAATAAAGGCAAACACACTATGATTCACCCGGACTGACGCTTATGGCTTAATACTCTGACTGCTGTACAGCAGAGACAGATATAAAAAGAAAGGCTGATGTCTTTAATGAAAGGCAAGAAGGAAATGAAGGAATCCAGGCTGGAAATCCTCTTAGGAAATGGATACATTAAGACTGATGAGAAAAGACAAAGACATATTGTTTGGCAAATCTGTCATTAAAAACATTAAAAGTCAATTATAGTTCAAACATGCTCTTAGCGCAGTTTACATATCATTGCTGTTGTGGCAAAACTTTGTAGCTCCAAAATATACCTTAGAATAAAATAAGGAAAAAGGAAAAATGTTTAGCATACATTAATTTACAGCTGCTGGTGTAAAAAGACACACACACACACAAAAAACTACAATACACATGCCACTACACGCCTGCCTTCTGTGTTATCCCTTCATGAGGCGGGTGATAATGTTTGTGAGTTTTAAACAGCTTGTTTCGTGGCAACCATTTAAACAGCTTCACATGTCAAGAATTAGAATTGGCGTCAGTGTTAACTGGACTAAACACAGCAATAACATTCACTGTGAAGCATTTTAAAGCCCAGCTCTCATACAGTCCCATAACCACATCTGAGAGCTATGAGCTGCACTTCAAGGGGGGAAAATGGTTCTCTTACATTCCATTCAAATTCAAATTCTGTCTGTGAGTAAACTCGCAGAACCAAACACATGGCAGTGTCTCATGGCATTTCGTAAGACAAGGGAAAAGAGAATATATATACAAGAAGAGAAATGCAGTGAGGAAACCCGGCCTACATCAGCAAAACATCAACTGCTTATACAAACAGACTTTTAATGGCAACAATTTCAAAACTACATCTGAAAGCATCATTCATCTGTTAGCACAGCAGTGCAAATAGGGGAATTTGCGATAGAGTTTTGGTTCACTTTGAAATGGTTTGATTACACCAGAGATTCATTTGGCCATTAGCTATTTCCCCCTTCCCCATCCAGATGCCAAATTCTCTCTGCCATTCAGGGAAATTGATTTCCTTTTGAAGACAAAGAGAAGACGTAAGGGCCACAACTGCAGCAGTCTTGAATGCTAAAGAGCAGTGGTGCAGAGCCTCAGACAGGCCAGTTAGCCAAGCTGAACTAGATCAGGGGTTTAGGATCTTAAGCCATTCATCACTGTAAGAGGATTCAAATCAGAGTTTTGTCAAAAGATGGCATTTATAACAATGTCTGATTTAGGCTTGGAATGCTACAGGCTAAAGAAATACTTGCAGCTGAAACCCCATTCTGATGTAAATATATATTTATATTAAAATATTTGCCTTTGTTGATGTTTTATGAGTAATTCTTCAGTAAATCTTCTACACACAGTCGTCTATTTTGTGATTTCAAGGTTACCTATTAAAAGTGTATCATGATTTTATCTTTAAATATTTTACCAGTGCTTTCACAAGTAATTCAATAACAAGTTGCCTTTGATCTGAATTTCTCCAATTTATTAAGGCTCATGAATTGAAATCAGTAATGAAAAAAATTGCTCCAAAACCTGAAAACCACACCTGCCAATCGTCCAACCAACCTTCTGTCTCATTTAAAATGTTATTATTAACTCAAGAGGTTGTTTTATAAAAGACATGTCACTGATACACCACTAGAGAAATGACCCTGAAAACTCATAGAGCTTGAAGACTTAACATAAAAGTAACTCTCCATCAATACAGTGGAAAGGACTTAAATATGTCTCAATAAAATGATGACAATGACTGCAAATAATTCTGAAACTGTCAAGAAGAAAGTGTACACACATATTCTGTCAATTAAAAGTTCCTGGTTCTATGCTGCTACTCAGGAGTGGAGATTGGACACAACGGTTCCCTAAGGCTAAGCCGTGGCGTAAGTAGATAAGTAGCATTTATATTGTCCTCTATTATATAAACCAACAACAACATATTTCTAGCTTGCATTTCTATGTGCATGTGTGCTGCACAAGGTTGGTCACAGCTTTTTTTAAGTGCTTTTGTTTTAAACATTTAATTGTAAAATGTGTTTAATAAAATGGCGAGTAAATCCACTCAGTGCAGCACATACACATAAGAGTTGCTGAATAATCCACCACTGAAATAATACCTCCTAAACACTGGTGATACAGTGGTGGCCTAGTGGTTAGGACACCACTGAGGAACCCTTGATCAAGGTACCGTCCCCACTTCACTGCTCCCCAGGCGCCTCTGTTGACGGCAGCCCACTGCTCCACATGTGCACGTGTGATGGGTTAAATGTAGAGAATAAATGTTCCACTTGTGGAACTATAAAGGTTATTAAATAAAAAAAACTGTAAAATACCATGTGGAATTAAACCTTGTTTTCTTGCATGAAGGGAGATGGTGTTTTCTACTATGGTACTCATTTTTGCAATATTTAGAAGAATTTGCTTTATTTAAAAGAAGGGAGAGTCCCACTTTTTGTGATTTGTGATACCTGCATGAACTATAAGTAATAAACAAAAAATATTAGCCTATATTTCCATATTGATAAAGAAAAGGACACCATTAAATCATATAATTCACTCATTAAAGTTTTGTTAAAATGTTGTTCAGGTATGGAACCAAATAACTAAGTGAGAGTAACACTACATACATTTCTATTTGCACAAATTCTGCTTTAGGTTAAAATTCTTGCTCTAACCTCTGATTTAACTCACTACAAAAGCAAAACCACTACACTGACCCAGAATCTTGATATGCTAACCTGGCACGTCTTTCCAAATCGTTACCTTTCCCCATCTACACACTTTTAAAATGCCAGACTGAGAGCATGTGTGTCTGCTCCAATTTTCACTAGATTCCACTGACAAATGTCAACCCCCACACCTCCATACGCCCACAGCTGAGCCTTAAACTTCCCTGTTCCAGAGATGACAAAAGAAGCACCCTCAGCCTTCAGGGGCAGCACTGAGGGGAGAAGAACAAAGGAGAGACACTTTTCCACCTGTCAGACTTGATCTTGGTAGAGGTGTGGATTATGCCTTACTCCATACAACTCGCTCCAGCAGTGGACAACAGCCAATTCATATGATACATTCTGCCGCAAGATCAGATCAATGAGAATAGAGTCACGCTCTCCTGACTACAGCTGCACCAGGAAAACGAGCACTTCTTTTTCTCAGTATTGCAGTGAAGGCTTGGGTATGTCTATCTTGTTCCAAACAGGAAACCAACTTACTGAGCCTATAGCTAAAAAATAGCAGAAATGTGGACATTAATATTTGTTCAATGGTAAAATGAACAGTGTATACATAAAAAAGGAATAAAAATGTACAAAAAAAATATACAGTGGTGTGAAAAATGGTTCCCTTCCTGATTTCTTATTTTTTCCATGTTTGTCACATTTAAATATTTCAGATCATCAAACAAATGTGAATATTAGACAAAGACAACACAATTTAACCCCAAATGCAGTTTAATTGAAGGATTTTATTATTAAGAGAAAAAAAATCGAAACATAAAATGTATGCCACACCCGTGAGTTGGGATGGATTATCTCAACAAAGGAGAAGTGCTCACTAACACAGATGCAGACAAATTTGTGAACAATATTTGAGTCTTTTGTGTATGTAGAAAATGTTTCAGCTGTTTCAACTCATGCAAAATGGGAGCAAAACTGAAAGTGTTATATTTTTGTTCAGTGTACTTTTAATTATTAGTGTATATTAGCATGTTATACTTTATAAAAATCATGTGAGGTTATCCAATTAAATGACCAGAAACCAGGTCAAGCCTTTCATTCCTCACTCACTGGAGTAGTAAGTTTTACTGTTTAATGTCCCTATGAATATAAAGGGTTAAGAGGATTTCACTTCATTTTTAAACCTCCTTCCCCACTGTAATGTCCAACTTCTACACAATATGTTGCTTTAATGCACAGAACACCAAAATGGTGGACCATTCTCAACTAGAGTGCCACAATAAGTTCATTCATCATCTAAAATTACACCTTTATGTCTCTGTTTGAGCTGTGGCCTGGAACTCAGTCTCATGGGTTGGCTTTGGCTAAATCTGGGAATTCTCCACAACCACTCAAAAGATTTGCTCACAAACACTTCCCACTGCCTCCTCTTTTATCTCTTGTTAAACACTGATCCTCGTTTGCAGAGTAGTGTGTGTACACAGCACACAACAGTTTGTAAAAGGCCATATCCAAAGCCAATGTGCTTCTTCTGGTGATTTTAGAGGGACACTTGGCCCACCACTGTTGGAGCCAGAGTATATAATTACTACTTCAAAAATAACAACAATAACAATAATCTCTGTTGTCCTTAGGGCTGCATCATTCAGCAGCAAATTTTAAAATACAGAGGGGCAAAAAAGTATTTAGTCAGCGACCAATTGTTCAAGTTCTCCCACTTAAATGAGAGAGGCCTGTAATTTTCATCATAGCTTTCCCTCAACTATGAGAGACAAAATGAGAAAACAAAATCCAGAAAATCACAATATCTGATTTTTAAAGAATTTATTTGCAAATTATGGCAGAAAATAAGTATTTAGTCATATACAAACAAGCAAGATTTCTGGCTTTCACAGACCTAAAACAAATTCTTTAAGAAGCTTTAATGGCACCTGTTTGAACTCGTTATCAGTATAAAAGACACCTGTCCACAACCTCAAACAGTAACACTCTACCATAGCCAAGACCAAAGAGCTGTCAAAGAACACTAGAAAAAAAAATTGTAGACCTGCACCAGGCTGGGAAAGACTGAATCTGCAATAAGTAAGCAGCTTGGTGTGAAGAAATCAACTGTGGGAGCAATTAATAAAAAATAGAAGACATACAAGACCACTGATAATCTCTCTCAATTTGGGGCTCAACACAAGATCTCACCCAGTAGGATCAAAATGATCACAAAACCACATGTGGGGACATAGTGAATGACCTGCAGAGAGGTGGGACCAAAGTAACAAAGGCTATGGATCAGTAACACACTACGCCGCCAGGGACTCAAATCCATTTACATTTACATTTACATTTATTCATTTGGCTGACGCTTTTATCCAAAGCGACTTCCAGGTTCAGGAAACAATCAAGCATAAATTCAGAATCAAATCTAAAAACAAACATGTAGACAATATAATGTTTTCTGTGATTTTTTGTATAGTTTGGTATACATAAAGTTCAATATTTCTTGACATTCCTTTCAGAAAGTGAAATGTATATATTATATAAATTCATTATACATAGAGTGAAATATGTCAATCCTTTATTTCTTGGAATTTTGATGATTATGGTTTACATATAATAAAACCCACAATTCACTGTCTTAGAAAATTGGAATATCACATAAGATCAATAAAAAAAGATATTTTAAACAGAAATGTCAAGCTTCTGAAAAGTATGTTCATTCCAATGCACTCACTACTTGGTTGTTCCTCCTTTTGCATTAATTACGGCATCAATGTGGCATGGAGGCAATCAGGCTGTGGCACTGCTGAGATGTAATGGAAGCCCAGGTTGCTTTGATAGCAGCCTTCAGGTCATCTGCATTTTTGGCAACTTTCTATGAATATGCTTGGATACAATACTCTGTGAACAACCAGCTTCTTTAGCAATGACCTTTTGTGGCTTACCCTCTTTGTGGAGGGTGAAAATGAATGTCCTCTAGACATCTGTCAAGTCAGCAGTCTTTCCCATGATTGTGTATCCTCCTGACCCAGACTGAGACCATTTAAAGGATCAGTTAATTAGTTGATTAGGGTGTGACACCATGACTTTCCAAGATTTAACTTTTTTACAATATTCTAATTTTCAGAGACAGTGAATTTTGGATTTTAATATCTGTAAGCTATAATAATTGAAATTCCAAGAAATAAAGGTTTGACATTCACTCTACGTGTAATAAATCTATATAACATATGGACTTCACTTTCTGAAAGAAATGTCAAGAAATATAGAACTTTTTCATGACATTCTAAATTTTTTTTTAGCTGTACCTTTATATACTCACACTTTATTCATACATGCAAAGCAAAGTGCTGATGAGAAATGATGTCCAGTTTTTTGTCCACATTAACAGTAAGCATCAAACTACAGCAAAGTGGAGGATGGGCGTCACATATGCAAGGCTGAATCCTAACACATTACCAGAGTCGTGGGAGCAGTGTTAAGTCTGTCACCATGACAACACTGAGGGGCGCTCTGGCAACAGTATGAGTTCTCTGTCTTTGTGAAAAAACAACACATTTCAACCTACCGAGACACACACACACACACACACACACACACACACACACACACACACACACACAATATCAGCTTGACCCATTTAAAATTAATTTACTGTATTCACAACCTTAGATTTAGCAATACCTAACTGACTTATTAATGCATCTGGAAATGGTGCGTGTTAATGGCATCCAAGGCCTGGAGCTGATGTGATGCAATATTCTAACAAATACTGTCATAAATTAATAAAGCTGGAAGGAAACAGGATGGAAAAGGAAAATGGACTAATTCATCACAAATATGCGCTCAGACACATCTGCGCAAGGTGCCACAAAGGGTTCTCAGACCGATACCATAGAACTATTCCCTAAATGTTCGCTAGAACCATTTTTGTAAATGGGATGTGTGAGAGGGAAAAATCTTTTACATGTATAAACGTTCACTTATTGTAAAGGTTTTCTAATCTAAATTCAGTATATTCTAAAATGTAATCTTCTGTAATGTAATGTCATCTTCTGATGTCCTTTATATAAAAACTCCTATATCACATTTACAAAAACAATGGTTCTTTAGTCAATTGAAATTGCTTTGCTATGGTATCCCATATATAAGTGTTTCCAACATCCTTATTTTTAAGAATGTGGAAAGAATTTTAGCTGTACTATTTCACATCAGCAGTCTGTGCACATGAATGTATAGTCTGTGGATGCTATGTTAACATTTTTGCCTACGATTTCTTCCCAAACCTGCCCTGAAACTGCTTTTGACCTCAAATTCACTCTATATGATTTCTTTGGCAGGTGAGCAGACAAATGCATCCACAAAAACCATAATGCCAGAGTAGTATGGTGTGTTCAATTGGGCGAACCACTAAAATATTCATGACAAGCCCATAGCTCAGGCACTCACTAGCTCAGCGAGCACTTCACACCAGTGACAGGACATTACAGAGCTGTCATGCAAAGATTAAATGAGCCTCCAAGGTTTAGATTTAGGTCTTAGAAAACATCCAAATGCAGGAAAGCTATTGATGTCTAAAACAATGAATATGAAGGTCAGCTGTGGAATATGGAAATTAAAGGAAAAACGGTACAAGTACCTTAACCTTGTAATGAGACTGAGATGTGTAAGGCCATCCTCAATTTCAGTGCAATCATTATGGAGAGTGACACTTCACTGCTGAATGAAATATGTGGAACTGAACATGTTGATAATGGCTCTTGACTGGCTAAGGAATAGCATTTTTCAGCTTTTTATGGTCAAAAATATTGGCCTTTTTCAACAAAACATAAGACTACTGGCAACCATCACTGTATCACTCTTTTGTGTGCATACATGTAGTATACATGTTTCTATTTTTCTAGTGTTAAATTCAGCAAAATAATTTTAATTCATTATTATTTACAGTAAAAATTAATGGATATTTAATGGATATTAAACTTTTGAGTGAATAACCTACATTAAATCACTATAATTTTGGACTCATTTATTCATACAGCTACATCAGTGAGTCACAGTCTGTTGTGTGTGGGGGGAAAAAACCTGATAGTCACTCTGCCACCAGCTGGTACCACTGGGTGGTGAGCAAGAAGACAGGAGAGAGGGATGAAGAAAAGATGAGAGGGTGAGAGATGGAGTGATTGATGGATAGGTGGGTGATTGTACACCACCTGCCTGCTCTACCTTGTCTGATTAGATCAAAGGAGTGCACAGTACTCCTCTGAGATTTACTTGTGAGGTCGGGGACTGGCAGAGTAGTGGCGCAGAATTCCATCTGCCACTTCTGTATTAACGTGTATAAAATCTACACACTGATCTACACCTACAACTCCCCAGCACACTTTGGGAGATAAGCACCTTGTGATTGAGACCATGTTTTACAGAACAGATGGAGGCCAGTCTTTATTACAGTCTCAGGTGTGGCTGATTGTCACTCTATGACAGTACATAGTGCAAAAGTATCCAGACAACCCTTTTAAATTATTGAATTACTATATATACACAGCTTGCATAAATATTTAAAGAAAATCAGTGCCAATAGAATGGAATGTTTTGGAAGTACAGCCAATAAATCTAAAGTCACCACGCTCAATGGCAACCATTGAACTAGAGGGAAATTAATTAGCATTAAAATCCTAATTAATGTATTTAAAAGTAGGAAGAAACAAATAAGCAGGGTGCCTAAACATTTGTATTTGTATTTACACACAATAAATAAATAAATAATCTACAAATAACAGAGATGTGCAAGAGTTATATCCATAACAAGTATTAATGCTTTGTTTAAAATGGTTTAAATTAATTCAAATGGAGCTTTTGTGCAGAACACGCATTATGCACACTGATGCACACAAAACATATGCTGTATATGAGTAATCAAGTCAGTTCAAGTCAAGTAGGTTTTAATTGTCATAACAACCTTATACTGCAGTTTGCACAGTACATAGTGAAATAAAACAATGTTCCTCCAAGTCAGTGGGGGTATAATCACCAATAAAATTTAATCACCTGTCTGCAATAAGGGTCATTTGAGGTAGGTGGCTAAATTTCAAGACTGCAAGTGTGATACATTAGTAATCATAATGTAATGTTTATTATCCTCTGGTCTGGTGTGACTGGAATACTGTAAAGAAACTTCAGTATTCTTTGCAGTATTTGTGATCAAAATCAACAGCTGAGATGCTGATATTGGTAACGGTAATGTTGACATTAAAATTTCTTTAGAACAGAGCAATTTACCCACTCTGAGTTTAACATCTTAATGATGGAACCATGTAAAAAATCATAGCCTCATCATAGCTCATCCTAAATATAGACACCCTTACAATGATCACATCCATTGAGGATTTGAACATGAAAGTAAACAGAAAATTCACTTCCTTTCCAGTGAAGTCTCCTGGCCGATGACTGCACATTAGCCTTTAATAAAGTCTTCTGGTGGCCTTTGAAGTGGAATCTCAAGAGGCAGTTCCCCTTCATCAGGAACGTTTGAAGATGTGGCTCACCTGTTGGGCTCTGCCCCCCACCCACTCCCAAATGTGCTCTCTCTCTCTCCCTCTCCCTTTCCCTCCTTCTCCCTCTCCCAAATCACACAGGCCTTGCAGTGCTCTTAATATCACTCTGCTATTTCCAAGGATTGCTTATCTAGGGGAAAGTAGTGCAATTACTTTTATCAAGCTGGGCCTGATTCAGTCTCTAATAATACACTTGGTCTCCACACTCAACGACAGATAAAGAGAAGCTCTCTTTATAAAAGCTCAAGTCAGACTGATTGGAATGATTCACTAACCTTGGCATGTGCTTGAGCTGATTGGGCTTACTTCAGTGACTGCAAGGTATGGGGAAAAAATAATCTCTGAGAACTGAGAAAGACACTCCATCTATGTATGAAAAAATGAACTTACTATTTACTTACTTCTATGTACTTAAACAACACAATAAAAATACAACTGTATATTCAAATAATGTGCATTTCCTTCTATCAAGAATATTAGTAAGGAAATTAAACTATTTTTCCTCCTACAGTAACTTGTTTCAGTTCCTGTTTCCTTTTCCGATTCCTTTAATTCCTTTCAATTTTTTGGTTTGGTACCGTTACTCACACCACACATTTGGTCTGCAAAAATGGTCTGCAGCCTTTTTTGAACAATGGTCTTAAAGTCTTAAACATATTCCTATTTCCTAGTGCAGCTTTGCTGTGCTTTCTCCATAACCCCCAATTCAAAAAAGAGGATTTGCAAGGGTTTGGAAAAAAAAATTAAAAGTGAGACATCTTGCTATTTCATGAAAACAAAAAATATGCTAATTTTGTACCAGAAAAGCTGGAATGGGGCAACAAAGGGATGGAAAAGTGGTACTAAGTGATGGCCTAGGGGTTAGGACCTTGAGGTACCGTCCTCATCAGGTACAATGAGGACGTGTGCACGTGTTATGGATTAAATGCAGAGGTCACATTTTGTTGTGATGCACATGTGTGATTGAGTATGTTCACAGTGTAGTCACTTTCACTTCACTTAAAAAGAAACAGCTGGAGAAACATTTTTCTACTAAATAGGTTAATTGGCAACAGGTCAGTAACATGATTGGGTATAAAAAGATCATCCCAGAGATGGGCAGAGGTTCAAGCTGGAAAAAACTAATTGTGGAACAATTTCAAAATAATGTAGAAAGTGCAAAAACATGAAAACAGGCATGATTCTGTCATGGAGATGGCTGTATGAGCCCAGGAAAATTTCCAGCAAGCATGGTCTGTGAACAGTTAACCATGCTATTCACAAATGCAAGCTCTATCACACAATGAAGAAGCCACGTGTGAATATGATCCAGAAATTCTGTAATCTTTTCTGAGCCAAACCTCATTTAAAATGGACAAAGGTAACATGGAAAACTGTTCTGTGGTCAGACAAATCAAAATGTAAAATTCTTTATGGAAAACATGGAGGTTGTGGCCCCAGGACTAAAGGTCAAAAGCCTCTCTGATGGTATGGGGGTGGATTAATGCCTAGGGAAGAGGCAGCTTGCACATGTGGAAAGGCATCATCAGTGCTGAAATGCATATAGAAGAGCAACATATGCTCCAATCCAGCTTTTTCAGGGAAGCCCTACATATTTCAGCAAGACAATACTTAGGCATACTGCATTTATTACAAAAGCATGGCTTTTTAGTAGAGGAATCCAGACATTTTACTAACTGTCTGGAGTATCATGCAACAAAAAACTAAACAAAGAAGACCCAGAACTGTTGAGCAGCTATAATGCATTTTCAGACAAGAAAGTCTAGCAATTGGTCTCCTCATTTCCTAGACATTTATGGACTGAAAGACAGGATGCTTGTTTTTTTAAAAGCAGTTTTATTAAAACTGAACATTTTCCCAGTTTAAATATATTAGGTATGTTTTATACCAACAATATTTTGAATTATTAATTGATGATATTTGCATGGCATTCCACTTTTAATGAAATTTTAATATTTCAATTTTTTTGGAGTTACACTACTTCTATACTAGTAATTACTAATAATAATGTTCTAACAATAATCTATGAACTACTTTTTATGATCACAAGATACTTAAGGTTTCATAAAATAGTTAATACTTGAAATGCAACTTAAATGATGCCTTCTCTGAATCCCTCAGATTGTTAATTATAGCTCATAAAATTTCTTTCTTAGGTCACTTTGTAAGGTCTGTGCTTGTCACAGCCACAAAACACCTCAAACCCACCACAAGTCCACTCCATTGGTTTACAAGCTCACACCAATAGACCACATAAAAAGACTTCATCTACAGGTAGAGAGAAAACAGTTAGTGATGTGCTCAAAACATTCCCAAGGGCCTTCTCCAGATGCAGTCTCTTCAAAGATGATTTAAAATGGTGGTAATACTTGTGCAAATATTTAGAGAGCTTGGGGTGGAAAATCAACGGATCACTAAGGCTAAGTTTAGCTGACAGATGTAAACAGTGTTTGAGCCTTGACTAGGGCAGGAAGGCTGCTGTGTAGGGCTCTGATAGCATCTCAGATATGCAACAGAAAACAAACTGGCGACATAATTTTCATAAAGAAACCATTATTAAATGGAACTGATTGAGTATGACATTTGAGCAGCAGTCAAATACGAATGAACAAAAGTCACTTGTTCAGACAACAATCCCCACAGTATTAAATAACATGTCTTATTATAAAGTCAGACATTATCTTTCAGAATGAATAAAAGATATAACAGTTAATTAAAATAGTACTTTTAATATTAAAAATGTTTATAGCTCAAGGCATTGATTGTCAGCAGGGTTAATCCCAGAAACAGGGGTTATCAGCTGCAGGTCAGTAAGAAGAGAGGAGCCTCCCTCTGCCAGTGCCTGCAAGGCTGAATGCTTCAGATTCACTTAACATGGCAGCCCTAATGAGCGGTGTAAGAGAAGAGGCAGCAGATCGATATAATATAGACAGCTTCTCTGGCCTTCACAGCCTCCATAGCAACAAATTCTCATAGGGATGGTTAACATACAGTACTACAGGAGAATCTGACCTACCAGATGAGTAAAAAAAAGAAAAGAGTTGAACAATATGCATATAATCTATTGTATGGATGAAACAATCCTTGAATTTAATAATAATGTGTATGATGATATATATATATTTTTAATGTCAAACTGTCACATTACAGCTGTATATACCCCCACCTACCCACCCACACACACACCAATTAACATTAACGCCTTCAGTCTCCACTTGTCTCAGTGACACTTGGGTGCCCATGGCCCCACTCACCACTTGTCCTTCCTTGGATCACTTTTGGTACGTACAAACTCCTTCAGACCTGGAACACTGCACAAGACCTGCTGTTTTGGATATGCTCTGACTCAGTCGTCTAGACTACACAATAAGGCTCCTGTCAAAGTTACTCAGATCCTTAAGCTCGTCCATATTTTACTTTTAGCGATACAAACTGTATTACTATAGAAATGTAATGAAATTTAAACAAGGGTGCCCAAATTCTGCATACGTGTTTTTAAAATATATTTTATTGAAGATTTTTTTTAAAAGCTTGGTAGTTATTTTTTAGGTTATTTTGGGCTCATTAGAAGACTTCTAGTGGTGTGCTATTCTTCTTAAAATCTTAAAATATATGTTTTCACTTTAACCTTTAACCAGCCAGTTTAATTCATTTTTTTTATTTTAGTTATTACTATTGTATTTTTTATTATTATTTTAAGTTGTTTTTATTAGTATTTTAAGGTTTTAATATTAACTTAAAAGTTTTAACATTTCATTTTTTACACAGCAACAGCAATTAATATTTTAGCACAATCATTAACGGTCATAATGGAGGGCAATATTTAATAAATAATTTAAAAAAACAACAGAAAAAAGTATCTGTCTGCTGAGCTCCTCAATTGGGCACACAACCCTATACCATTTCAAAGACTCCAGCAGATTGTGCATTCGCCATCCATCACCTCCAAATAAAATATAATACATGTACTGTAATTCTTTTATAAATTAAATTAGACATAGTATTCATACACATTACATCGTCCTATTTTACTGCAAATACTGTAACAGATAAACATATTATCTTCTAACACATACAGTTCAGTAATGTGAAACTAAACTACAAAGATTGTTAATCACTTTGTTGTGATTAAAATTAACAGTGAAAATATACATTTAGAAAAAATTATTCTAGTTAAAGAATGAACCTGATATGGTCATAACATCTGTCTGTTGATCAAGTTTGTCCATTGAAATATATCAGATAAATACAGGGCCTGAGAAAACATTTTTCCCCTCAAAACAATTTTGTAACAAACTGACATTATTTGCTGCCACAAACCTTTTAATCAATTATATCAAACTGTTGCTCTGGTGGTCAGGTTCAAGAGGCATCTTTTAGATTTCAAACAGGTGGATTGTACAGCTCAAATACAACAGTTGGAAAAGGGCTAGCCATGTCAAGCCATTATTATACACTTGCAATACTGAGGAAAACAATGTTGCAATAATAATGGTTTTATTGTCTTAGTTCAGGTAAAACTAGTTTTACTGTTTAGCGAAGAAAAAAACAAAACGTCTGCAGGTTGTTTGATTACTGGTCAAATCCAGAGTGACAGCTCTATTTGATTCCAACTGTAATGAGTTTTACAGAAATAACTGGACCTGGTGCACTTCACTGTGGAACTAGGTGACTCCAAGCACCATAGATAAAAAAGACCTGAACAACAACATTGTTTTGTGTTATGCCTTGATAGTTTTAGATTAGTCTTCAGAAAGAAATAAACTTCTACTCAATAGGACTTCACTTCTCCTTCAGAAGATTTCCAGTCTGGTGCTTCATGGTGCAACCATCTCTGAATTAAAGAGCCATGGGAAAACAACAGAGGGGCTTTGCTAGGAAAACAAATGGCCTGCAAAGATTCTTTAGGGACTCTTTAAATCAAAAAAGCTTTTCAGTTGCTGCAGTGGTAGAGTGCTGACAGAGAGCAAAAAGAGCTAAAGCAGTGCTGTACCTTTTTCTACACTTTTAAACTCAACATGCAGCAATTAATGAAATAAGACCAACAACAGATGCTTTAAAAAGCTACAATTTGAGCCATTAGCACAATGATGGTATGAAGGATTAGTGACAGCACTATGAAAGCAATCGCGTCCTTTTTAGTCACCTCAAAACCAAAAACACATCAGAAAAACCACAAGAATCTATAATTTACAGTGAATTCAGAATACTAGAGTAAGAATCTTTTTACGAAGTTCCTCTGAGTAAAATATAGTCGCCTCTCTGAGCCTGTTCAGTGTGATGTGGATATACCAGAGTGTAGCAGGAGGACTAAAGGAGTTTTAAGGCCTAGAGGGTCCATTTCACCTCCAACCTGAGACACGATGAGGCTGCTGAAGGGGCTTCAGGAGAGAAGCCATTACCACTGCTCAGTTGACTTATGGATCCACCTATTACCATTTTACCCATAATCCCTCTCAGCATGACCTCAGCAGGGCACATGCTGGCAGAATCAGAGAGGAGCTGACAGAAGATCCGATTACAAAATACGCACACAGGCTGCATGACTGGGATGGTAGTGTTTGTATGTATATTTTATATTCAGTGCAGAAAGTAGCATAATAATGGAGGTCGTCCTAAAGACAACTTCATTACTATTGTGTTTACACACACACACACACACACTGCATGCACTGCAATCCTAGCCTTGACAAAAATGAAATATGATGCATGCAGTTTCACAAACTGTGAATAAAGGACAAAAATGTCCCAGTCAGCAAGTGTGTACAGGAGTGTGCATGTGTATGTGTGTATTAAAGGGACAGCAAAAAAGAGGGGGAAATATGCTGCAGCTTGTCAGCTTCAATGAGCCTTAACATCCCACACACAACACTGTCCCTTTCTTTCTTGTCCACAACTCTTCTCTTGTTTCCTCTACCTCCCACCCCCTTCTATACACATTTACACTGCCAGATATCTCTCTCTCTCTCTCTCTCTCTCTCTCTCTCTCTCTCTCTCTCTCTCTCTCTCTCTCTCTCTCTCTCTCTC
>JBBIGC010000104.1:33447414-33468382 GCA_037576955.1 Lepidarchus adonis | reverse complement strand
TCTCTCTCTCTCTCTCTCTCTCTCTCTCTCTCTCTCTCTCTCACACACACACACACACACACACACACACACACAAAGATTACAGAGAACATACAGATTCCGTATCTAAGCCTGTCTGTCAGATGAAAGAAACCTTGATGTGAGTTTTAGTGAGAAAACAACACATAACCTACTCTCTCCCACCCTTTCTCTCTCATTCTCACCCTATCATCCACCACATAACCGTCAGTGCCTACTGATGTGGGCTCTTCCACAGAAACTCCTCCAGATGTTCTCCAGTCGCCATATCTGATGTTGTACCATACAAGGATGTGAAGCAGTTCTGTGGTATTATGCAAGTTACCTTTACAGAAATGCATTTCAGTAATGTTCGATGAATAGATGGCTCACCATGTTGCTTAGATTTTCTGGCAAAGAATCTCAGTAGCGATGTAATCACAGAAGTGAGACAGCGAGACTTAGAGACACTGGATATCGTTGTTGAACCTCAGTAAAAGTAAAAACCCACTGGGAGAAAATGTTCTAGCAATATTCAGTGGTTTTATTCCAAAACACACATAGTGTGATTCAACATCACCAGCAGAATTCCAGCTTAGAGGGGGTGCAGATCTATATGCTGCAAGATTAGCACCATTAATTTAATAATACCTGCTATTCAACAAAAATACAAAATTATTAGTAACTATAATGAGCGTTTACCTCTACATCTTTACCTCAGACGGTTATAAAGGTCTACAGTCTACAGTTTGTACTTCTGGAAATCTGAGTGTTTCACTCATGCTGCAGCCTGGAAAGCTATTTGAGACAGCTCTTGTTTGTAACCTACTTAGTGGACTATAGTTAAATACATGGTTTCAGGGTCATTTCAGGATCAAATGCAAATGTGTGTGAAATGACTTTGATGGTAAAATCTGTACTAGTACTGGTACTTAATGTTTTGGTAGTTCACTCTCTTTGTAATTGCAAAAACGAATTAAATAAATAAACCCAAATTTCACAATATCAACATTTTATTTATTTAGAACATTTTCAACAAACAAAGTACCCCCCTCCCCAAATTATCCCCATAACCTCCAGCCTGTCAGTCTGATATCAGGACGTACTGTGAGAACACAGTGAGGGAATGAATGACCTGAGTATAACCTAAATATAAATATTGCAGGGCTTTGTCTGAGACAGATTTCAAAAAGTGTAACAGCACTGAATTAAATGTATTGATACTGCAAAAAGTGAATACTATACAAATCCAAACACTCAAGAAAACTGACCATACCAGCAACTATATGATGACTCCATCACCTCCATGTATAGCACAACTGATAGAGGTGAGAGCTTTACATATCATGAAGCACAGGGAGAGTTATAGACCACACTGCTCAGACTGCGTGTGCTACAAATGGACTCCATCAACCACATCTCTGATGCAAACCATTGTGCTATTTTTAACCTGCTGACGCTCTCAATCCTGGACCATTGTTTCTGCTGAGAAAAAAAACAGTGATACCAACAGTACAAAATGAATGATCTGGCTACATTAACATTCATAGGAGATGCTTCAAGTCTCCGCCAACACATACATAGAATACACTGCAGAAACATTATTCAAATATAGTAAAAAGACTATGGTTAATTCAGTGTTAAATACTAACAAAGGAGCTAATAAGAAACACCATTTCTAGTCACATCCATCCCAGCTTAAACACAAAATTCTAATAAAATCAGGTGATTTTAAATGCACACAAATGCTACATATTACACCCACGCAAAACCATCAAAATTAAAAGGACAACACCATAGCAACAGAGCAAGCGTTTGCCAGTACCCACTTCTGAGCCAAGACACACACACACACACGCACACACACACGCACACGCGCACACACACGCACACACACGCACACACACACACGCACAAAATCCCAGACGTCCTCTTCCTTCCCATTTGAATGTGGGCAGAGTGGAGCAATGGGTTTCCATCAAATGTGTCAATAACCAGCAGGATCATCATTTACTCTGCTCAGAGAAGCCTTGCTGGATTCCCTCCAGAAGCAGGAAAAAGGTGATGGGAAATGGTGAGTCTACAGAACCTGTAAGTGCTGTCAGGTCATTCACCACACACAAATGGAGTTAGAAGGGCTGCCAAAAATACCCTCCCACCCCCACTGAGGCCAACGACCCTGTACATATGGACACTGCAGCAACATTAACAGAGACCCAAATTAATCTCAGCTGAGGAAAGAGTCCAGGTTCATGTCACAGCAAGATCAGTATGAATGGAGAAAACTAGGCTGTGCCGACAGAGTATGTTTGTATTACTGTAAAGCTTGACTTCTGCTCCAAACACATGTAGAGCATTCAGCCCATTTATAATTTTGTCATATCTGTTTTGTGTTAAGCGATTGTATTTGAATACTGTTGCTGCACCACAACAGTACAGCATTATTTAATTTATGAAATATGAATAAGCTGTTTTTTTAAATGTCAGCTTGGGCAAATTATGGAATAATATGACTGTGTGTATCTATATATCTATATATAAATCAAAATACTGGATTATATTTGCCAACAACTAATCATTGGCTATCAATTGTAAATGTAAAATATATTAGATTAACTTTCCGTATTTCCCTAACGATAGGCCGGCCCAACATTATAGCCCTCCCCATTCTACACACTGCATAAAATGTTCACTGAAATTACCAATCTGAAGTAAAAGCATTTAATTTGGCCCCTGGAGGCCTTTGCAACTCTATACCAGTAGTGACATTATTCCGTAGTTGAGCGTGAATTCAATTGATAACATTTTGAATTTACAATGCAAGAACTACGCTGTAGAATTTAAGCTCTACCTTGCTGCTTTCGGCTTCTACACTGGCTTCCGCATCGTAACCTTCAAATTCAAGTGCCTGATGCTCGTCTACAGGATCATCAACACTCATCCAGAACTACACACCCACCAGTTGCCTCAGATCAGCGAGGGAACAGCTACTGGAGATTCCAGCCCCTGGAGACTCTCTCTACCTTCAAAAAACACCTCAAGACTCAGCTGTTCCCTGACTACCTCAGCATCTAAACCCTACAATAAAGTTTACTTTAACCTTGACTTAAATATATAATATACCTAAATATATACAAATACAAAATATCAATCTACAGATCTGACAGTTTCTTACATATGGTACTTGCGTCTTTCCTTATCATAGGTGAAGAAGCACTTAAAGAACTTAACATCAGCTGATGCTGAAGCACTTATGACAAGGAAGAATGTCCTGGACTCTTTAGCACTGGTACATATAAATAGACCATGTTGTTCATGCTGTAATGCTTACCGTCTGTTTAGACTTACTCATAAGTACTTTATGATGGTGTAAAATGTGTTTTCTCTTAAATATAGCATTGTTGTAGCACTTATCATCTGCATTGTTGTAGGACTTATCATCTGCACTGTTTTCTATGGCTAAGAAGAATGTGCTGAACTCCTTGTAACTCTCACTTCAGTATTGTCATGTCTGAATTTATGCTTGATTGTTCCGCTTTGGACAAAAGCATCAGCTCAATAAATAAATGTAAATGTAATGTAAATGAGAGTGACACCGGTGACGAAAGTGTGTCTGACATCAGCAACAGCAAAGCAGCACAGGTTGCAACTAACAACATTTATGGATTTGATTTTGAAAGATTTGAAAAAGGTAAGCCTTATAATTTTTTTTACTAATTTTATTCTGACGAATTTACAAGTTATGACATTATGACTGACATTGCTGTATCCCACCCTCCAGTCTTTCAAATTAAATTAAAAATTCATCTTTTGCCAACCAATAATAAACTTTTGTTTCTTTTATTTCTGTTAAATTTAGTTTTAATTTCAGGCCATTTTCTTCCATTGCTCTAAGGTCAAAACTTGATGCTATTATACGCGCTTTCTGTTGTAGACAGGGTCAGTAGCGGGACTTTGGTTGGTTGGTTTGCAGCTATGTCCCATCCTTAGCTGCAAAGCACTGTGTGGCTGGACACCTCTCTATCTTAGTCAAACCTTTATCATATCATAGGTCCCACTACATACTGGAACCCAGTACATACAAAAAATATATATATCCTGCATCCAATATGTCAACTTCAAAAACTGACTGTTCACTTGCCTACTCCTTTAGAGGTGCCAATGTAACAGGAAAAATCAATGTTATTCATGTTATTACCGTTATAGCTGTTTGACATATGTTTTAAGCTAAGTTATTTAATAAAACTTTAATGCAGTAATCAGGATAGCCTTAAAGAAAATGTTACAATACTTGTTTAAATCTTCATTATTATATATATATATTATATATAAGTTATTCATTATTCAAATTATGATTGTAAATAAATAAATAAGCAAGGAAATAAACACACATTTGATAAATAAATATTTTATAATATTTATAAATAAAATTATTTTTAAAAGCACAGCCATATCAAGTAGCTCCCTGATTAACATTTGTTTTTCTTTCAGGTGAAAGCACACCTGTCTCAGAAGCATAACACTTTGCACTGGAGATGAAGAGACAAAGAGTGAGTGAGATGGAGAGAGGGAAAGAGGGGGCTCTAGATTTAGAAGAAGCACTTAGATTTATTCTGCTTGCATCTTTCATTACTCTCTAAAGCTTTTTTTCTCTGTGTGCAAAAACAAACATGCTCTGTTCCATCCATTTTAATGAGGTTGAATTTTCCCCAGCTCATGATCTAAAAACCCATTGCTGATGAGCCAGACCTGTGATGTATTAAAGCTTGTGATGTATGTATTAAGTAGTGTGAGCTTACTGCTGACACAAGCATGGCAATAGTAGCTGACACTAGCTTGGAGGGCTCAGATCCTAAGTACTTCTCAGAACACATCTTGGGTGGCAAACACAAAAAGTCATTTCCTTCCTTCACTGATCTTCTCTCCAATCCTGCCAGCAAGCTCTCCTAAACCCAGCAATGCCGCACCAACAAATATGCTTCTTATCATGAGGTCAAGATGAACAAACTTTGCCGGGTATGAGCGCGGACTGTCAGGCATCTTCAGCTCTAATAGCAAACGTATTGTGCAGAATACTAATGAAATTCTCCAGGATCCAGAGTGGCTAATTTTTTTTTCAAATCATCAGTAGCTCCATGCCTGGAGTTTTTCATTGTTCTTGTTATCTGAGAATAAATTCATGCAAGAAGACAAACTGGAAGGTAACTCTCTTGCTGACAAGAATGTGATCAATAAGTAAGTAAGTAAGAATTTCAAATAAAGCAGCTCTGTTTTTTCCCTTAATTTTCAATGTCAGCCAACTACAGTTCTGCTGGATTTGCTACAGACCCCCTGTTGAAATGTGTAGAGCAGAATATTCTGTAACCATTTTATAACATCTTGAAACACTGACTGGCTGCACATTAAAGATCCACTACTTCTTCAGAACAACAGCACTATTTCCCCTCAGAGCTCTCATAAAAACAGAATTTACTCAGCAAGGTAGAACTTTATTCCCATTAGAAGATAGATGTTTTCTCATGTCTTACCTTTGCTGTTCCAGGAAGCAGCGAGCAAAGCAAGGCTAAGGCATCACCTACACAAGCAGAAAGAAAGATTAGCTTGATTTCTGTTCAGACACACCCCCACTCTCTCTTTCTCTCCTAACCCTTGTGCTCGCTTGCATTCTCTCTTTCCTTCCCTCACTCTAAAACACACACCTACAGAGCAAAAGCTAGGTTAATGGTTCTGACTTTGTTCTGCAGTAAAGCAAAATACATAAATAAAAAAATAATTTATTTTGCTTCCCAGTTTTTCATCAGGCTAAAAATAAGACTTTTTGCATCATTCAGGCAGCTAACGTAAGAAGACTAATCATATCTTTTCAGGTCTCTCAAGAAATCAAGAGACCATTAAGTTTTAAAGAAGGGATCGTCTATGTTCCGTCCAGAAAAGGTTCTAGCTACTGGGAGGATAGACACGAATTGAAAATTTTAACCAAAAATCACATTCAGTCTAATGAGAAAATAAAACAAAATTTAGGTTGTCATCCCAATTAACTGCAGGTCAGAAACAACTTAGAACCTTTCATGCTAACATTAATTAATAACATGCTAAGTTAAATGTCTAAAATTAGGTTGAACAAGATTTTTGCCAGCATTCTGTCATCCTTGTCCAACTTCACAATAAAATCTATTAAAAAATAAACTGTGGGACAAACACATTTCAGCTGCATGGCTGGATCTAATTTACAGGCAGCTTGGGTGAACATCCTGGTTAAAACATGTTTATATATCCTAGTCTTTCAATCGCTTCATAGTATCCATTGTTATTTGCCATTGTATCAGTCAAACAGTGTGCCATCTCTTTTGATGAAGACTGTATTTAAGCTTTTAAAAAGCAATAAAAAAAGAGTCAGGTCATGTTTAAGAAGCTGGTTACGAAGTTGGTGCATCATTATCATCATCAGTAGTTTTGAATATGGCCCTTTTATCTCTTTTACTAAAATCACTAAGACAACTCCAAAGCAAACATCTACATCTGCACACAAATATAAGATTTTTATTTTTGCACATCAGCTTAGGATGACTCACCAAAGCTTTTTAAGTGTGTTGTTGTTTTTACTCCTATACTGTGCATTTCTCTGCTGTCCCATTTTAATTCTGTTTCATCATCTTCATTGAACAGTGGGGGTAAAAGCTGTGCCCGTCACAAGCGGATGCATGCTTTATACTGAAGGTTGTTCTAGTGTTTTTTTAGCATTTTAGCATCTGTACAATTCATGTAAATGTGTGTGAATGTAACTCCAGAAAAAATATTGGTGTATAGGGCCTTTGTCAACACTGATAGAACAAAAAATCATTTAAAACAATGAATTAAATTTGTGTGTCCAGTCTGGATTGAAGAACCCAACATGCTCCCTGTCAGCACTGCAGCTACTTCATTACAAGCAAAATGACAATATATGCACTCCTGCTAAAGGTGAACAAAAACGCAGGTCAAGAGATGCAATTCAACACGCAAGTCATGTCTGTCAGTCAAGAGGGTGCAAGGTTCAGCCATATTGTGATTTGATCCATATTCATGCCCCCACATCCATACGACCTTAAATAATGGGGGCAAAGGAGGCACAATTACTTGCTACCACAGAGGCGGAAGATTTATGGACGGTGGCTGCACCCCTTTAAACATATTAATTTGGAGACATTTGCAATTCATTAATTCCTCTTCCCACTTCATGATGCTGGGCGTCATTATGTGTTCGTGATGGTGGAGTAAGCTCCCACTCCAGCATGCACAGGTCCAGCAGTGTACTGACTGACAGGCCTCTTAATGAGAACAGAGAGGCACCACGGCATGACCAGCGTCTGAAGAGGCCTTTATTACACAGCTCCAGCAGAGCCTGTGGGCAACCAGCCTCCTATCACCAGCTCGTGGGTGCGCTGCAAGCCTGGCCTCTGTCCCAGTCCAGTTTTAGAAGTTGTGCTTTAACTCGTTGTGAAATGGTGAGCTGGACCACACTTTGATTCGAGAGCAATGTTCTCTCTTTTAGGGCAAACTAACAGCAGGGTTGCTAAACTACTCAGCCAAGAACGGACACATTTGTCAACTCCTTGACCTCCACAAGCCTGTATTTTGGCCTTAAGAATGATGAGAACTATAACCACTATGTGAATATGATTTATTGTGATAAATGACATTATAAGGCACTTGCTTTCATCATAGTATATCATAGGTATTATGCTTCTAGAATACAAAAGAGAAAAAAGACAGGTAAAAGACCAATTACACAGAGTCTGAGAACAACCAGCGGCCCATTTGACCAGGCACAAATATTACATAATCCCCTGATCGCAATAATTTGAACTAATAGCAATAATATAACCTGAGCCCAATTATTTTCCACAGCTTTATTATTTTCTGTTGAGGGGGCAGTGTTGAAGAATGGAGGTAAAAATTTGATGTCTGTTAATTAACACCTTTAAAGGGCAGCAATGAGTAATGTTTGTTTATATGACCTCAAGCTTCATTTGGGATCTGCTAAGTATGGACAGCTAATCAGCCAATTTGGCCACAACATGCTTGAATTTAATAGGCGCGTACAAATTCGTAGTTGCAACTATTTTTGGCAATAATTGTTAGCTTAAATCTAATACTACTGCCTATCACGCTATGGCATATTATAGTAGTATATCTCTGGTATTGAATATTAGTATCAGGTACAGAAGTAATTTACTGAATATTTTGACAACTAATTTGTTAATCAGAAACATAAAATGAAACTAAGTGGAATAATGTCAAACTACATATTGCTCTTGAAAGAGACAAGTATACTGTAGCGGAGCTGAGGCCTAGGGGTGTTGCTTATGCCGCACTGTCTCCTGGGTATCCGTTTTCTGTGTTTTGGGACTGTGTTTCGGGTTAAATGTGTTCTTGTGGGGGTATTTTGTACTGTGTATGTGTTGCTGGTGTGTTTTGCCTGTTCCAACTTTTTTACAAAAAAAAGGAAGATATAGTGGAAGGGTGTCCAATCTTATTTGCAAATGTTAGGTGTTGGTGCAGGGTTTTGCAAAAAAGTGTCAAATATAACCATGGTTTCTGACACAATAAAATAACCATATGACTGAAGGTCTGTGACAGCCTAGAGAAGTCTCTCTGACACATATCAACGTCACTGTACTGTAGATTCTACAGTATGACATTCACAATAAGTGTACAACCCTCAACTTAATCAAGCCGTAATGCATACTCAACAGTACAATTATGCTGACCCAATGCTGCAAACCCAGCTGATTTGATACCAGAGGCTAATACACTCTTACTGGGGCAGTATACAATGTCTATTCTCACAGACACTGAAAAACCTCTTCATATGCTAATAAATAATTTAATAATATGCAATAACTATGCATGGTGTTAAATATTGCATGACCAAACGGTTTAAATTCTTTACACACACAGTTTCTCCACACTACCTAACTGAATCATCCAAAGCCAAAGAATTCAGGTGTCTCACATAAAATGATGTGCGTAAATGGAAACAGTGATATTTGTTATTCCTTAGAGTGCTAAACTAAATATAGATGACAATATTATATAATACCATAATCTTAGGGGAATTTAAATAAGTGGCTGTTTTTGAAAAATATCCTTCACGCTTCATTTCTTTATGCGCTGATTCCTTTTACAAATATCAAACAGACCTTGAAAGTGGACTGAGAGTAAGGATGATTTTTTTTCAATTCCACAAAACAGTGCTTCTTTGAATTCCACAACATTAACTTATGCTATAACATTTTGGGTATTCCATTTTAGAGGGAATTAGTACAGAATTATAGACAAAGCCTCTGCGCTTCAGTGCGTGGACTTGCTTTCAGATTCAAGGTTCATGGTTCTTGATAAATACACATCACAGCTAACTTAACGCTTTCTCACTTCCTCCCATCTTAGACTAGAGTCCTTCACAGCCCATTAAGCCATCCACTTTAGTGAAGGTCAGCCTCGGAGATGCCAGAGGGAGCCATAAAGCACAGTCCGCACAGCAGCAGGAGCGAGCCAGTCAGTCCAGAGACGCTTCAAACTGGACATTTTACACATTTCACTTCAATTCAACTCAATTTCATTTCACGCATGAGTGCACATTTTGTCCGTTTCACTTCATGCATAAGGAAACAAAACATATATTTCCATTTAATTTGAGCAGTTTTGATAACTAAATGAAAGCTTTGCAGCCTGACAGTACCTTGGGAAGAGAATCAAGTGCTGTTTCAATGGCCATGGGCCCACACTCACATGCCAGTTCATCAAGGCAGAAAGAAACTATAGAACAAGCTTTTCAGATGTGGTGTGATCACCATGCGTGTCTGCAGGTCAGAATATGTCTACATCTTTCCATCTCTTTCTATCCATCTTTCTCTCGATCTCCCCACCGTAAGCTGAAATTCTGAAATACATCCTCGTAAGCACCTCTGCATAATGCAATCGACACCAGATTCCTTTATTATCTCCACAGCAGAAGCTATTTCACTTGTCGTTTTGGGCAAAGTTTGCCTATTTAATGCGCTAAATTAGCAAGGCATGGGAAAAAGAGAGGAGGAAGACATTTAAATGTGAAAAAGGGATGCTCACTATATCTTACCCAGAATTTACCCATAAAAGAGCAAAGGAAATATTTCATTTGCAGCTAGAGTTTCAGGGTATTGAATGCAATGCAATCGTATTGGGAATGACATGATGTCGCATCAGATTTGCTATCACTGCAATTCACTAAGCATATAAGTAGTTAATATTGAAAAAATAGTAAGACTGTGTTTGGGCACAAATACTTCGGGCTTGTTTATTTATTCATTCGTTTATTTACCCACAGCTCCATCTTTAACTAAGAAAATGTCAAGTGTCAAGAGGCTGCTGGTCATTTTACATAGCATTTAAGCGATAGATAAAGCAAAACATTCTACATTTATATCACTATAAAGTGTATATGATACATAGGTAGGAGTCCTGTTGAAGAAATCTTTTCATGACCTACTTATGTCTCAAATGAAGAAATGAACTGAGCAGAAAAAAAAGATTAGCTGTAAAAGGTCTCAAATCAAAAAATGATTTTTCAACAGGAACAATTTTACATAAATTACACAGAAACCCTTTATCAGAGCATGTGGAGGGACCCTATTTCCATAGACGATTGGTACTCCTCCTCTTCAGTAACATTGTACAAATACTTAACATTTTTGAAGCACGCTCTAAAATGCCAGGCCAGGGTCTACCCTCCAAAACTAACACACCAGGTCATTCAGAAACGGCACCAAGGCAAAGTTCCTTGGTTGCTATGGATACCACCGAACACACACACACACACACACACACACACACACACACACACACACACACACACACACACACGTGAATGAACAAACACTGTATTGAATCCTGCAGACATTGTTAAATTAGATTTGCTCTGTTAGGAGAAACTCGGTAGAAAAGACGTCCAAAGAGATCTAGGAGCCTCCGTAAGCCTGGATGTTTTCTGAAAGGGGGTATATACTATTGGGTGGGGTAAAATTTCCTTTCACTTTACAAACACAACTTCCAGCTTCTCTATTTAGCTTATGGAAAAAATGCAGAAAAAAGGGTACATGCTGAAGACCAGTCTGACTGTTCCACTAGTTACACATAGACCTCGTCACATTGACTTCATCAGTCTACCATTAGTGACTCATTATGAAACAGTTTGCATCTAATGTGTGATCTGTCAACACGAGCCTTAATGGTGCTCAGACACTGCAAAAGGCCCCCTACTGCCAACATGTCCCAGCACGGGGCTTAGAAGGCTGTGGCATGACTCAAGGTAGAAGACCCTCAGGCGATTTGCTGCCAGAGTAGGAGTTAGTCTGGAAAAAAACCTTCTCTTTATGTTAAATAAGCCCCTGATTCTTGGGTGCTAACATCTGTTATAAGCTCTAGCAGACTGAATCATTATTACCGATCTGTGCATGTATTTGCGCATCTCTTAACAAGCCAACAGTGCACTTCTCCAATTAAAGCCAAGCTCTGACTGATAGCTCTGATAGAAGCTACAAAGAGGAAAAGATGACTTAATGTTAAGAAATGCGTAGGAAAAGGGTAAAGATAATGAGGTCTGAGAGGAAGGGAAAACAGTGTGAATTGGATTTTTGATGGAGTCAGTGAGCTGAGGAATGAGATGGAATAGTGAGGAAAATTAAGTTTTTCCTCAGCAAGTAGCTGCTGCAGGGTTCTGCTCATACCAGCCAGAGTCTTATTTCTTTTCTTCATGGGCAGCAGGAAAAACCAATTAACTCAACAGCTGGAGACAGAAGAGACATAAGAAGAGGATGGCCAAGGAGAGTATGTGTGGTGACTGGAATTGTTGTTTTACGCCTCAATCATGTGCTATGCAGGCAAAGTTAGTTCAATAAAGCAGTGTTCACAAGCCTGGTACATTTACAGGGTCTACTCCACGGGAACCAGATTTTTCCTTTTCTGTTTAAATGAAAGAGTTTGATGTAGTATGCAGTATAAATAAATACTAGGTGTAAAACACAAGCGTCCTCATGATTTAACAATCTGATACCTTAATATTTGCATCGATGCGATTCGGTTTGATACTGGGGTCTGCAGTCAGTATAAAATATGAAGAAATTTCAGGCAATCTGGTACATTTTCACCATCTCGCATGTAAACAGATTATAATTTGAACCCAAACTATTATTAACGGTCACATACAGTGATATATAACACATTTTTGCAAAAAATGCATACATTGAACTGAAGTAAAATTAATTGTGGAATGAACACACAATAATTGTTAAATACTTACTATATTCATTAGGTTAATTAAGTTAAATTACTTTATTGGAGAACAGACAGTACATTTCTAAAGCATACCATCCAGCACATAGCTATATTTTCTCTATTACTTTATTACTGTTTGGGTTTTCCCTTTGTTCTGTATTTGTGAAGTAAAGTTAATGTCTGGTCTATAATGGCCAAGCTGCTTAATTTCTGATTTCTGATTTTTATTTTTTTTAATAAACTGTTACATTGTTAGACACAGCAAGTAAATAATTTGTGAAACAGTCTAATCAGGCAGGTGGGCTGCCAAAATGGGGATCAGGGCAGACTCACTGCTGTCCCAATGAACCTTTTTGACCACTATTACAGCTCCCATGTTTAACTACAAGCTGCTATAATAAATCTGAGACAACCCGCATTAAAACCAGTCTGGGCAGTGTTTAACTTGGCAGTAACATTACACTGATTAACTGTTCAAATGGATAGCAAAGGCATAGTGAGGTTATTTGGATGTAGCTATAGCATAAAACACTGTTATATGTGCTCATTTTGATTAGCACATGACCTGGAGTGTGTTCAAAACCATTCAAACCACACTGCAGCGTGTAATATAACCTCAAAAATGTTACCTTAAGTTACTTTTGGGATATGTGTTATGTAAAGCATGTTAGTTATGGTGGCCCCAGTGCACAAATTTTCAGTAAATTTGGCAGGCTTACAAATAATGTGGTAAAGATAATTTATTTCACATTTTGTTAAGCATGAGCCTTTATGCCACAAGATATGGGCTGGAAAATTGCTACATTTGTGTGGTAATGTTATTCAGTAGTGACACCACTCCACAAATGGGTTGTAATGAGCTAGAGTCATGCGCCTCTTAGAGGTCTTATAGGAGGTCTTAGAGGAACTTGCCATACACATTTCATCAGGTTTAGCTAAATGATTGTCGAGCAATAGCCCCCAAAAAAGCTCATGCCTTTCCTACTTCGAAGTGTCCGGATAGAAAGAGACTTGTTCATCTAGGTACACAAACATCATCGTCCGTATCATGCCAAGTTTCATGTGATTGGTGTCCAAGTATATGATTGTCAAACAAAAATTGGTGGAAAAAGAAATGTTGACAAACATTATATAAGCATGGCTGGGCAGTTATAATTCATATATGTTAATTGATGTTGATAGATTGAGGTAAGCACATATGCTACATAAACAGAGTTGAGCATTTGGTCACCAAGAAACAATATAATCCCAAATACAACATGCACTCTTTTATAGAAGTTCATCTTTAACTGCGTTGGAGCACATGTTTTCTCAAAATTACTGAAGACTGAAATATTTGAAAGGAATAAAACAATTTCAGACAATCTTTCATAATACAGTGCTGTGCGTTGCTTCACAAAATCATTTCCCCTGCAGAGACTCAAATAAAAGAGTGTTCTATTCCTATATGGCATAATCTCTTGTGAAAATGTGAAACAGCTGCAGCTTAAATGACTGCAATTGCTTACTGATGGCAGGCTGCAGATGTTCTGTTGTTTATGAGTGCATAACAGCCAAAAATCAAGATGCGTCAACTCTATAGCCAACAATGAAGCGGAGACGGTCGCGGTATAGAAGATTCTGAATAATTAATTTCTGGCTGTCTGCCTTAGCACTCACCCTAAGTTAGTGAGCTCTTAGCTGGGAGGAGCTTTTTGACAAGCTGCTTGCCTCATTCAGTGCAAAAAGCCCAGTTCTCATCATTAGTCACTGCTCAGCTTTGAGAGAAACTCCCTCAGCTACGAAGGAAAAAACTGAACCTTGCAACAACTCATTTTAATGCAGTGAACTCAAAAGGAGAGATGACCTTTAGGATTCTACTGCAAACCATCCAAGAGAGAGAAGAACAAAGAACCAGAGGACAATGAAAATTCACACTATTTTTAGTTTATTTGCTCTGTCCTTCCTCTTAAAGGTTTATCCAAGATGGATTTTGCATGTGCAACTATATTTCCTCATAAACATCACACTTTTACTGTGACTTTCACAAGTGCTTCTACATAAAGGATTTTAATTTTGATGCTTTCATAGATTTCATTTTAATTATTGTTGCAATTTTTCCAATACAAGTTAATTGGTATATTCATATTCAAGTGCTGCCCTTTTTTCATATGGCATGCATTAAATGGTTAAGCTGATATAGTCTTGCTAGCAGGCAGTGGGGGGTGCTATCATTTTTAAGAAAAATGTTTCAACAGGTAGCAAGGGTGTAACCTTGAAAATACAAAACAGTAAAAAAATTTAATAATTTTGCTCTCTTTTGTGGAAACCACCAATTATCAGAACTAAGCTTTAATGCGCATCTTATCATATGCATCTATGTATATGCATCTTATCAGAGTCAAGTGGGAGGAGAGGAAAGGGAAGGGGTAGGCTGTACATTCGCTAATGAGGTCTTTTTTATGTTCTCTATAAATTCAATTGGTTTTAATTTCTCACACTTATTGTCTAAAAATCTAATCAAATTTTGGCCTCAGAAAATCTTTTGTCTCAAAAAACTTTCATCACACCTGGAAATATATGTACCTATTGCAGAAGGAGCTGCTGCAGTTAAAAACAAACAAGACTACTAATTACTCTTATTGTAATTTAATCAATGAGTGCAATTAATAGGAAAGGACTTATGATGAGTGTATGAAGTTGCAATGTCAACTGGGGGCAAAAGACTGTATATAGTCACAACCCTATAGAATACAATGGCACCAGTCAAATCTGTAGGTAGGTAAGCATAGAAAATTGTTATAAGTTAGAAAAAGGAAAAAATGAGAAACACAAAAGGAGAATATGAGAGTATAGAAAGCAGCCAGGCTTATGAGGGGGTTGTCAGCAAAAAGCTCTCTTTGTTGGCAGTAGTCTCTATTCAGTTGCTGGACTCACTGTGCTACACTATCATTAGCTAGAGAACAGAGGCCAGAATCCATGGCAAACTGCATCACTCTCCAAAAGACTGAGAAATAGCTTTGAACTGAACATTGAATAGATTCACTTTTCTGAGTCTTTGCATTGGTAAAGTTTTAATGGACCTCTACCCAAAACATTATGACTGCTCACAAATTGGGCTAATAACATTCTCTTATTACATGATGTGTGGAGGTCTGAGATACACTAGGTGGATAATGCTCCCAGTGCACTTTGTTTAGGAAACCTTGTTGAAGAGTTCAAGGTGTTGCCCTGGCCAGATCTCAAATGAGCATCTGAGGCATGTGCTGGACCAATTCATCCAATCTGAGGCAACCTCACAACAAGACTTAGGGGATCTGCAGCTCACACTGTGAGGTCAGATACTACAGGGCATCCTTGATGGCCTTATAGAGTCCATGCCTCTGTAAAGATGGAGGTGTTTTGGAGACACAGGACCAACAGCAAGTTAGGCAATGGTCAAAATGTGTCGGCTTATTGATGTAAATCCTCATATTTAGCCCTGCCATGCATGTAGGTTTTATAAAAGCATTTTGCTTAACACAAGAAAACAGAGCAGAGGTAATTCATCAGTCTTAAAAGGCAAAACTATTATACAAGCAAAAAAATGTGAAAAAAATAATAATAGTCTACATTGGAACTGTAAGCTTGGACAGGAAAATAAATTAAATTAAAACAAGTATAAATCCCATTGCTCAAACCACTTCAGAATCTGGTCTGAGATACATTTGAGCCTATACTGAGATTATAGAATTGTAGATGCAGCCATCTCTCCAAGACAAAATTATTTACATAACTCACCACATAACCGGATTTCAGTCCTACGGACAGGAGACACACTTGATTACCAATTGTAAATGCACTTGGCTAAAATCTTATCAGTACACTCCAGATACTAGTCTCAATAAATGACCAGGTACAAATAGGGTCTGTTATGAGGAGAAGGTCCATCCAGATATGTGTAAGAATTTAAGGTGATGGAGAGCTATGTAATACATTCAGACCAATCATATGAGGCTAGTTGTTGTGTGCAGAAAATGAAGTAGCGCAGTCAAAGCAATATGAACACACAACAAATGAAAAAATAAGCTCATACTATTGCACAGTCCTGTTCAAACCTATTATCGCTAATGATATTCTAATAAACTAAAGATCTCGCCATGTGAATACAGATTAGATCTTTTGTAGCATGAGCACTATATTGGTGGCTCATGAATTCTCTCTCCTGGAGAAAGATGCTACCAAGAGGGTGCTCACACACCCATGGTGACACCTTCTGTTTAGCCCTCCACCATATTCACAAAGGCTTGATCTCAAACTGTGTGTCTGCTATTAATATTAATGGTACAGGCCCAAAACCAGACCCCCCCCCCGACCAAGACATATTATTGTAATAATGTTAATGACAGGCCGGGCCAGTAGCTAGTATCAATAGAAGATACTATTCAGGAACCAAACCATCATGAGTTTACAGGATTGTATATGGAAGTTGAATGTCATTTGTTGGTTCTTTCCCAATTCCATTTTATCTCCTTATTTATTTGATAATTTATATTTTCATTGTTAAGATTTTTATACCAAAATATATTGTGTAAGTTTTAAATAGCAATTCACTAATGAGGTATTTGTAGGCAGATGCTGATACCAGATATTTTTAAATATCTGCTGATGCAAATAAGAATACAAAAATATCCTTTAACTTAATTGCTGTAGTGCTTTGTGTGTATGTGTGTGTGTGTGTGTGTGCGCGCGCGCGCAGAGAAGGGAGAAGGAGGCAACTTTGCTCTGCTAATTCACTTTGTGCTGTTTTTCGCTGTTATTGTTGAGCTGATTATGTTTTATTCACCGTTAATGTTGAATAAGAGTTCATGTGGATTGGTGGGTGAGATGGGGGAGTTAATAGTGCACTGTGCTAAGGCACCATCAGTGTGGTCTTGCCACAAGTCACCTGTCCAATGCGTTTACTGCTGTGGTGTATGTTGAAGCCATAAAAAAGAGCATTTCTACCTGGAATAATGTTTCTTAAATGATTTACGGTAATATGAGACAGTTCATGCATGTTGCCGGCTGTTAATAAAATACAGTGCTGTTCAATAAAGCCTCTACAGGGTCATTACAGTTGTGGTGTGTTCACAATAACAGGAAATCACTTTCACTCACTCATTCACTCAGAGACTGGCTAGGCCACTCTATGACCTTAATGCACTTTTTCTTGAGCCACTTCTTTGTTGTCTTGGCTGTATACTTGGGTCATTGTTGTGCTGGAAGACCCATCCACAACCCATTTTCAGCAAAGGGAAGGAGGTTGTCACTCAGTATTTTATGGCATGTGGCCCCGTTCATCCTCCCATCAATGCAGTGAAATTGTCCTGTGGCCTTAGCAGAGAAACAGCACCAAAACAATGTTTCCACCTCCATGTTTGACAGTGGGGATAGTGTTCTTGGGGTCATAGTCAGTGTTTGCCTTCCTCCAAATATGGTGAGTTGAGCTGAGGCCAATAATCTCGATTTTGGTCTCATCTCACCACAGAACCTTCTCCCAACACTCTCTAAATCACACATGTCAAACTCAGGTCCTGAAGGGCCAAAATCCAGCAGAGTTTGGTAGTTTTCCTCCTGAAACACACTAACTAAACCTGGCAATTAGCAGGTCATTTGAACCAGGTGTGTCTGAGCAGGGAAACCACCAAACTGTGCAGGACGTGTCAGTGTTAGTATTGTCACTCAAACACCTTAAGGCTCTTCCCTAAACAGGGAGTCAACTCATTAATCTCCCATGGGCAGGGTGATGGTGTTCTTCATTGTGGTATTCTGTACCTCTCAATAAGGCTCTCAGTAAAAGATTGCTTGAAGCAACATTTGAAGTGGGCATTTGAAAAAATAATAAGGAAGTTCATGTCAAACTGAAGCTCAATTCCAAGTAAATTCCCAAAAATCCTATGTGGTTTCATTTCATGAAAGTGAAATTCACAAGGACCTATATCTGGTAAATGTAATTTTGCCAAATATTTCTAAATTATTTCCCGGGTTTTGTTTTGAAAACCACTACTCATCATTTTTTAGCTCAGCACTACAATTGTGGATATTGATGTAGACTGCAGAAAGAAAAAAAATGTAGCGGCACTTTCTTAATGTATTGATTTTCTGATTCAAACCAGAGACTACAACTCAAAAAGCATTTCACATGGTTTCCTGGGTTACATTCCATAGCTTTGAATGCCATTTTCCATTTATTTTGTCCAGACTTGCATCCTTGTATGTGTGTACATTGGACATTTTACCCTGAAAAATCATCCAAAAGCCATACAAAGGTTTCCTTGCGACTCACTATGCCGTCAAAAACACTGGCAGTAAAGCTACCAAATCACCCAAGACTGCATGTAAGTTGTTCGGTTTTACCATTCATGTCTCATGCATCAGTGTATTTCCCTAGCAGCACATTGCTGTGATTTAATAATGTAGAGCATGAAGGTCCAGAAATGCTGAAATCTCATTTAATAAAAATATTCATTGTAGTACTGGTCATCATGGACTGTCTACTATTAAAGAAAAATACACTGAGAAAAAGGTTCAAAAAGTTGCACTGCAGGCACTTATACACCTAAGAGGAACTGACAATGCCTTCCATTCTTCTCAAGCCAAAGACATGCCCCCTCTTTCAAGACACTCAGAATGAAGGGTTAAGTTCTAGAGCCAAGGGGACAATAAGTCAGTACATACACACATTGGATCATTGGTACCATTGTTCTTCCACTTATTTAGGCATCAGACACTGAGCTAAAAACCTTTAACAATTAAAAAACACAACTAAAAACACAAGCATAGTCCTTTCAGTATTAGTTATTTTTTGGAAAAAGTATCTGGAGAAAAATGCGAAATGTAAATTTTAGATTATTTATGATGCTTTGTTTGTGAAGTGTGGACATAAAGACTACATTCTTATGTGTTTTATTCCTAACATAGTGTAGAAAATGTAAAGAAATGCAGTATTAGGGGTATAACAATTAATCAATCTGATTACTTTTTTTCAACTTCTCTGTGCAAAGCAATTTGGCTTTACTGTGGAGCTTGAAAATGTATTAACCTTTTACAATTTCTATATTTCTATACTGACTTTAAACATCAAACTAAAAATAGTCAAAAAGAGAATCCAATAAAATAAATAAAACAAATTATACTCTGTATATTATCTACTAAGGACAATTGCCCAATGTTAAAAATCTTTTCATGGCAAAAGAATTTCAAACTTTAGGATCAGCAGTTATTTTAAAGCTGAAATTAGTCTGGTGTTTTCTGTCGATGGGATGACAATCAGGCAAGATTGGGCTCATTATTTTATTAAAACAAAAAGTGATCTAACAGATCTAACTTATGTTAATTTAGAAATTTGATTATGTTTATGGTCATATTTTGCAAAAATATAAAATAATTATTAAACGTGTACATCATGAAATAATGAAACTGATTAGTGGATTTATACATTATCTTAATTTTTATACAGTAAGAAATGTATAATTATTACAGATTAAATTCATCCTGAATGAAAGCAGAAGCTGTGGGTTGGAAGTTTTAAAAGTGTTCATCCTTCACCAGCTGCCAGTAAAAGGCTCGGCACAGCCCTGCCTATTTCACATTACAGCAGCTCCCGTCAGGTTTTAATCAGATTCATCGCAGTGACCTGGTGGAACGGTGCCATAGAAAAATGGCAGTTGGACGACCTCCCATAACCCTGGCCTTGGGTTGGAGCTGGAAAGCATTCCATCCTGTCATTGACAACAGCTCCTGCTTGTAGAAGAGTTATTACTACTGCATGGAGCTCTGGCAGAAGCGAAGACAGCAAACTGTAGCAGATGTGAGTCAATGTCAATGTGAAGTTCGGAAACATTGCTATGTCTTTAGAGCCAAAAGTACAAGATTAAGTTACAAAGACTTTTTTAAGTCATTCAAAAGGCTTACATAACCCAAGAAATTAACCTTCAACTCCTATTTTGTTACTTACTCATGGGCAGACATGGGTTATTAAGAAGGTAGTCTGAAGTAGATTTCAATGCTTGCATCCCTGTATCAATGATCTATCAAAGTAAACCCAAACCTCTAAAAGAGAACTGCTAACCTTGATCAGAAGACTATATTTATAGCTTCACTAAATAACTTATAGCAGTTATTAATTTTAACACAGACTGTCAGGAACAGTCATAAAAACAGTGTATGCGATTACATAGCAGTTTAATAGGGCTGCAACTAACGATTATTTTAATAATCGATTAGTCTGTCGATTATTTTTCCGATTAATCGATTAATCGGATAAAAAAAAAGAGGCGCGCTAATTTCTAACCCTTTATTCAAAAACAGAACTAAAAAATGTGGAAAGTGCACAAACATGTTGCTCCTTGAGCTTTTATAATAATATAGTTATTTATACACCACATTTAAACACAGATTAAGATAAACTTTACAATTAAATTTTAAAAGACAAACACACAAATATATTTGTCAATAATCCTGTTTTCAGACCAAATATTTTTAAAAAATCTTAAATCAAGATACATTTACTAGACATGTGAAATAGCAAAAGAAATCATTGTTTTCATGGTTTAAAAAAAGCAAAATTATCTGCCAATGGGGTATGATTTTCTTGTCTAGTTATCTAGATTTAAGATGTTTTAGATATTTGGAAACGAGACAAAATTACTGAGTAAGAAAGGCTTTTTGATGAACGGTT
>JBBIGC010000104.1:33397139-33411489 GCA_037576955.1 Lepidarchus adonis | reverse complement strand
AGAAAGAAAGAAAGAAAGAAAGAAAGAAAGAAAGAAAGAAAGAAAGAAAGAAAGAAAGAAAGAAAGAAAGAGAAAGACATGAGAGAGTGAAAGATAAAAAAAGAGAGTGTTAGAGAGAGAAAATGAGACAGAGAAAAGAGAGGGGGGAATGAGAGTGAGAGAGGGGGGGGAATGACAGTAATAATGAGATCCAATAAATATGTGTAAAAATAATTTATGCATGGAAAATAGCCACATGATAGCCACCCTGTAAGCAACCCTGCTGAACGGAACAGCACTTCTTCAAATATAATACAACTCCTGCTATGCAAACAGTTTGCTTTGTGTACAGTCTGAAGTGAAATGGAATAGAACAGTTTCTCCTTTTCATCAGATAAGAGGGAACAAGAACATCTGATTTCCAGATCAGCAGGGTCATAATTATTAGAGAACAGACTCTGGCAGGCCTCACCCTGGTGGCAGTCGCAGTAAGCCCAGCCGATTGCCCCAGAGCTCTGTCTGAAGAAGCACCAGGGGTTGGACTCGCGGTCAGGGTTTCTGCAGTAGCTATGCTCTCCCAGGCCTCGGCCAGGATACTGCTGTACATAATCAGGAAACTCCGTCCACTTCAGGCAGGGAGAGCCGGAATCCGTCTGAGACACAGTGCCATTGTAGTAGCCCAGCTCAGTGAAGCCCTCCGAACATGAAAGAGGGACTGCAAAGGAGAGTAGGAATTTAAAAAAAAAATCTGTCTGTAGCTCATCACATGATACATTTCCCAAGGCACACAGATAGTTTAATGAAACTAAGATACTTCTAAATGTTAATAATTTTGGCAAATGGTTTGCATTAGATGTTCAGAGGGGTCACAAATAGAGCTCATTAAACCAATGGAATAGCCCTAATCTCTGTCACTGTTGCATCATTGTCTATAGTTTCAAATGTTGCAGTATTTACTTTCAATGCTACTTAGGGATAATTATATTCAACTGCCTAATTCTGGGCTTATGGAACCAATCATATGGGTATAAAGCAGAATAATACAGTACAAGACCTTAGTGATGGCCTAGTGGTTAGGACCTTGCCCTTGCAATCAGAAGGTTTAAGTCCTGGCTCAGGCACCACTGTGGTACTGTCCTGCTACACTGCTGCCCAGGAACTGTTGATAGCTTCCCGGTGCTCCATGCGTGCAGGCAAAGGTCACATTTTGTTGTGGTGCACTGTGTGTGATGATGAGTTCACAATGAGAAATCAGTGGGAAATCCCTTTCACTTCACTTCTGCCAACAGTGGTGCACGGACATTAAGATTAGGTTAAGATGGCTAACAACTACTGGAAATTTGTCTGTTGCATTTGTCACATTGCCATTTCATCCAGCTAAACGTTAACTACTCAGAACTACAAGAATGCCATGACACTCACGTTTCAAGTCTCAGAGAAAAATGGTCTGAAAAAGCATCCTGTCCGTAAGAATTTTTTTTTATAAAACAGTTAACAAGTGAACAAGTCCTTGTGTGTTTGCTCATGGGCAATGTTTCAACATTTTTATTCTAGCACTGATCTGACAATCAGCTCTACACATCACTCAAACAACAGCCGTCTAGTGGTCAGCCGCATGTCCTTTTCCTGTCAAAATAATGGTTAGTGATAAAAACCATCATACTCTGACTTTAGGCAAAACTCTAGTCTGAAATACCAACACAATACTGACCCTGAGCTGTCCACCATATCCTTCACTCTGAATCAGTTAAGAGAATCATCTCAGCATTAGGATGAGCTTTCCTCTGTAAAGTTCTTCAGGTATAGTCTTTTGAAAAGGGAGTTCTTTGGCCGGCAGCATGTTGGAAGAGCCTTGGCCCTGCAGTAGCTTGGAGTTTATCTCTCAGAAACACTTGCCTGGCTCTCACATCTATTCCAGACGCCTCCTGTACTGCTTTGATTTCTCAGCCCCAGAGCTGGAGAGAGAAGAGAGAGGAGCTGGACAACTGGGCCCTTATCCTGCCTCACTCTCCAGCATAAAGCATGAAGGATTAGACAGAGATCTGCTCCAGAATGCTCCATTAAAGAGAAAAGGCACTCGTTCTTTAAAGACTCCAGGTGCTGGAGCTCTGACTAACCTGGCCCCCTTCCCTCATACAGGCATGAAGGATGTACAGGGTTTTAAACTTCCATCATTTAAGCCACTCTGATAGAGGGAGGGCAGTTGGTCAGGTTATTTGAATATGTCAAAAAAAGCAGGAAAAAAAGATACACTGAGAATACTACACAAGATATAGAGCTTATGTAATAAAGGGCCTTTAGCTGCAGTTATCACCAGAAAGAACTAAAGCGGGGTCTAATCCAATACTAATTACTTCACACTAATAGCTCTTTGAAACAGAAGAAGAATTCCTTCTAAACTGTGGATGTCAAACTTTCAGTTTATGCCACATTTGTATTTGTCAAAAGCCATATTCTGTTATGATTTGATGATGAAACGTTATTGCTGCAAAAATAAAAATGCTTTTAGATTGTTGCCCAGTCTCAAAGCTGTCAGTACAGAAGGTAAATGGGTAAATGCTATGTAATTAACTTTGCCCCCAAAATCAAAAAATAAAAATAGTGCCAGTATGTGGACCACCACTTAAATTCCTGATGCTTATAACTCTAGTGTCATGGGTCATTTAGTGGGGTTATGCCCCATCACTCAACTATCATGCCACACTAAATCCATGAATTTTATGAACGCTTCTATAGTAGTAAGCAGCAAAAAACAAAGTCAATATATGCTGTTCATCCACCGTTTAAAAGCCTTTTTCTTTAAAAAAGAAAAAAAGGGGCGTGTACATATACCATAGACAGGTGCTGTGTGTTGTAGGAGGACACATCTGCTGATACATTTTCTAAACAATTTGAAGTGCTGCTATTCGTCGACAGCTCTTTTCTTTGTTGCATTTGCTGTTACTTTGCCGCTGAGTACAGCCCTACTTCTGACTTGAAGTCCATTTACACAGTCTGATTTTTAAGGATGCATATTAATAGTCACATCAAATCCAAAACTCACGGACAACCACGTTACATATGAAAAAAAAACATTTTCTTCAATGTATGGATGTGCTTAAGCCATAATAACCAGTAGTCAAGCAACATGGCATACACAAGCAGACTTACAGCAACACAGCTGAAAGGCTTAGAATCACTGTTAATACCTTAGTATATCACAGCAACTGTTTAAAACTGTTTGTTTTTTATTACGGTGTTTCAGATGTAAAAAATCATCTGAAAACTACATCTGTCCATATTTTTGTAAAAACGTACTAGGTGTAAATAGGCCTTTTATTTCCACAATAGGACATTTTATAACAATGTAACTAACATATTAGTCTGATAACAGCTATTCTGTCTAATTCTCTGTTTCATCTGTTTCTAATTTAACATTAGTACCCGAATACTAAGTTTAGATCACAACGCCACAAAAGGTTAGATGACTTTAGCTGACCATTGTTTTCTTGGTTGATTGTTCAGTTTTCTCATGTTTCCATCTCTTTGTTCTTATAGCACAGTGAAAAGTGAGCATAGACAATGCACTCATGCTATGTTCAGTGCAAAACCCTCCAAGAAACCATTTCCTTTGCACTATATGGACTGTGAAATGTTGCAGATAGTGCACAAACAACTCTCCTCGAGTCTCAGGATCTGTCAGCAAAATTTCTGAGTTGGTTAGCAACCTTTTAAATAATGTGGTTGGTTGAGAGAAAACAGAAAGAGAGACAGAGAAGACAGGCAAGGTTGAAGGGGATTCAATCTCCTGCACTCATTAATCCCCTGCTAACCCCTTTGATTCCTTCACCTTCCAAATCCAGGACAACATGAGCCAGCAGTATTAACATTCACATTCACATGTCTTGCTGCTTTACTATACTTGGGTTATTATGGGCCTGCCACCTTTGCTTTGGCCCAGACAGTACATCACTGACACACAGAGGAACATGTTGTCAATCTCAGGCTGCTGTGGCACATCTGCCAGTGCTTTATCTCTGCAGACTCTTGCAGCACACCTCCCGAGCCAGACTGGATGCATCTAAACGATATCAGACCCATGCACATTGACAAAGGTGCGCTGTTGTGTGTGTGTGTGTGTGTGTGTGTGTGTGTGTTCGTGTGTGTGTGAGAGAGAGAGAGCGCAGAGCAGCAGGGGAGATGAATGGATCCCTAGTCAAGCTTAAATGGACCAACTGCAATCAGGGCTGAGCCGAATTAGAGATATTAAAGCAGAATGACTGAGCACTCTCTCAAAATGAGTTGTGCCAACTTCAGTGCCAACCCCGGGGAAATCGTTCATTGCATTTCTACTTAATTGGCTGCACAAAGATGTGTGGAAAGAAAGTGCAATAAAACTGTCAATAAAGTGGCTGCAAGAGAACAAAAAAGCACAGATTTTTGTGGACGTTGCACAGAAAGTTTGCTTTATATTGCTGTCTGAATAAAATAATTATCACACTGGTCATCATTGGAGCCATAATACTCTAAAACAGATTAGAGAAGGAACAGGCTAATGGGAGAAAAAAGAAAATTTTTTAAAAAGACATTCCAGATATTGGGGAGTAAATCTCTTGATTCACAGCCATTCGTGCATTTGGCAAATTATTTAGTGATAACATAATTTCACCACAAATCCTTTCAATACAAAGTATTTATTTTGTATATTCAGACTAAAAAAAACTAAAAGCCAAAAGGTATATACACAGTAGTGGAATATAAATAGTAAAAACAATTCACCAGACATTTTACATTCTATTTACATGTAAAAATAGTGCAAAGTGCATACTTTACTGGACATTGTGCTATTCCTCCTTTAAAGTCTGCACCACCATTCCAAAACTGATACAGCTGAACTGCCACAACAGATTTGTCTCTTTAGATTTTTGCATTTTTGCAACACTGGCAGATAGTAAGAATAAGAAAAGTCAGGGCATTGGGGTGTACAAGCAGAGGCAGCCATGCTGACTCAGCTGCTTCCAGACCCAGTATGCTGATGCCTGATCTGATTGCATTACTACACCAGTGAAATGGCTGCTGCCGAGGAGTTAACTACTCCTGCATCAGGGCAGCAAGAGAAAAAGGCAGAACTCATGATTAGGAATAGTCCTCAGACATTAATCTGGAGTTAAATTATTATTGTAGACTTAAGGCATTTATGAGGAGATGCTGAAGCAGCACTACGTCTGCCTTGAGGATTATTTGGAATTTTCAGAAGGTTAGTCACAGCTCAAGATAACCGGTGATATCTAGACTTCGTATAGTTTCAGGAAGGAACAAAATGAAGTGAACTGATTGGTCACACAAAAACAAAAAAGTCTGCTTTCATTGCAGCAAATCCAATTTGATTAAAATCCCTATTAAGTGCAAAAACCTAGTTAAAAGGGAACCTAGTGCAAAAAAACTAATTTGTGAAAGATACACTATGGTAAAAAATACAATGTATTATATGACACAATTAACCAAAGGTGAGAAAACTAAACTAACAGTTTTTGTCAAGTTAGGAATTTAAGTTTAATCCACAATCAAAAATAAAAAAAAGAAAGTCCATAGAATCCATGAAAAAAAAAAGCTCAGTATACAAGGCTAGACAAGACAATACTTTCCAGAGATTGTAATGTATTTCCTGTTTAAATAGTCTAAAATTCAAGTGAATGTGATCAAGATCCAATGTGATCTCTCTAAGAGCCAGGGTGGAATTATGGATTAAGATCCAGTCTGGTATGAGATTAGCTGGAAACTCCTAATTGGATACTCACATTTCTACAGGAAATATGAACGCATTGCAAATTTTCATGCGAAAGTCTAGCTTTGCCGATGTACATCATGTCAAGAATTACATGCACCTTGTATGAATTTATTCTTCTCTGTGTATGATGTAATCTCTGCCCTGTATTTGTTTACTGCAGTAAGTGAAGCCTATTCTTTCCTAGTTTCCACAGTTCATGTTCCCGTGTTCTATTTTTTGCTGTTTTCTTAGCTCTAGTATTTTCCTATTCTAAATGTGTTGGTTCTAAAGCTGTGGATGACCCTTTGATGACTGCCTCCATGTGCGCTGGTATGAATAATGAGTAGAATATTTTAGATTAGTGTGAACTAAATCTGAAGATGCATTTAACAACGTCTGGCTCTACTCTGGCTCCACTCTCTGTCAAAAACACTGGTCCGAATTCACTTTAGCTATGCACCATGTTGTCAAAACTGAATCTGATAGACAGCATGCATTGTCTACCTTGCATTCTCTGCTTGCAATATTTAGGTAATTCAGCTCAAATTCAAACATGATTATGAATTAATGCTTAATTATTTTTATATAATAACATTAAAATGGCACAGGTAAGGCTTAAAACAGTATAAACATCAACTACTGTAACTGTACTGTATTTCAAACATTCTACTGAACTTTATTTGAAAGACGGGCAAACTGGAAAACCCTTAAATTACTTAATAATAATAAAAAACTCAAATATAAGCTGTATTTCTTATTGCATGATCCATGAGAGGTTTTTGAGAAAGGGTCCAATTCAAATGACAAGCAAATGTAGTTCAGTGAATGGATTTCTGGAACTATTCATAATTCCCACACTATTGATAGCTGCTGTGCTAGATCCAAAATATTCTGTTTCCTAGCTACCAAAACATTCCTATCTCACGTCACTCAGTTCACACAGAATTTTGTGTTGAACCAGATCATAATTGTAGTGACATTCTGCTTTCCTTGATCATACTTTCATGCCACAGTAAACAGAAACAGAGGAACATGTGCACACAGACTAGACACAAGGTGGGTGCTGGGATATCAAAGCTGTCAGAGACACAGGCCTGCCAAAGACTGGCACAGCAGCGCTGAGGGGGAGGGGACCACTGCATGCATCTAGTTCAAAAAGAATACTGAAATCTGGTGAAACATCCCATTGTGAGACTAAGACATAGAAGATCCAATCTGCTAAAATACCCATAACATTGTAGGCTGCCTTTGTTTTGAGCCTATGTATCTTGGATCAAGAAATATCCCAGGTTCTTTTGTGTGCTGCAGTAAAAACATTAACCTTACCCTTCAAGCCCAAACAGACCAGATAAAGAAATCTAAGTGCCAACATTTCAGTTATCTCTGTGTGCCTTTTATCTGAAGTGAAGCATAAAGTGTATAAAATGCAGTACGCTTTGACACTGAAATAAATAGGGGGGAAGAGGAAGTGGCGGATGTACGTTTTTGCTCCGTGGGTGAGTTTCATTCACCTTAAGCCATGCTCCTCTCCTATGTTAATAGCACAGCATCAGTTGAACGAATTGCAGCAGAAATCAGGTAATTTACTCAAAGCATCCATGCAGCGTCCTGAGACACACTCGCTGTTCTGCTCGTTGCAGTGGGACCGCTCATCCCCTCTCCTCCAATAATCCATTTCCCCTCCACAATAAATATTTGATACGGTTCATACCCTGTGTTACTGCATGCCAAGTGGGTGTGGAAATAAGCTCTTGGTGTGGGGTGTAGCAGCAAGATCACAACTGTAAGTAATAAAAAAAATCCAAATCTACATTTAGATTTAGATTTGCCATTTTGAAAAACCTCTAAGATGTATTTCAAAATAGTTCACACATGTAAAGCAACTGTATAGAAAAAGATTGAATCTGGCAACCTAGCACCGCAATGCCACTTACAAAACAAATAGATCCCAAAAGCACATCCAAACCAGATCCAGGAAGTTATTTTACCCTCTCTGGAATGGTTTGGATGACTGAACTAAAATTACCACCATTGTTATTTGGATGAAAACTTGTGTATAAATTATATTTGATAACTTGACAAAATGGCTGCTCAGAATACTTCCTTAACTTGCACAGAGATAAAAAAAAGTTCTGCTTTGACCTGAACTTTTCTAATGGCCAATAAAGCACACTTACCTAGACCAGTAAGAAATGCACATAAACTTCAAGAGAAAAAAAGAGAATGTGTAAAGCTGACCCACTTTCAATTGATGTATGAGCGATGCTCCTGGCATAGAACATTCTGATAATCTTTTCCTTGGAAAGGAGAGCACCAAAACCACAAATTGTTCAATCAGCCGCCCATCAACTTCAGGCCTCAAGCAGACGTCTGATTGGCTGGGCCTGGCTGCACTGTTTATCAGTCTTGATGCAGTGACATCAAAGCACTGAGAGTCATTAGCACTGTGGGATTGATGCTGGGGAATTTCATGCTGTCGTGGCGTATGAGAGAAAGAAAGAGATAGAACTGATAGACATCAGTGTGAGATGAAAAACCATTACAGGGCAGCTGCCCTCATCAACCTGCCAGATGTGTTATTACTAGTAACTGGAATAAGCGATTGATGGATAGTGAATGTCAAATTTTGAAGCCCTCTGGACAGTTAATGAATGATTCATACTTGATCTGCTACCTGTTTCTCTCGTGAGCCCTCAATCTCTCCAAAATCATTGCCTAAATATGTTAACAAGGCAAAATGTATTGCTGAAATATAGCATTTTATATTATACTGATTTGTCATGAAGGTATGCATGTTGACTTACCTGTATTCTGAACTGCATTCAGGTAGCTATCATCTCCAAGCACCTGCAGGGAGAAAGGATATGCAAACAGTTCAGATGCAAGAAGCTGACAGAATTATGAAGTGATTTGTTCAGCGTGAGAAAGCGGCAGCTTTTTTCAGAAAAGGAGAGTTTTATCTTCTTAGACGTGACACACATTTGAACAGCAGTGCCTACCATCTCTACCCACGCTCTCATGCGGCTCGGAGGAAGCCATGAGAGTCTCTGCTGGCAGAATTACAGGGAACATAGATGATATCTATTGCATTTTTAACTCTGAATGTTTTATATCCGCTTTTCCCCAGTTGTACTGTAACTGTTGTCAGGTGGTCTGAGTAGATGCCTAAAGTAATAACTTTCCTTCCAAAAATGTAGATAAGAGTAGTTATAAACATAACTACACATAAACAATCACAGTTTATGGTTCCTTTTTATTATCCTCATTTATTCCCCACAAGAATACTTGTTAGCTTTATAATGACTCAGTACTATTACATACTAAATGTCAATAAATCAGTGGTTCTTAACCTGGGTTCGATCGAACCCTAGGGGTTCAGTGAGTCGTCTCAGGGGTTCGGCAGAGCCTCCACCACAGAGGTCCGGACACACCCAAATTATCGAGTAAATTCGAGATGACACGCCCCGCTTGGCCATCACTGGCTGCAAATGATCATGCTACACTGCTTGGCCAATCAGTGCTGCGGGGAATTTAACGAGCTCAGTAGTCAACGTGTGACTGTTGTGGTAGTACTTTGTGTGATTTTTTTTGTTAATATTTTAATCCATACTGACTATGTCGGGCAAAAGAAGAAAGTGGTCGGACGAATACGTACAACATGGATTCACATGCATCACGGAACGTGATGGGAGTGAGCGTCCTATCTGCATGATTTGCAACTCTAGTGTCGCACCGGCAGAATTGTGTTGGTTTTGTTCTTTGAACAAGGTGATGTTCATGCACAGCTCATTTTGTGCATCAGTAAAAACATATCTATGTCTTGAATTTGAAAAAAATATTTTATTTTTCACTAAAGAGGGGTTTGGTGAATGCGCATATGAAACTGGTGGGGTTCGGTTCATCCAACAAGGTTAAGAACCACTGCAATAAATAGATTCAACATCATTTTTGCACTAAAACTTATACTTAAAAAATATACTTTTGTTACATGAACTGGTGCTCTGGTCAACAAACCGACTAAAAGTGGCCCAAATTAAGCTAAACCTCATAATCATTTTTATTCTTAATAACAAAAGAAGCATTAGTGCAATTTAGTTGAAATTAGATGTGCAGGATTAGTGCAAAGAATTCAAGAAGGGCAAATGAGCAGGAGAAAGCTGATCCAAAATCTGTAATTAAACATTTCAGCCATGATCCACAGCCTGACCTTGGCCCAAGCACATCTGAATTTATGAAGTACTAGTCTGGCAGTGGATTTGTCCTCGGTCTACAATTCACACTTCTGCGCTGATGTCAGACGTCTTGAGTAAAATAATGTGTCTTGTGACCTTGAGCTTGTGTATGTTTTGAATAAACAGTGAAATGAACTGAGTTTATATAATCTCTACTATATATGGTAGATACAAGAGAACAGAGCTTAAAATTAAAACCACCTGGCAAACAATATAGCAAAAACAACTAGCAAATTTGAATAGCGTAGCCTAATTATATACAGACATGCAACCCAACAACATTCAGAGTATAAAATTATACTTTTTTTATAATACCCCTTTTTTTATCATCTTTGCATTCTGTAATAATCTTTCTAACATGCTGCCACATGTTAGCCTGGATGTCTGTGAAAATAAACCTGGGACAGTCTTCATTAATTTACAAGTGGTGTAGCTTTAGGGACTGAGCATGTTACCACCAAACAAATTACGTTACATGCAGATAATGAGACTCTGTTATGCGTTATAATATTTGTGCTCATATCGACACACTCTGGTCAGTTAAATCCATAATTGCAACTGTCAATCTCCTAACAAAGCAACAGCTGAGGCCAGACCAGCACTGTCTGTTGTGGCTGTGGTGCATCTTGGCTGCAAACAATGCACCTCTAGAGAAATGCAACCCACTTTATTTGGGGAAATATCCTACACTGTTCCTGTACCTGGAAGTCGATTTGGACAAAAGTGTCAGCCAAATGAATAAATGTAAATGTACACTGGATAAAATAATATTATGTTTCATAACACCACTAAATGCTTCACAATATCCATTATCACAGTATCTTCTCAGACCTTGTATAGATTTTGGTTAAAAGAATTCAGCCTAAATATCCTACTTGTTCTTTTTCCAAGTATACTGGCATCTTTAAGATCTCTGCATAGATTGCTCACTCATTTAAGCGATCAGTTATCAAAATGACTGCTAGATTGCTTGATTATGAATATTAATACTACTGTGAAACCTTCAGGAAATAATTATTTCTTTACTCCAGGTGAAGATGTGATCATCAAGCCTTATTACATGAGGATTAGCAATAAAACAAACAACAACAGTATAAAATTGTAAGGGATACCAGGATTTGGAGTGCTTAGGTGCTTTTTTTGGTATCGCGGTCACATGTGGATTTGGTCGTCTCCTACCCAGGTGCGGCCTGTTTACCAAGTGGTTAAATACCATGTTTGTATCTGTGCAAGTCGCTGGTGAAAGACGTTGTGATATTTCAACTTCTACATTAAATTTATTTTCAATTTGCAATCAACCTTTGTGTTTAGTTCCTCCGTGGCACGCATCATTACAAAAATTTATACTTCTGGTTCTAGAATCTGATATGACAGAGCCCTAAAAGAGCCCTAACCCTAACCCTAAAAGTTAATGTATACACACCTATGCACCTAAAAATCACAGTAAAATTGACCTGTGAATGGATTGTAATGCTCCAGCTTGAACCAAAGAAAGTATTGTTAGATATAAGATAATGGTTCTGCTTATACTAAGGGACTGGGACTAAACAGCTCACAGGCTAAAACAGCAAATAAAGAAATTGCTATATTAACATTCCATATGGTTAAAATATGTGTTTTTGGTTGGATCTGCAGTAAGAACTCTTAAACCCAGTGCAGATGATAAACAAATATGAGCAAAGCAAATCACATAGACATTTTTACAGAAATAAGCACTGCTGTAAATACTTTTTTTTTTTTTTACACATTATTTTAATTATTCAATTATTAAAACATTCAAGTAATAATTACAATATACAATGATGCGTGATTGGAAGTTTTTGTCCTCCTTTGACAGTCCATGGGTGATTGATAATAATAGCGTACTCTAAACAAACCTAATTTCTTGGTGGAAGACTTTTTTGTGATTATTTTAATTAAAACTTACCAGGCTGTGATTTACAGTGATTTTATCATAGGTGTGGGGTTTTAATCACTCTCCAGTGTAAACACTGTCATTAAATCCCAGAAACCAAGACAAACTCCACACATGTAGCAAAATTAACTAGACTGTTATTTTTAAAATAACTAAAGCATGTCTCAGTAAGGTAAAAATGAACTTTTGCACTCCAAGAGCAAAAGAGACATTTTACATAAGCTTTCAATTTTGAGCCATTCACAAGAAAAGGTAAGATAGCTACACTCATGGGCTGCTGTAAAATTTAGATACTCAGAACTGAAGTTAGAGTGAGTTATACAAGAGAATAAAACTATTTTACACAAATGTAAATATTATTTTTTTAAAAACTAGGTCAAATGCTGAGACACTTTTTTTTTTATCTGGTTGACAGAGGCTAATAGATCATGCAATCTGACAGGCGCTGAGATCACTGCCAAAATGGAAAAACACAGGAACTGATAACAGAAATTAGAAGCATAATAGAAAAGGGCTATTTACACTGATCAGCCATAACATTAACATCATAGACAGGTAAAGGGAATAACATTGACTGTATAGTTATTTCAATACAAAGACACTTGTTGGGGGTGTGATTAATAATGCAACAAGCGGTTTCTTGAGCTGATGTTTTGGAAGAAGGAAAAATGGCTGAGTGTAAGAATCTGAACCACTGTGGTAAGGGCCGTATTGTGATGGCTAGAAGACTAGAAGGTGTTCCAGGACTGTTGCAGAGAGCACCTACCAGAAGTAATCCAAAGAAGGACAACTGGGGAATTTGCAACATGGGACTCAGGGCTCACTGTGGTCTGATCCCACAAAAGATCTACTGTGGTAAAAAAAAAAAAAAAGGTAATACTGGCTCTGATACAGAATGTGCACCTCATTCAGAGTTGTTTTTGCTACATGAGGGGGACCTACACAATACTAGGAAGGTGATTTTAATGTTATGGCCAATACATGTGTATTCTAATACCAAGTTAAATTGACTCAAGACCATTTAAAGCTTCATATTGACAATGAACAGCCAGATATGCATGAGCTATCCAGAAAAGGCAGAGGAACAGGACATATGCTGACACATCTTCTGTAATTGAAAAAGATGTGATTTAATGACTAGATCAAAGTTATTGATTGTGTAAACCATGTGACATAATGTTCCCAGGATAGTGGGTATACCAGAAGATCTCCTTATTTCAATGAGAACCCTCTACACTGATTAGTGAGCCACAGTCATGACAGAAAATTGACAAACTGGTTGTACATCAGCAAAAGAATTTCACAACGCTGCACATTATTACTTAATGTGACATCGTTATCATTATCACATCATCTCTAAATGTACTGAAATGTATGATGAAGACTACCGTGGATGGCAAAAAAGATAGGAAAATGGATCCTTAATTAAATCAAGCCTCATTTCTCAACAAAAGCCCAGATGACCAAAGTAAAGGTGTTTTATTCTGGCCATTTTATGAGAAAAGAGAAATGTAAAAGAAGGTAAAAGGTAAAAGAAGAAGAAAATAACCAGCAACAAGATAAATGGAAACAATGAAGACCTACTCCTCTGAGGAGCATTTAAATGAGCTTTTACTTTATTGTGCATCTTTCTGTCCTTCAGGGTTTCATTGGAAATCATTGGAATTCATTTTGGATATGGTCACCAGGATGATGATGATGATGATAATAATAATAATAATAATAATAAGACTATATTGAGGTGAGTCAAAAACAAAATAGTAAAAAAATAAAAATATTTTCTTAACTACTAAAAAAATATCTTATCCAAAAAACGGTTTATTTTCTTTTTCAGGAGCCAGATTTTAGATAGAAGTGATTATTATAGTATGAAATGTGAGAAAGGTAAGAGATTTTTTTGGAATTGTTTGACAACTCCAGTCCTGGAAGGTTGGTGTCCAGCACAGGTTGGTGATTTCCCTGCTCAAACACACATGGATTAACTCACCTGTTTACTGCCAGGTTTTAAGGTGTGTGTTTGATGAGGGGAACTACCAAACTGTGCTGGACACTGGCCCTCCAGGACCTGAATTGCCGACCCCTGGTTTAGATAATTTACTTTATTTTAATTCCATTGTAATGTGTGTTTCTGAAGAGTGACGTTACACTCAATACAGACCAAAGCGCAGAGGGGAGATGGTGAACTGAGCATGACAGAGCAGTGTGAAGGCTCAGCTTCTGAAGCTTAATGAAACACATCTTTGCTGCACCATCACTGCTTAGTGTTGTGATCAAGCAAAGCTAATTTGAACAAAGTATTAATGACAGAGAGAGAGAGAGAGAGAGAGAGAGAGAGAGAGAGAGAGAAAGAGAGAGAGAGAAAGAAAGAGAGAGAAAGAGAGAGAGAAAGAAAGAGAGAGAAAGAGAGCGACAGAGAGAGAGAGAGAGAGAGAGAGAGAGAGAGAGAGAGAGAGAGAGAGAGAGAGAGAGAGAGAGAGA
>JBBIGC010000104.1:33361514-33383615 GCA_037576955.1 Lepidarchus adonis | reverse complement strand
AACAGGTCATCAAGACCCTCACACCAGGCTCCTAGAACCTTAAACAGGTCACCAAGCCTACCACTCTTCAGAAAGTGAGAAAGAGGGAGAGAGAGAATTACAAATCATTCAGCGATGGATTAAGTCTCCGGCAGGTACACACCGCCATCATGTGGTTGACGCCGGTATATATTTTTTCTTTGCTACATCGGGGATATTAGGACTTAAAAGAGACGAGGTGGCTCTTCATAACTAAAACTACTACACGACCGATTCAGACTTGAAAAACAGACTTTTGCCTAAAGGCACAATTCAAGTAGACAAGCCCTGAATGTATCCGATATTTGATTTACGAACATGACTAATCCGTGCTCCTTTAAACTACATAAACCTGTACAATTCGATGGTTTTTCTCACATATTTTATATTGGAAACAAGGACAGAAGAGTCCGAAAAAAAATTACACCCATGTCTTCTCTTTTGTTGTTGAACCACTTTAAGCTCCGGATGTGCCGCCCCTTAAACGCGACGTAATATGATTGAAGTAAAGTTCAACGAATAACAAGTCCAGATTGCAAATGATTGACAGGATACTCGACCTATGGTTGTGCGAGATAAAATAGCCATGGCGACAGTGCCCTGTCTGCTGATTTGCAACCCGCCGAAACGGCGTCGGAGAAGAAGGAGAGCTTCGATCGGTTCGCCATGGACTGGTCTAGGATCAGTACGGTTTAACTACGAATCTAACCATAGAGCGGTAAGTAAGAATACTGTCAGCAACTCGCGTCGGATTCAAGGTTAGCGTTATAAATCGTAAGCAGCCGACCGAGAAGCGGTTTGGACGTGTTGGTTGTGTAAAAACGAGCCATATCACATTTCAAACATGACGGTTCCCCGTCAAGGCTATGGCCTGGCCCGGTTACTGTTGACGAAAACAAGTGGATTATCCTTCCTCTTAAAGTCCGCCCTTACACACGGGGGTCGAAAGGGGTTGTTTTTTGGTTAGCCAAATAAATACAAGTCACCCCACTTTTTTACATTTCAAGAGACAAAACTGCAGCATGTTTCTTTTTTTGAGATGTAACTAAAAACAAGCACCTCGTTTTTCTCACAAAGTCCATTAGCTTAGCTCTGTTGTTAGCCTACGACAAAGTTCACTTCCACGCGGTGGCGATGCGTGATGTCAAGAAGGTGCTTAAATTAATTCATGTAATTGTTAAGAACACATGGTGATAGTGGTGGTGGTTTATTATATTCACACATTCATATTTACCAAGCACTATAATATGAAGCCACCGCTTATTTGGAAGTTACATTATTTTGAGTAAAAGTGAAAAAATGGAGGTAAAAATGTGAGACGATGTAACCACTGCAAATAATATTTTCTTTTCATATTTCTACAGTAACTGCCCCTGAGAGTTTGGGAGAAACCAACGACTGGTTTGAAAGTACTTTAAACGTTAAGGTCTAGAGGAGAGGATTTGAAAGCCATTCAGAAAGTGAATGATTTACAACAAAAGAGAAAATAAACTATTTGAAACCATTTAACAAAGTAATATCGGAAAAGACTCTGGAAATGGATCCTTCTTCTGGGATGCACATGCCCCAAAACAGTGAAGTGGTTCATGTGGCTGTTGGGAATCCCATCATCACCATGTATCAAACTCCCCCACAGGCCCCAAATATTGCCCAGATCATTACGCAGCATGTCCTACCACAAGAGGTCTCTTGTCATCCTATACCACATACCGTTCCATCACAGGTTCAGATACCATCGCAAGCTCAGGCTGCAATGCATAGCCATGGTCAAGCCCATAGCCATGGTCAAAGCCATGGGCAGCCTCAAAGCCACGGGCAAGTACAAAGCCACGGTCCGTCACAAGGACATGTGCAGTCACAAGCCCATGTGCAATCACAAAGCTTGGTTCAGTCTCAAAGCCATGTGCAACCACAAAGCCATGTGCAACCACAAAGTCATGTGCAACATCAAAGCCATGTGCATCCACAAAGCCATGGTCCATCACAAGTCCATGTTCCAACTCAAGGTCCTTCAGAGAGCCAGAGTGTACAAATCTCTCAGGGTGGGGCCAGATCATCAGTGCAGGTTCCCTTTGCAGAAGTGGCCTCCCTTCTGGATCCTAACATGAAGAGCTCAAAGGCCCGGAAATACCAAATCCATTATGAAGAAGTCAAACGGAGGCTGGAACCACCTGAAAAGATGTCTCTCAGATCTCTTGCCGCCTATACCAGAGTGAGTCGAGGTCCAGCTAGTAAAAAAACCCTTCTGGAATCACTGAATGTTTTTGGCCTGTCACCAAGCACCAACACGGCAGTGTCCAGCTCCTTCTCCAAACTTACAGAGGGTGAGGTTCAGCCACACACAACCATAAGTTCAGCTCTGATATCTTTTAGGGAAAAATATTCAATAATTCCAATAGTTTATTTTGACATTTTGAGAGACATAAATACAATTTTGGGACAGTAACCTGGAGTGTATTTTTGGAAAAAATATGAAATATATATATATTTTTCTTTCTTTCAGGTGACACAGCAGCGCTTTGTAAAGATATGAAAGACTTTGCTTTACAGTATGTGGATTATGAAAACATGGCAAAACAGCTGCTGCCTGAAACAAACCAGGTGCAACACTGGTCAAAAATAATTGAAACAAGGTAAAAGTTCAATAAGCTATAAGTATTCAGGTTGCCAAAAAGGACTTTGCGTTACTTTGAGGATGTTAGCAGGAAATATCACTTGTGAAGGATTAAAATAATGAACTGTTTTTGTTTCCCAGGAACTATCTGGAAGAGATGCGGAAAGTTTTCAAAGACCAAACGAACAGTCGCTTATTTTCTAACGTCACACATGGCCTTGGCAATGGCATGATGGATGTAGCACTTGACATTATTGATGATGTCATCGATCGGCAGATCCGTATCCTCTCTGGTAACACAGATCCCAAACCCGAGCCACCAGCGAGGAGGACCAGGAAGCGCACCCGTAAACCTAAGGCCACCACAGAGGATGGCAAACCCAAAGAGAAAGAAAAAAGAGGCAGGAAGAAAGGCAAACAGATGAGAATAGACCCTGCTGTTCCACAGGTTCCACAGTCCACAGACATGGAGAGCAGTGTCCTGACCCTGGTGTCTGTGGGATATGAGACTATATCAAGTGGCCTCAGTGCCACCAGTGCAGGTCTGGCCTAATGTTTGCCTGAGGAATACAGAGTGCATGCATGCTGAGTGAAAATTCCTGTTAAAGCATGTTTTAGTTTTCTATTGTATTGTTAGATCTATCATTTCTTTTAAATGTTGACTCTAAAGTTGTGTTCAGATTTGAATAATGTCAGCTGTCGATATAACAACAAACAATATTTGAACAATTCTTTTGGGAGAGAAAATAGTTTATTTCATTGAAGATATGAAATATCATATCTTGCATTTGTTTAACTCTTCTTTTTTCCTTTTAGTGAATAAGCATACAGGCATCAATTATCAGGTAAACTTGTTTTTTGAAGGATGCCACGGAAGTACCGTTTTGAAAATGAAATATGTGGAAGGAACCTTACCATAATGGAAATTTAAGGGTTCTTTTAAGAACATTATTTTTTTGTTAATTTAAAATTTGGGTCTTCATACACAACCCTCCCCCCTTTTTTTTCTATTTACAAAAATGTCTCAACTGTTGGAACCAACTACTGACTTCTTTGAGGAACCTAAAATGGTTCTTAAGATATTTAAAAAAATTATGGCGCACAATAAGTAGGAATGCGTCAAAAACAATGTTTTGAGTAATGCAGTACATTGAAGACGAATCAATATATTCACATATTAAAGTCAATGAAATGCTAAATATTCCTGCTGATTCTGGTCTGTAATAGCAGGGAAAGTTGAATAACACCTTATCTTTTACATAGAGTGATTGACTTTTTCAATGATGCTCTATACTATTTATATATTTTTTCTCCTTTTATTCTATACATGTGGTGTACTGAGTAGACTGTATTTGAGAGTTATTTGGGTTGCTCATCTGCGAGTATTAAAATGTAATTTTTTTAATAATGATTTTGTTTACTGTCCTGTCTAAGACATGCCATTTTATTTTTTTCAGTTTTTCTTTTATTTTTGTGTTTCAAACAAGGCATTAATAATCTACAAAATCTATCTTCATTGCTGGACATACCTGCAGTGCCTCCACACAGTTCACATGTAACAAATCAATGAATAATAATTTGGGAAAAAGTCAGGTTTGTTACGGGAGAACTGTGTGGATGCTTTGCTAGCAGTCATAATAATAATAAAAAAATGATCCATTATGCGAGCGTCTTGTCCACTTTGGGTTGCAGTGAAGCTGGATACAATCCAAGCTAACTATGGGCACAAGGCAGGGTACCCCCTGGACCAACCCATCCCGGGACAACAGAGACATCTGACCATTCACACCTGCTCACACCTATGGGCAATTTAGAGCAGCCAATCAATCTAAATCACAAGCCTTTGGACAGTGGGAGGAAAACAGTGCACAGAGGAAACCAAGTCAAACACAGGGAGCTGGGATTAATCCCAGGACTCTTTCCTGTGAGGCTGCAACAGTGTAATAATAATCATAAATAATGTTAAATAATTTACATAACATTTAAAATGCAGCTCCACTCACATTAAAAGCAAACCCAAGCATTTATATATTTACTTCAGTGCATTATTTATTTTTACATTTGAATTAGAATCTAATTTGTCCATTGCATGACAAGCAGAGGCTACCTCTACAAGCAAGGAGCTTTAGGGAGCTTTAGGATTTGCAGTGCATTAGTGGGAAGTGTGTGTGTGTGTGGGGAGGGGAGGGGGCTAAGGGGAAGGGAAACAGAAGGAGTAGAAGCAGAACATGCACTTCAACTGATCCACAGCAGTTATGAAGACGAGCTCATTTCAGGCTGAACTGGTGTCATATCAGGAACAGCAGTGAGAATAACAGGCAAAGTGAAAGGAGTGACAATGCAGAGTGGAGTGTGGGAGAGCCTGGGTGTTCTGTGTAATGCACATCACAGCCCATACTTAGAGTCGCACTCTGCATAATGTACACACATGGACAGGAAGACAGCCAGTCGCATCCTGCCCAGCACAGCAAAGGGTGAGTAGCAATATTTAACATTTACATTTATTCATTTTGTCCAAAACGATTTCAAGGTACAAGAACAACAAGAACAATACTGATGTGCGAGTTACAGGGAATTCAATACAATTTAAGTATTTATAAATTGCAGTAAAGTATAATCAGCCAATAGTGCTTTACCATTCTGAATTTTTTTAGCAGCTTTATATTGATGTTTATTAGTTTTAGTTTTAAATGCATAGTACTTCATCTCAGGCCAGATGAGGAAGTTATTATGAAGTTATACGGCAGTATATGACTCTATCACTCTCTCTCTCTGTCTCTATCCATCTCTCACTCTCACTCTCTCTCTCTCTCTCTCTCTCTCTCACACTCTCTAATCTCTCACTCTCTCTCTCACATCATTTAGCATATGATGAAATCATAACAGGTTCTTATTTTTACAATTCATACATGACGATGCTTTAACCAGTCAGATATGTCACTTTTATGAATCTGCTTTAATTTGCTTTGATTCTACGTGTGCTATCTGTGCTGTCAGTAAGAAGTGGTGCTGTTTTGTTTTCAGACTCATTCGTCACTGCCTTAGATGCCATCAGTGTGACCACAGAGCTTGTTGAGGAGGAACTGAAACCTCACTTGGACACACTGCTGACAGCTGCAGTGGAGAGGAGTGAGTAACCGACACGTATAGTCTCTTTCATGTGTTATTAACCACAGTGAGTGAGAAATATATGCTAATTTCCCAGTTTCCCTGCAAATGCAAACATAACATCACCTACACTGGACGCCTAATTGCTGCTGAAGAGGTTAAGGTGAATGCGTGACCCTTGTGGATTTGAAAACGAGACACACTAATCCGCATTTGAGTCTGTTCAAGCCATTGAGTGACAGGCCTGATTAGCCAGTCCTCCTTCACACTCTTACTTGTTGGCCAGCTGCGGGAATGTGGCACCTGTGTAAACATGACCGATACATACCCTTAAAGGGCACAGATTCTTCCAGGTCCTACAATTTTCTTGCATTTTATTTGGGCACGGAGAGTCACTTCTGATGTGTGTGTGTTTTAAAAAATATATATATATATATTTTTAAAACTGTCATTTTAAAAAGAACCCTTTTCTACCTTTTCTTTATTTCTCAGGGTTAAATAGTTTTGCTACTGTGCTTTAAAAAATAGTTTTTTTCTGGCTGCATACTTTTTGACATATTTTGCATAGAATGTTATCCCAAAACCTTGTATTGTAATGTATGTTAGTGAAACAAGATTACACTTCATTTCAATTAATTTTGCACCTGTAATGTAATGTTGTCATGGAAAGTTAACAATATAAAGTCTAAATAAAAACCGGAGAGAAATGGTTATATAGCTTTGTTAGAACTGCAATGATTTCTAAGCTTTTTGTGCAGAAACTCTGATTGAGTCATGCATTTATGTCTTTTTGATCCCTGGAGATTTTCTTTGAAGGTGCATGCATGTTGTGTGTGTACATCTCCATCAGAACGAGGCTTGGCCGAGCAGGTGGTAGAGAGTGGCATTCTGCCTGTTCTGGCTCAGGCTCTGAGGAGGAAGAGCTCTCTCACTGTTCCCACAGCCAGACTGGTAGCTGAGCTCGCCAGGGAGGGTAAGTGAAGTAAAATGTTTTAGACATAAGTATGAAATACACTGAGGTTCCAGTTTATTTGCTACTTTGAACCAACTCTCATTGTCCATTTTATCAGGGAGATCTACTATATATGCGGCCATTTTAGGTTTACAGTTACATACTGTAGGCCCTATGTATAAGAGATGATGCCTGTTTCCCCTCACTGGCTGACAGAGAGTCACGCCTCCTCAAGGCCATGCCAACATCTGATGGCATGAGCGGCAATCAATGCTAATGACTTCCACCTGTGCGAAAGCCTTTATTAGCATGGATGTTCCTCTGGCCCATTTGGGTTCCTTCAGTGTGGCTCTGTACTGGTTTGCTGGATGCCAACATCTGTGGGTCTCCCTGAAAAGGAAGCCATGTCATGTGCCCACTATTGAGAAGGTTTCCTCCTGAATAAAAAGGGGATATGCTCCGTTCCTGTGAGAGGTGGTGTGGTATTGCAAATAATAATAGTCATGGTAGGTTTATCTCTAAACTTGGGTTCCATTCTGATAACGCTGGGCTGGAACAATATGGTGCTGTACTATTTGTCAAACACTTCTTGTGTAATTGTTCATCATTGCAAGAGCCCACTACCTGATCAAGTGCTGGGGTGATGGACCAATGAGTAAAGGTATGAGGTATACATACCTAATAAACTGGCCAAAAATGTGGTTTTATGTTATTTGCAGAAGTAAAGTGCATCTATTAGTAACACAATGCATCAATAAACTGTAAGTGATACAAAAATGTCTTAGGTACTAATTCTTCCTTTTCCTTTGATTGCTCATAGCTCCAGTGAGAGACAGCTGCTTTGAGACTGGGATTATATCTGCTCTTTTGACGTTGCTGCTCAGTAAGGACCCGGATCTGCTGTTGCACGTTAGCCGAGCCATCGGGAGAATCTGCTACGACAGCAGTGAGGCTACTAGATTTCCTAAATTATTCCATGAACCTTGCAACAAAAATGAACACAACACATAACTGGTTATACTTAAAATAGCTGCGTTCTGAAATAAAATGTATAAAATTAAAAAAAGAGAAGTATAAAAGAAAGAGACCAATTTAGACTTATTGCATGTAAAATGTATTTACATCTTTGTTTGACTTTCCACATTATAATATAGGCAATATTCATTATAATAAAGCATTTTTCATGTTACTAAGAGAACATGCATTTAACCATTCAGAAAAAAATGATTAACCCATCACAGGAACAATTTCACATTTTTATATGGTTTCTTTGCAGACCACAGCTTAAATGAGCCACAGGGTTGAGTTTTTAGTTTAGAATTAATAAATAACACCTATGATAATTGTATGAAGTAATTATGGACCTTCTCATTATTTACTTTTAAAATGATTATTAATGAAAAATTTACTTTTAGTCTATCATTTGGTTAAAGTTGCACACACAGCTGAACATTAAACACCTCTCAAAAGTAATGTTTCCAGCAATACATGTTAACTGAATTCACAAAATAAGATCAATAAATATAATTATATAAATAGATATATTTTTTTAATTATGTTAATCATAATATTTCAAGGTCAAGAGTATAGTGAGACATGATAGGTTAAAAGTCTGTTTTAAAGTGCAGTAGTGTTTATTACTCTTCAGGTATTTAAAACATGCACATTGTTGTACAGGACATGCTATCTATTTTAATATTACGTTTTGCTTTACTTAATATCCTTAAACGTGATATCAGTGGGACATAAATGGCAACCCAATTATGGAATCAACCATATAATCTGAATTTACCAGCGTGGTCATTTTATTTCTACGTTATCACTGTAATACGTGATTACATTTGTGCAGTTTCTCTAAAACTGTTATTACTAGTTATTATTTTCAGTTATTATGTATGTCATGCATAAAGGGACCTTTTAGACATGCACTGTATATACAATACCTTTTACACATTGTTTTATCTAAAACTGCTGGTATTAACATGAGGTTTTTCTGAGGTCATTCTGGGAAGGCTTTTCTTGGACTAATGTTAGTTGATTAGTTCTGGATTATAAATGCCCACTCATCAAAAGAAACCTAATGGTCTGCTTCCACCCAAAATAATACAAATCCACTGAGCCACAGCCCAGTGTTGAGAGCTCCAATCTTTTTGCATTGCCTTTCTATGGGGATTATTATTCAAGATCTGTGGGCACCTATGTCATTAATAAGTGCTGTAAATGGGCTCACTTCCCTAATTAGAAAGGCATTTGGATACTTTTGGAGCTTTAAGGTGTGTCATGTTCAGATTATGCTAGACAGCATTATAAGGTCTGATATGAAGCTCATGCCCTTTTGCATGGAAACTTAAAGCTTTGTATGCTCTTCTCAAAGAATCAATTGTAATTAAGCTATTTATTTTTATTGTTATAAGCTCAGCTCACCCCATGATAAACTTAACCTCAACTCTAACCCTATCCCTAACTCATTCCTGCAGCAGAAAATGGTAAATATATTTCCTCTCAGTGTTTGTCATCCCACTTATGACAGAAGCATTTGACCTAGTGGTTAGGACTTTGCCCCTGGGATCAGAAAGTTGTAGGTTCCTCCACTGAGGTAACCCTAGAGCAAGGTACCGTCCCCACTTCACTGCTCCCCGGGCGCTGTTGATAGCTGCCTGCTGCTGCACGTGTGATGGGTTAAATGCAGAGGACACAGTTTGTTGTGGTGAACTGTGTGCTGTGGTGTGTTCACAATGAGAAAAATATTCACTTTCGCCCTAAAAGAATGTCTATGTGACTAATTAAAGTTTTCATTATTGCATTTATTGTGCTGAAAATCTTTGTCAGCCATTTTGAATGGTACTTGTTTTCTGCACAGATTTACAGCAGGAGAGACTGTTAAGGCTGGGAGCTGTCCCGCGACTGGTGGCTGTGCTGCTGCAGCACTGCGAGAATGAGGCTTTGCTCAGCTCCTGTCTGCTAGCTCTGTGTAACCTGGCTGATATGGGTGAACAGGACGACTCCAAGTTTGTGTGGGACAGGAGCAGCCATATTGATGAGGGCGAACAGGTGTTCCATGGCACATCTCAGCACACTTTTGGCTTTGTGTCAGCAGTGACAGTGGTACGACTGACCCAAGGCTCTCAGGAACAGTACTCAGTGAGTGTGGAAGCACTCCAGAGGTGCTCCACTCTCTTTTGGGGGGCACACAATGGACAGCAAACCAGTTGGCGCTTACCAAGTATTAGTCACTTAGGCTGTTTCCCAAAATTCTACAAGGTTATAAAGTACTCAGTAAGAAACATTCCTAAGAACGGAAGCCTGAAGACAGCAGTGTTTCATACCTTCTTGTGAGGTTACATGGTCATTTTGGATGAACTTTAAAGGGCTTAACTAAAAAAATACAGGGGGTCCTTGAATTATGTTGCACTCGACATATGACGATTCGTGGTTACATCGTTGGCTGTTTTTGAGGGGTTAATCGTGCACTGTGCTCGGCACCATCGCTGTGGTTGTTCTTGCCACAAGTCACCTCTCCAATGTTTCAAAGGTTTCATCCACAGAGTGTGTTAAAGCCATTAAAAAGAGCATGTCTATCTGGAGCAACGTTTCCTAAATGCTTTACTGTAATATGTGATCACCACACAAGAGACCAGTGTTAGTTATATGCATGTTACTCATTCATGCATATTGCCGGCTGTTAATAAAGCACAGAGCTGTTCAATAAAGCCTCCCTACATGCATGAGTTCTGACCTGCATTAAAATTTGTGTTACGTCGCATTTGGAGGAATGGAACCCAGACGTAACTTGAGGACCCCCTGTATATGTATTAAAAAGTTTATTTCAATATGAGTTTACTGTGTATTGACAAAGTGTGGACAGATGGAAGCATTACGAGCATAAATAGCTTCTTTGGTCAGAACATGAGAAAAAAATTAATTGTTAAAACAAAACCTTTAATGTAGGTTAGTACTGTACTTTATGGTCAGGTGACCCTGAAATGCTCACATGACATAAAGGGCAGTTCAAAATAATGAATATATATAGAATAGGTCTGTCCAAGCAGTTTGCACCATGAGGCTTTAGAAATGTAAGTATTGGACTTTGGGTTAAGTATCTAAGAGGCCTTACTGTATTGGATGCCAAGATCAACTGCAAACTGCAGGGGCTTAACCAAACCCAGTGTTTTGGAATCAGAGCAGCTATTTCACCTAAACCAGCATAAGCCAGTAGCTGAACTACAGTTCAGTACATATAACTGAATAAAAGAAGGATACGGTTCACACAGAGCCTTATGTTCACATATGCAGATGAACCACATTCAGCAAACACAGCATGCACTACACTGTTGTAACAAAAACAGTTTCCCTTAGAATGATCAATGCAAAAAAACCATAATCTAAGCCAGGAATATATCTTAATTCAACTCCTCCTAATTAGTAATATCTACATGCTTTCCATAGTATTTTGCCAGCATGCTTTCTGTTTTCTGAATGTACATTAAAGAAATAAAATACACAATTTTGTGTAATTCTACCAGTGTGAATTTTTATTTTTTTCCCCATGCTATTACTCATGTGAATATGAATGTCATGTTCAAGATGTCCATGTTTTCAGGCACTCTGTGGCCTTTATCATTTATCTCCATATGTACTTCTGTTACTAACTTTATTCCACCATGTGCTGTTGATTCAACGCAACTTTCTTGTAGGAAATAAGGCCCTGTTTCTCTCAAAACACTGTTTTTTATTTAAAGCTTTATGTTAGAACTGTGTAGTTCAAGTTGCGCTCTGAATTGCATTAGCTGCTCCCAGTCCATGCCACTGCTTGACCAATTCCTGTGACTTACTGACCATTTCATTCCAGTGTTCCAGCTCCCTGCCTCTGGCATACATGAATGGCCCAATCACAACTACTCCCAGTGACACTAAAGACAGGTAGGAATGAATCAATACACTGTACATCTAGATTCTGTTAAATCATTCATGTTTAACAGTATTGTGAGGTGACATCACTCCATACTTGGTGCTGTGGTGCTGGTGGTTGTTTGACACTCTGCAGGCTCTTCTGTAGCCGGCTGCTGCACCTCCAGGCTCAGGCAGGTTACGTCCAGCTGCCGAGGGTGCAGTCTGAACGTCAGCTTTTCATTAAAGGTGGGCTCACAACCTCTGGCTACTGAAGTCCACTTGGATTTCACTATCTGAGTGTGTGTCTGCAGAGAGACCTGGACACAAACACCTGCCAACCCACAGGGTGAGACTTTACAGGTGATGCTTGACTTTCACATTAGCACCATTTGCACACAAATATTTATACATCTCACCTGCATTACTGGAACATTGGAGTCCCCGAGCTCTAAGCACCACCACAGTAAGGCGCTGTAGTGATTGGTTGTAGTTTAGAGACACTTGGACATCGCCATGCTTTGAAAGAGGCTGTAGTATTGTAGGAAAGTGGAAGGGGTTATGTTTTAAACAAAACAGAGGATATGACTCTAACATTTTACAGAAAGGTCAGTCTGTTCTACTATTATGTGCCCAGTTTGAGGACACATAGTTTTCATTAAATTATTTAATTTATCCATTAAAAGATTACAACTGTGCATTTTATATAGTATGTGTCATCGACTTATGTTGTACTAAGAGGAACTGAACCCTGATGTAACTCGAGGACCCCCTGTAATATATATTGCACACATGGTGTAAATCTTTGTCATTCTGACATTAATCAGATGCAAAGGATTTTCAATATTTTAAAATATTTCAATAAATAACTTTTTTTCAATATTTCTCAATATCTGGAAAAAATTGTCCAGTCACTATAAGGCCGGATCCATTCTTAATACAAATGAAGACATAGTTATGACTTTGAAGCTAAAGGTTACAAAAGTAACCAATTACAAATAAAGCAACAGCTACCAGCAATGAGTAACAGTGGACAACTGATTTATTTATATATATTATTGAAAAGAATAAAAATCAAGCATAACTCAAAAGTAAGTGTTCCCAAACTTTTGATGAGCATCTATATATAGACACTAATTATTTCTATATAAGATCAGATATTAGATATCAATATATAAATATATACGGGTAATAAATATATACTGGCAATATTATTGCTTGTGTACCAGATCACTCTCAGCCTCCAGGTCCCGCCAAAGGACTTTTCCTGCTGCCTCTCTGAGCTCAGAGGGTCTGAGAGGAAAGAGAACACGACCCACCCTGTGGTGCTTCTTCAGACGGTCTGCACTGAACACAGTCATGCTCAGCGTACACTGGCCCACACTGTTATTAGACAACTGCAGAGAGCAAGCTGGACTCAGCACACACAGCGGCATGCTGTTTTAATAGCATACATTTCATTATCTGTGCAAGAAGACACTAATAAATGATAGGAAATGCAATCCAGTATGTCTGATTAATGACAAATGAAATACAGTCATAATCTTTTGCAGTTTATGGGTTGGACACTAGAGGGAGACACTGCATTAATACCTCTGACTCCGAGTTTCTCTTCTTCTCCATTCCTTATTTTTCACTGGTTGAATTGGATATTTGTTTAACCCCATCAAGCTGCCAAAACAGTACTGACAGCGGTGAACTGTGTTCTGATACATTATTATAAGAGTCAACATTAACATCAGCTCCTCTTTGGGACTGGATCAGACTGGTTAGCCACAAATGCCCACATGGATCAGACTTGGGTGCCCATGACTATGCAGCAGATTCACCAGTTGTCCTTCCTTGAATTACTTTTGGTACTTACTACTGCATACCTGGATCACTCCACAAGACATGCTGTTTTGACTCAGTCATTTATCCATCACAAAAAATTACCAGTCAAATTGGCTCATATTCTGAAACTTACCCACTTTTTCATACATCAGCTGTCTATTCACTTATACCTAATATATCCCACCCAGTTGTCAGTTGTGTTAATATTATGGCTGATCAGTGTATTTTCACCTACTAGTCTGCAGTCTGCACCTACGCTGTAATGCCTTCCATGCCTATGGTGGCTATGAGCTTCCATTATCTGCTACATTAGCCTTGTAACCTTTCAAGGCAATCATAAAGAAGCAAACCAACATGTCTCGTTAGCTTAGCTGTCTGAGGTATAGGGGGGTTGAGGGTACCGTCTATGTTACATAACTTTTGTCTAAGGAGCTCAGAAGCCTGGGTAGTCTACAACAAAATGCCTCCCACCTCTCAGTGTACCTGAAACACAAAGCTGTCATTGAACAGTGGCTGGCAGCCTTTGCACCGAGCTTTGGCCTGTCGCTGGCGTCGCTCATCAGATGGCAGGAGCTGCAGTTTTACCAGTGTGGCATTGCCCTGGCAGTAGGCAGGCAGGTTTGCAGCTCGGAGAAGGGAGACTACCAGTTGCTCTTTTTCCTGATAATACTGCAGGGCAAAGCACAGACGGACACTGGAGCCACCTGGCTCTGCCCACTCACTGGGCTCTTCAGGCAGCCGGTACAGGTCAGGGCTCAGACTGCCCAGAGGAAACCAGCCTCCATAAGCATACAGCCAATGTGAGAAGTACAGAACGTGAGAGACAGAAAGAAATCACAACAGGGCCTAATTCAGTTAGCAGTTAACTGGCATTATCATTATTATTTACTGTATTGCATATTTCAAGGAAAATCACACCAAGCCAACCTCCAGCCCTTCTTATCAACTTACTCCCTAAAGTCAAAGAGCCACGCTGCGTATGGTGCTGTTGCTGCTGCTCCCATTGCTCCTCTTCCTTCCTCTCTTCACTTGCTTTAGCATGGCTTGGACTCTTCAATCGTGGAGGCAGAAAGAATGGGACTTCAACTAAGCTGAGATATGGGAGCACAAGGTTTCATATATTATTATTATTATTATTATTATTATTATTATTATTATTATTATTATTATTAACAACAACAACAACAACAACAACAACAACAACAACAACAACAACAACAACAATAATAACATTTACCAGAAAACAAAAATAATGAATAAATAACTGTGAATTTGTAAAAAAAACAAAAAAGACTTTGCTTTTTTAAAGTAAAAAAGACTGCTTTTTAGATCTTTACCCATAGCTGCTACTATGTGAAGTTTGGAGTACTGGAGTGCATGGAGGAACAGTCAGGTTAGTGGTGACCAGTTGTTGGTATTGCCTCTGGTCTCGTCTTTTCTTCCACAAGAGATAGACAGTCAGACCAACCAGTAAAAGGAAGAGCAGTACAGCAGAAAGACCACCAGCCAATGCTACCAAAGGATCTGAGGGGCGAGAAATATTGTTAATTGTCTATCAGTTCACTCGTGTCCATCTCCCGATACCATCTAATAGATAGATATGTTTATTTCATAGAACTTAATTTCTGGGTATTTACACAGAAACAGTCTAATACGTAATCAAAAAAAAAATTTGATTGACACTAAGATTCCTTTTTACTGGTTCATCTTTCATTGAAATGTAGAACAAGATATAACAAAACAGAAATGAATTGTTAAAAATACATATTTGGGGGAATCGAATTAAATTCAATAATGTACGCATGAGTAAGACCGATATTACAGCATAAAATATAACATAGTTTCATGTAGTATGATTAAACCTTCTTTCAGATTGCTGGTAAAGATGAAAGGTGTGTGATTACAGATGCATCACAACAGTTTGTAATAATGAAGTATATGATATTTAGTTAAAGCAAGTTAATAGATAAGCAGTGCACCACCATCTTCATTGCAGATGGTCGGTAGTGTGTGCATTCTCCACGAATAAAAAAAAAACCAAACTAATGTTGCCTTTTTGAATGAACTGATGCCATCTTTCTAGCAAAATGTAGACCGACAGCTGTGGGGAATACCTGGAGGGCATAGCCGCTATAAACAGACTTTGCCAGTAGCTGAACTGTGTTTGGGGCATTTTCTCACAAAATAGAAGAGATCTGCAGAAAGTTCAGAAACTTCTTCATACTAAAGAAACAGTGCTGCCACATTTTGTTTCAGTCCACCACATGTACATAACGATTGTAGGTTTTGTAACCTATAACCCCACATAGACTGTCACGGTTCTACTAGACTGCTGTGCAAATAACCCATTGTAGATAAACTCATAGCTGGCTAGTCAATTACAAATTGTGCCTGAAGTCTGCGTTTATAGTTCCTCAAGTTCACAGTAATTATGCCATTGTATATTTATATATTTACTGCTGAGACAGATAAGGCCTTTTTCAACCTCCACAACTGTACTTACCAGCCATGGGTGACCAAAGCAGCACCTTGATTCTTGTTTTCTTTGTTCCTGTGGTTGTTATTAATCACAATATCGTCCCATTCTGCTTGTACTTCCCCACGTTTCCTCAGCAGCCCTCTGTCTTTGTCCTGGTAGAGAAGCCTGCAGCCTCCACCTAATCACCTCAATGTTCCTGAAGCTGTTCAGTCTGGTTAATCAACACCGCACATCAACCCAACTCACACACATGTTCAGAAGCCACATTTCAAGTGTTGGGTCAAGCTAAAGTTGACATTTTTTAAGAGAACTTGACTCATTTTCTTATCTATTGTGCCTGATCTTGCACATGTAAGTTCCATATGAGCGTCATCTGTTGCGTTCTCACCCACAAGGCTACACATGTCATTAGCCTCCATTTAGGTCAACTGCTCAACAAGTATTTTTTGGCTAAATTAGCTGTATGAGGTGATGTTTTTCCTAAACAGCTATACCTGCCTGACCATCATAACTGAGCTAATGACCTAATTATTATCTAATCTAATAAATAATAAAACCATGAGCTTTCCCATTCTTCATGACCTTATATTGTAAAGAATGGAGATTTTTAGGGTATCTCTGTTTATGCTTCCCAGTAATATCACATTGTCTACTATATAACAACGGGTGTTACAGGTTTACACACTGATTATAGCGTCACAATGGCTCAGTGACAGCAGGACCCCTATCCAGGGTTTAATTATTACAAACAGTATAACACTTACTCCTGCTATGATATCCTGCTATATCCAGTCTCTTGCGTTCACAGGGGTTAATGATCAACTCTGTTGTACCAGGGTAGCAGTAGAGGTCTTATCAGCATTTTAATCAGTTAGAATGTCTGTTGTTCCCACACTGCGTTTCATACTAGAATATGGCTTCACCTGCTTAAACCTTTACCCTTTAATTAGCATTTCCAAGCTTTCACTCTGGTTTATAACTTACTAGTCTTAGAAGATTGCATTTATGTTCACAATAGCAACACAATAATATATCATAACATTTATTGCCGCTATGCTAAAAGTATCTGTCAAATAGTACTACACAGGAAAAGTCAAAAACGTTCTTTGCTTTTAATGTTTGTCACTGTGAAGAGTTTTTCAAAGAAGCCATATTAGAGCATGTCTACCGGTCCATTCTTCATGAACATATCAGTGTAATTTCACAGAATCAGATGTGTTAACAACTTTGGTATACTCTCATTACAGTAGCTGCATTAGAGTTTCTGTTTCTATCAAAAGCAAATGCTTCTTTGTTATTGATCAGCATAAACAACTGACTAATAGCTTACATCTGCCATCCTGTCAAATCCATTCTTGTATTTCAGGAGCAACACAGCTGAAAGCACAGATGTGTAAAGCAAAGGACTTTATCAAGAAATCGCACAGGACCTAAAGCTTTCCACTGAGGAGACTGCTGACTCTTTGGCATTTATGATGCGGATCATAATGTTTTTCCTGACAGCCACCATTATCTTCTCCAAACCTATTTTCTGAAGGTACTGTTTTCATTGTTCCCACGGCAACCTTAAAAAAAATGTCATTATGAAAATTCATTGAGGTCCCATTGAGCATGGCTGTTTCTATAGCAACCACAAGAGAGATTGGTCGAGATTGGATGAGTAAGAGACAGGCGCTGTGCATGTCTGTGGATGTGAGGGAAGGAAGGAGGAAAAGACAAAAATACAGGGGAGGAGGGATAAGTGTTTGTCAGACGTCTGTATATAAAAAGATGTTCCTGTAATGAGCTACTGATGGGTCCCTGAATTGGGTTCCTGACCAGAAAGTCCAGCAATGAAAGAAATACAGAGAAGAGGGAAGGGAAATACAGAAATAGACTGATGGCAGTAGTTTGGACAGGAAGGTGGGGGCCTGTGTGTGTGTGTGTTGGGGGGGGTTATGTGATTTGCTTTGAGATGTCTCCAGTATTCCCCTGAGTCCTGCACTGTCCTCAGGGTGCCCGGGGCATTCAGCACTGCCTCCTATGCCCGCCCCCTCTGAACAGCCCTCCCACACCCACCCCTTCCTCCCTCCACTGGGGATTTGTCTCTCCCAGGCAGAGCCTCCGGTTTGTAATCAGATGACAGGAGCCGATAATCCAACACTACACTTGCTCCGTTTGGTTCACTTCTTCAGAAAGTGAGCACGAGGAGAAGGAGGAGGAGAAGAAAAGAGAGGAGAGAGGGAGGAGGGGAAAGATTGACCAAGGTGGGTGCTTTCCGGGCAGTCGGAGAGGAAAAGGGAAAGTGGGAGGTATGTTTGTGTGTGTGTGTGTGTGAAGAAGGTGGGTGGTTGTTGACTTACCTGTGGACAAGAGGGATCGCAGCTGATTTCCCTAAATACTGGAAACATACAGAGACAGGGGGGTCACTTGAGACAAAAGGGATGTGAGAATGAGAATGCAAGCGACAAGGCGTTATGTGTACTAAAGACTGCAAGAGCAAAAGACGGTGGAGGAACCTTTCTTTAGCATATTTTCAAGATCAGAGAGCCTGTCGAACACGTATGCATGTGTGTGGGTGTGTATTCAGGCTGTGCTTGAGGCAGGTGTAAGGTTTCGGGCACTTGTAGGGTCAGATAGAGGGTGTTGGTGCAGGTAGAAGGTGAGTTGATATGGAACACCTAGCATGCTATTTTTAGATGGAACTGGAGGACAACTGTCATGTTTTCCCATCGTGGCAAGGGAGTGATCAAATCTGTCATCATTCAGGCATAATACTAAGTCCTTAAAGCATAAGAATGACTTAAACTTACCTTGTAAAAACCATCCTTATAAAACATATACACCAATATTTTACAATATTGACTGCAAATGAGCTTAGTTTCCTTTATTATAATAATGAATCCACTCATATTGTCATTTTTTCCATTTTGAATAGTCTATTGAGTCCATTCGATCACTTTTATTTAAGTTTGCACAGCCTTAAGAATGGTCAGGGTACATAATTGTATAATCATGTATGTGATGAATTAACAATCTTGAATCTTGAATTTAAGTAGGAACTTTTTAGTGATGGCCACTTCAGTATATTCTCAAAATGTATTATTTTTATGATTCATTATCTTTAATTCTTCAAAAATAAATATTGATTGAATAACATCTCCTAAATTTGGATCCTCTTGATATCATTTGCAGTTTGAGATTATATAGAAACCATCATAATCTGGAAAGGAATAGACAGAGAGTGAGCTATTTTATCCTTGCATCCACAACACACAAGTAGGGGATTGTGGCGGAGAATGTAAAAAAGTACCAAAATGCTTTTAGAATGTAAATACGCTTATAATGCTAGTATGTGGATCCATGAGTAAAAAGCAATAACTCAGCATACAGCATGCATACAGTGTGTGTGTGTATGCACATGCATGTGTGTGTGTACTGACAGTAGAAAGTGACAGACCAGCAGGCGTCCCAAAATCATCTCCCAAATCTGCTCAAGTGTGATATAAACACAGCTAGTCTAGTCATACACTCAAGCACTATTGGAATCTGTTCACAGTACTGTGGTTCATGGGCATCCTTTTACTGTCTTGCTGTATATATCCTCTACTGTACAAAACAGCAAAACTGAGGAGCACATCTGCATAATTTCTCCTCTTCAGCTGAAGAGGTGTATCATTCTTCTTTTTGTCCAGAGATTGACCACTATAGTCATGTGTTCTTAAGTGAAGTTGGCAAGAGGCATGCTGGGGCTAATAACCTTAAAGCTCAGCTTGGTCTTAACCTACTGTAATCTGATCAATCAGTAAGTGGAAAACTGACCACTCCTTTGTCCAATTCACTCCTTCATTCTACTAATACAACAAAAAGTTAATAGTAAAGCTACTAAAAATAACTACTATACATTGGGTCTTGCGAAGCCTTTACAGTTATCAATGTCTCTTCATAAATATGACCTAAAACATCATCTGAATTTAACAAAAATCCTAAAAGAAGATAAAACAAAGCAAAATCAAGCAACATTTATTGAGAAAAATAGTCCCAAATTACTTTTTAGTAATAACTGGCCACCTTGTGCAGCAATAACTGCAGCAAAAATTTTTTTAAGTCCATTCCTCCATACAGAACAAATGACCTGCTTGCTTCCAGTCTTTTTATAACATTTCCATTGGGTTCATTAACTTGGCCATCACAAACTATTAACTTTGTTCTACAATGACTCATTTTCTTGCTACATGACTCACCTTCTCCTAAGATTCATTCACCAACAGATGTCCTTTCTTAGATTTTAGATTTTTAGAATTTATTTTTCCATCAATGATGGCAGACTGTCCTGATTCATCACAGCATCACAGGCCCATATAATAAAGAAGTACACATTTGAATTTTCTCTGTTTTTATTTCTCTTTTTCTTTTCAATAGATCTGTCATTATGGCTGAGGAAAAGCGCCCTGTTTCTGAAATCTATGCCACGGACAACCATCTTGGTCCAGCTGGTGAAGAGATGGAGAATGACCATGAGCCTCCGATAATCTCCTTATCCAAAAGTTTCACAGACATGGCGAGTGGTTCTCCTCAGAGAATGGAGCTCGCCTGGTGCTGGCAGGATATCCGCAAGAGTGCCAGCAGTGCAGTGTGCCCTCAGAGACCTGCCAGCATGGGAGGACCAGTCAGTGACATCCCAGTTTCTTTAGAGTTTGAGCAAGGAAGCACATGCAGTGGCAACAGCACTCCAGAGACAGTCATCTGGCATGGAGGAACCACACGGCCCTGGAGCATCACAGAGGATTCATCTGCAAGAAGGACGCCAACACAAGAACTTCTTCTAGGACAACAGCACGCATGTACTACAGAAAGGTGTGCTCCGTGTTCCCCATCCTTGCATAGGAATGTAAGAATGGAATGTCTGGAGGGCAGAGAGACATACTGTCAATGTAGAATGACTGGAGAAAACCTGAAAACTTGCAACTGTTCCAGTTTGGTTTGTGGAGTGGTGTCTCCTTCTCTGGGCACCAGGCCATTCCTGAGAAGTGCGCACAGCCTGGCACAACAAGGAGTGAGTGAAGATTTCTGTGCCATCAAAGGTGATGCCCACCATTTGCCTGGTGCTAATACATGCAGTTCTACTTGTAATAATTCACTGAACACTGGCTCCCTGAGGAATTCTTGCGCTATTGTACCCTGTCCTGGACATTTGATCTCTCTGTCACCCTGTGCAGGAAGTCCTTGCCCAGGCCAGAGGTCGCTACTCCATTCAACCTTGCTTGGTTTCCCACCATTGGTGTCTTCAGTTAGTGAGACAGGACTGAACAAACGGGCCACAGGTCATTGCTGTGGACCTGAATTAGGTGGGAAGAATTCCTCCACTCTTAGACTAGACCACTCCAGCCAATCTGGGTGTTGCCATCAGAGAGTGAGAAATGCCTCCACCATGACAACTAAGCACGATTTTAGAGAAGTTGGGGTGCAAACAATGTCGACTGATTCCCTTGTTTCCCCTCTCTCCAACATGTTCCCTAAGATCAGTTTGACCGATGGTCCTGGTTCAGATACATATCCCACAGTAGATGATGTGGGACCAAGAACCCCTGTGAAGGAGGTGGAGTGGGACGCAGAGGGGATGACATGGGAGGTGTATGGGGCATCTTTGGATCCAGAAGAGCTCGGCCTGGCCATTCAGCGACACCTAGAGCTGCAGATCAAAGAGACTGCAGCTGCTGCTGCTGAGAAGAAAACATCTGTAGAAAACGACCATGCATCCATGCAAAAGAACAAGAAACGGAAGAAAAATGGAAGTGCGATTCGATTACTGCGTAGACCTGCTTGCTGCTCGAACTTCAGTACTGTGGAAGACTGAGGAGACAAAAGAACTTTACAAGTGTAGTTGACCTCCAATACCTGTAAATGGCCTTCTTTACCTCCTAAGCACTTGTTTTGCCAACATATTGGATGATGCCTAATAAGCAGGCCAGATCAGAGTCTGTTAACCAAGTGAATCCAAAGTTTGCAGACTGGTCAATGAAGTCTCATGTAAGGTAACTGAAAAGAAAATTGAAAGAAACTTGATGGCATTGCTGTCCTTCATGGAGGTAAGAGTCTGTGGACTCTTACACTCAGGGACAACTTCAGGCAATACATGAAACTACATGAAAATGCTCTCACACACACACACACACACACACACACACACACACACACACACACACACACACACACACACACACACACACA
>JBBIGC010000104.1:33338595-33349606 GCA_037576955.1 Lepidarchus adonis | reverse complement strand
TGGTGTCCTTTGACAGCTCTTTGGTCTTGGCCATAGTGGAGTTTGGAGTGTGACTGTTTGAGGTTATGGACAGGTGTCTTTTATATTGATAATGAGTTCAAACAGGTGTCATTAATACAGGTAACGAGTGAAGGATAGAAGAGCTTAAAGAAGAAGTTACAAGTCTGTGAGAGCCAGAAATCTCGCTTGTTTGTAGGTGACCAAATACTTATTTTCCACCATAATTTGTAAAGAAATGTTTTAAAATACAGACTGTGATTTTTGTGATTTTCTGGATTTTTGGATATGAGGATATTTACATGTGTGTTTTTATTTACGTGTGTGTGTGTGTTTCTATTTACAGAGTTGTGTGTGTTTGTGTCTGCAGATAGCTCTGTCCCGGTTCTCCATCTATTGTGGGTGACGGGACTTGTGTCTGCGCTCATGAGCCACATTTCTCTCAGCAGCAGGTTGGTGATGTCTCTGATCTCCATATCTCTGAGGTGTTTCTGTCTTATCCTGATTTCTCGCTGTTCTCAAGTGAGAATGAGGAGAAGGTCTGATGGTTCTGTCATAGGGTCTGGAAACCTCTGTCTGAGTGGTTCTCCTGTAATCAAAATTCCTCCATTCACCCATGGGCCCCTGAGCTCTCTGTTCTCCATAGCTCTGGGTTGTGATCTTCTTAGTTCTCTGATGGGCATAAGGTCTGGAAATTCTCTCAGAAAGAAATCTCTGATCTCCAGGATGGGTTTTACTCTGTTGATAGATCCACTCACTCCTGTGACCATCAAACCTCTGATGTCCTATTCCTTTGGTCAGTTCTGTTTTGGCTTCTCTCCTTTCTTGATGGGTAAGTCGCACCGGATCAGCTGGAGGAACGGTGGCTGCTTTACAGTATTATCCTCAGCTTGTACTTCCAGCATGTCCTCCAACTCAGCTCCCAGAGACTAGAGGCTGCTCAGTGGCTGCTGGACAATCAACTGGCAGGATCTCCTGGAGCTCACTGATGATGATGTTCTTGGTTTCAGGGTTGCTCACAAGGATGGCTTCCTGCTCAGTCTCCACATCCTCTCCCAGATGTTCACTGTGGCTCTCTATTAGTTGGATGTGCATCTGCTCTCCAATGGCTCCATCCTCAGCTTGGAGCTGTGGAGCTGAACTCTTTTGGATTCTGCACTGAATGTTCCCTGTTCCTCTGCAGATAGCTCTGTCCTGGTTCTCCATCTATTGTGAGTGACGGGACTCATGTCTGTGCTCATGAGCCACATTTCTCTCAGCAGCAGGTTGGTGATGTCTCTGATCTCCATCCTGCCTGGGGACACCGGGGGTTAAGGCGGCAAACTCTTCCTCCGTGGCAGGGGCTACGAGGAGCTGACCAAGCCTAATGGCGGCAGCCTCGTATGCCTCCTGCACGATGTCAATGGGGGAATGCTCCATGGGATGTTGTCCTCTGCCAGGAGTGAGAGAACGTCCTCCTCCAGCAGATCAAATGACAAACGTGGAAAAGAGTACTATTAGCAGAGTGGCAATCTTCACAGCTGAAGAGCAGACAATTTTTTTTTACAAAAATATGAAGAATACCAGCCTATAATCCAATCAAAAAGCAACATGGTGGCAGCTGACCAAAGGTCACATGGTCACATCACAAATTTCGCATCACACTTGGTCACTTCGCAAATTTGTGGCTTTGATGTGCATTTGAAAAGACTCCAAGGTGAAGAGAAAGATAGTCCAACTGTGACCTTTCCTCAGATTAAGTGAAAGTGATTATTTTTCATTGTGAACACACCATAGCAGACAGTGCACCACAACAAAATGCTTTCTCTGCATTTAATCCATCACACGTGCACACGTGGAGCAGCGAGCAGCAGTCAATGGCCGTGCCCGGGGAGCAGTGAGGGGGGCGGTACCTCACTCAAGGGTACCTCAGTGGTGCCCGGGCTAGGACTTGAACCTGCTAACCTTCTGATCTCAGGGGGATTCTACAATCTCTTAAGTGTCCATGCAGACAATGTGACAATAAGTATCCCTAGGGATCGTTTAGAAAGACAAAAGAAATGTGTAGTTTACAAAAGCACACATAATGGCGTGTGTGATTTACCATACACATATTAAAAGTTGAATAAAAATGTACCCCTTAATGTGAAGTTGCTTTGTTTTCACCGGAGACGCTACTTCTACTCTCCTCTGGGGGGTGCTGTTTTACTGAGTACAGGAGATTTGGATGAGAGATGAAGAAAAAGTTTCCAACGGCTTGTGTTAAGCTCTAAACTTTCTTGGATGAACGTTTAGGGTTCCTGATAACAGTTTTATAAGTGTAACATGCATAATTGCTCATTTCTGTCACAATATCTGTCAGGAGCTCATCAGACTCTACTACACAGAGACGTATTCAGGCATCTGAATACTAGCTCTGGATCACTCCTCCTTCCAGGTGGCACCACTCATGTGAACTTGGCAATGAACTATATAATGTCTCGGATACTTCTCGTAGTCAGGAATTCTGTTGTCTACGTCCTCGACATGCCTTTCTCATGGTGTTGTTCTTTGCTGTACACTGTTTGGCTTATTTATTTTTATTTTATTAAATCTACTCCTTGCCGCAACTGCTCCTCTTGCTTAAATCCTAACAATATCAGAGGGTTATTGAGGAATATTAAGTGGCTCTGTTAGGAGTTACCCTTGAGCAAGGTACCGTCCCCACTTCACTGCTCCCCGGGCGCTGTTGATAGCTGCCCGCTGCTCCACGTGTGCACGTGTGATGATTTAATGCAGTCACAATGACAGAAAAAATCACTTTCACTTAAACATATTGCTACATATGGTGCTAAAGCAACATTACTATTAATAATAAAAAAGAAAAAATAGTTTTGTACAAATACTGTATATGTGCAGTATAATGTGTGAGTTGTACATAAAGATATGTTTATCTTTTATGATTGTATTACATTGTATGTAGCAGGGCATAGACACGGTTATAACTAGCGCGCTATAGCGGGAGGCATGTTTCATAGGGAGCAATGCACTGTGTAGTGTTCGTTTGACTATGTTATTAGCATTATGTTAGCTTGCCAAGTGACATAGGGGAACAGAAATAAAGCCCTAAAGCTGAAGTAGTGGTTTCTCTGCGCTTCCGCGCACAAAACAAATATGAGAAAGGTAACAGTAGCATTGCTGTTACTTATGTAAATGAATAACGCACATGTTTCTGTGTTATATCGCTACGTAATTTTCATACAATATAACAAAACATTTCATTATTGCGATATTATTATTATCGTGAGCCACGTATCTCATATCATATTGTATCGTGAAATACCCTGCGACTATTACACACCTGTTTTCCTGCACCAGACACTACATAGCCCACAATGCATTACTCCCCATTAAACATGCCACATCCCACAACAAACGCCTACAAGAGAGATCTGTATGCATGCTACTTGTTTATGTTTAATACATACAGGTACATTAAAAAAATATGAATATCATGAAAGTGAAATATTTCTTGACATTCCTTTTAGAAAGTGAAATGTATATATTATATAGATTCATTACACATAGAGTGAAATGTCAAGCCTTTATTTCTTGGAATGTCAATGATTGTCTTTCAGATAATAAAACCCAAAAGTCACTGTCGCAGAAAATTCAAATTTCACATAATATCAATAAAAAGGATATTTTAAACAGAAATGTCAGGCTTCTGACAAGTATGTTCATTCCTATGCACTCAATACTTGGTTGTTCTTCCTTTTGAATGAATTACTGCATTAATGCAACGTGGCATGGAGGCGATCAACCTGTAGCACTGCTGAGGTGTAAAGGAAGCCCAGGTTGCTTTGATAGCAGCCTCCAGGTAGTCTGCATTGTTGGGTCTGGTGTCTCTAATCTCACTTTTTACAATACCACATAGAAAACACAGTGGACCAACACCAGCAGATGACATGGCACCACAAATCATCACTGACAGTGGAAACTTCACAATGGGCTTCAAACAATGTGATTCTGTGCCTCACCACTCTTCCTCCAGACTCTGAGACCTTGCTTTCCAAATAATGTGCAACATATACATTCATCTGAAAAGAGAACTTTGGACACTGAGGAACAGTATGGTGCTTTTTCTCCTTAGTCCAGGTAGGACACTTCTGAAGTTGTCTCTGGTTCAGGAGTGGCTTGACACAAGGAATGTGACTTTTGCAGCCCATGTCTAGGATTCGTCTGTGCGTAGTGGCTCATGGCTCGTGGCTCGTGACGTGCTGATTCCAGCTTCAGTCAACTCCTTGTGAAGCTTCCCCACATTCTTCAATAGATTTTGCTTGGCAATCTTCTTAAGGCTGCAGTTGTCCCTGTTGCTGGGACAACCAGCTTCTTTAGCAATTACCTTTTGTGGCTTACCCTCCTTGTGGAGGATGTCAATGGCAGGCTTCTGGACATCTGTCAAGTCAGTCTCAAGTCAAGTCAGCAGTCTTCCCCATGATTTTGTAGCCTCCCATTTAAAGGCTCAGGAAACCTTTGCAGATGTTTTGAGTTAATTAGCTGACTAGGGTGTGACACCATGACTTTCCAAGGTTTAACTTTTTCACAATATAAAAATGTTCTGAGATTGTGAATATTGGGTTCTATTATCACCCAACTCTCACCCTATAGATAACGCTGGAATCATGATGGACACCTCACATCATAAATCTCAGGAAATTAAAGGATTGTGCTAACTAGTCTTATAATAGATCTGAAAGCCATATTTCTAGACATATTTCACGCTATGTTTAATGACTTTATATATTATATGGATTTCACTTTCTGAAAGGAACTTCAAAAAATATTTAACTTTTTCATGATATTCTAATTTTTTAGATGTGCCTTTATGTGATGAGAGGGAAAAGTAAAGAGGAAAAAAAATCAGCATCAGACTTTTAGCTACAACATAAAAAGTGGCACATAACATGTGACTGCACAGGCTGATGACGTAGTTCCTATCATTCCAAATATCCAGGCATACAGCATTGAAAAAGTTATTTACAACCCCATTTCCAGCAACGTGTTTAAAAAATGTTGGCACAGGGCCATGTTTACCACTACCCTCTTCTTTTAACAACAGTCCATAAATGTCTGGGATCTGAGGAGACCAGTTGCTGGACGTTTGGGAGAGGAATATTGTCCCATTCTTGTCTGATATAGGATTGTAGGACAGGATTGCAGTTCAGGGTCTTTTTTCCTCATATTTTTGTTTCATGATGTGCCAAATGTTTTCAAATGCTGAAAGGTCTGGACTGCAGGCAGGGCAGTTTAGCACCTAGAGACTTCTACTATGAAGCCATGCAGTTGTAATTGAGAGCATTCTTGACATACAAAGTTGATGTTACAGATGTTAAGACCCTTGTGTGGCATTTTAGTAAAATGTGTCTGTGTATTATTAATGTGTCAACAATAGGAGAGATGAAAAAAATAATTAGCAATCATTCCCTTAAGGGATGGCAAGGGTGTAAGAAGATTGCAATTCTTCTCCTTCTCCACTTCTTCTGGTAATTATTACTATTATTTTCAAATAGAAAATGCTGCCTGCTTGTTATAATATTTGAAATGATCTTTAAATGTAAAATGTAAAGATTCAAAGATTTAGATTAGCTGATATCATTCACTAGATGGCAGTAAAGGGCTAATTAAAATGTCTTTGGTGTTGCGTCCCATGAATTTGCAAGTTTGTTAAAGCTGACATCTTGTACAAACACAACAAATACACACATTTAAAAGTGCATATATTACTTTTAAGACTGGTTCCCTGTGTTTTTATGAACATACTGGAAGTCAAGTACAGTTTTGCCAGATCTCTGGTGTCCATCCTCTGGAATCATCAGTGATAAACTCTGGTGGTATTGTGCTGTAGGAGGAAGGTCTGCTCAAATTTAGTCACTATAGCTGTTTTTCCCCCATTGTGATTTCTTTTTCTTTCTTTTCCACCCCTTGAGGTGGAGCAATAACGTTTGCCATTGTTGTCATTCTGTGAGCTCAGACTTCCTGGCATCCTCACTAAATTATCCAGGACTTTCTGTGGGAGCAGAAACGGCTCACTGTTTCCCAACAAAAAGGCCATTCACAGCCAGTGGATGGCCTCCCATAGGCAGCCCACAGAGCTGAAGAGACACTAAAGCAGCAGAATAGAGACTGAGGGCTCCCTGTGGAAAATGGCCGCAGTGGGAAATGAGCGTGATGTCATCATAATGAATCTTTCAGTGTGTCTCTTTTTTGTCTCCACTGTCTCTCACACACTGTATCACTGTTTTACTGCCTTTTTCTCTGAGATTTTACTCTCATTCCAGAACTCCAAAACAATATGTACAAACACATACATACACGCACGCGCACGCACGCGCACGCACGCACGCACACACACACCCCAATAGCGCCCCAAAGGACTGTGTTACCATGGAGACATGAAAGCTGTGCAGTGCCTCTGTTCTTTAAACTGGTTTGAACGAGATGAGGGGAGGGCACGAGAGGCTTTTTACAAAGCTTCTCCAAAATCTTTCAGATAAGAATTTAAAGACATTCACACATTTTCAAGCTTTCAGAATCCCAGAAACGCACAAGGCCCTGCAATAACTCTGGTGGGAGCATGATTTTAGGGAAGGACCCACAGACAGAAGTTGTTTTGAGTCCAGAGCACACAAGTGGCTCATAAGTGTGTGTAGATCATAGGAAACAGGGCGCTGAGGTTTAATTTTTAACTATATTGTTCTTAACTATACTTACCTCTACTGAGTCCTTGTTTAGGTGCTCGTAAAGGAGTGTACATCATCACATACCTTTGTTCATTTGTGACTCTTACACAAGCTGCAATCTCTGGAAACTTATCTTTGTAAGATTTTAAATGTAAATTAATTTTTAAATTAGTTATCCACAGTGTATTAACATTCAGCATCTATCATGATTTTTTAGTTAGATATAGTGACTGATCCAGCGCTCTCATCTCATTATACTCTCCTCAAGACTAGTGGCTAATGCTATGGGTGCTAATAGATGCTAGCTGCTGGACTCTCCTCTCCCACCAGGTTTGAGGAGCCAGAGTGGGGGGTCAGACTGGAGCCAGAGCTGAAGCCCCATCCCCCGAGAGCTCGCAGGAAGGGCAGGGAGCATCCAGAGGAGGAGAGGAAGAGAAGTGGAGGCGGAGACAGAGGAATGGGACATAAAGCAGAGCTTAGAGGCATCCTGCTGCTCTAAGCTTTGTCTGTTTGTGTGTATATGTTCGAATGTATATGCAAACACTAAACATTTATCATTTTTCTCACTGTTGATATTCAGAACATATTTTTATTGTTAGAAATATTTTTATTACATCATATTTTTTAAAAGCACATTTTTATACTTTTATTGCAATTTTTATTTGGTTATATTTTTATTATAGTCTCAGATCTTTAAATTTCCTGTTACAACAATAATATGACTTTGACTTTCATCTAACTTTGTGCCGCTCCATTCATTGATGCTTGTTGCGACCACAACAATTGGTCAATGTGAGTAAACAGGGATGGTTTCCTTTCTTGTGTGTGTGGAAACAGCTGTCTCACGCAGTAGAGGGGAAGTGTTCCTCGAAGTCTCCTGTGTTCCATGCAAGCCCCCATGAGGACATTCCACACCCATTCCACATCCTCCTGCTGGACATGCCTCCTTTGTGCTTATTGTTCCAAATCATGTGCAGTTTGTTCAGCCACTGTAAGTTACACAAGTATTAACACTCCTCCTAACCCCTGATAACAAAACAATGCACCACTCAAACAAGATGTGTTTCATTATGTGTATGCTCCTGTAACATAATACAACCAAAAAACTATTAACACTGGGAGGATGAAAGCTAGTAACTGTCATTAAAAGCCAGTCACATCATTGTCATTATACTGCTTAAAGAACCCGAAAAACATGAATGACAATTCTGTTACATTAACTAACAGACAACCTTGCCTGCTGATTGATGGGGGAGGGGAAGGGCCATCGTACCCTACTCGCAGCCACAGATGGTGGCACCACCAAGAATTTAAACATATATTTTTTAAACACAGTTAGACCCCCGAATATGTTTCCACAACAAATACATGTTGGTTGGAGAGGCAAACATAATATAAAGTAATGGAAGTTTGTCTGACAAATAGCAGCATAAATACTGCTTAAATAATGAGAAATTTGTTTCACACATACTTATGTGGCTTCTGACACTATATGGCATACTGTTAGATGTAAAAATGGACAGAAGTACTACACATAACTAAACCAGCACTAGCAACCATCTGAAAGCCTGAATTTTGTAAAGACCTTTGTTTATTTTCATAACAACAATAGAATACAGCTAAAGTATGTCAGCTTCATTGCAAAAATGAAGCTTTGGACTTTGGAGGCCATATGTCTTGGCTGGTCAACTACAACTGGGATAAGGAGAAAATGCTGTAAATGAATGAATTGCTTTAATAATCTCCTCTATAGTATGATAGTACACATAAGGTAGATCTCCATGGTCTTCTCACAAACTGTAGATCAACCAAATAAATAGAAGGCTCATGTGAAGGTTTGTGGATGATGTTCTCAGTCAGCCATCACCAATCATTAGACAGGGAAGGAAAGAAGATGAAGAAACAGCTTCTATTTTTATGATGAGTGCTGGGGCAGAGGCTCCTGAGTTTTTTTGAGTATGAAGGTCACAGAGGCTGCTGGAGCCATCCAGGCGGAAGTGTGTGAGTGTGTGTCGACATGGCACACTCTCAGAGGGCTCTTTATAGGGACTGTGCAGAGTTCATCTTTCCACCCAAACCTTCATCTAGGCCCATTATCCAGTCATTAAACTTCTCTACTGTATTATGCATCATTAGTTTGGGTGTGTGTGCTTGCATGGTTCTGACACGGTGAGTTGGAGATGGTCTCCAACAGAACTATAGAGTTAAAGTGGTAGGAGGAGGCGTAGGATAGGGACTGAACAAGGGCAAAAGAAGCAGAGCTTTAAATTGTAGGTTACAGACATGGAGAAAGGGTGGAAGAAACAGCAGAGGGAATGATTGCTAGCATGGCAGCTAGCAATTTGGTCTAGACAGGATTAATTTGCCACACAGTGTGGCGTTTTAGTGCAGTTTTGTTTCAGTAGGAGCAAATTAATCACCCTTTTTGTGTGCAGTTCCTTTTTTTACAGGTTGTTTTCTTTATAGATATGTATCGCACATATGATCTTTTTTTTTTTTTCCATTCCTTATAGATACCCTAGTCCATCACACACACACACACCAAAAAGTGCATCACTCCATGTGTGGTTGCGTTCACACACGCAACCAAGTCCCTTCAGTGCAGCACTGTGGCGCTTTGGTCTTGTGGGAGCCACAAGAGCTTGGTGAGAATAATCTTATCAGCTAAGAACAGACCACCACAAACTTCAACTCACGAACCAATATGTGCTAACGTAAACACAGAGCAAGCTGAGAGGATTATTAGGAATCTTTTTCAAGTCTTGCATTTTTCTTTGTTGACTTTGAACCTGAAGATAAAATTCTAAATACCCAAAGTAATGTTGATTTAAAAATATTTTGATAATTATTTGCTATAAAAAATTATAATTTTTTCAACTTTTCAAGCTATGATTACTTTGTAGTCCAAAACCTCCAACATGCATTTTTTACCAACAGAATGGTATGCAATTATTTGTGTTGGACCCGCTATCCCAAAGGTTCCATTTTGGAGGTTTTGTTCCAACTGTAACAACATTGTTAGTGTGCAATGTACAAATGAAATAACTTTAGTTATGGGTGTGGTATTAGACCGCCCAGATTGACAAGTGCTCTGAACATCTGAATGTGTGTGAAAACATTTGCATTCCCTCTTTCCTTCACTTCTGAAAACAGTTTTGTTCACATCTGCACTGCAGTTGGCCTAGAACACACTGTCTAGTGTAAACAGTGAACATTCCTCTAGTTTGTACATTTAACTATGGCTTTTCCAAGCTGCTAACCAGGTGGTAATGATAGAAAACAAGAACACAATGAACAGGTGGTGAGAAAGAGAAATGGAAAAGAGGGTGAATTTGTGCTGTGTAGGAGTGAATATCTTTTTTAAAAGCCAAGTCAAGCATACATTTTTATCTTTTCAGTGTAATTATGCCTTTCTTTAGCTAACCTCTTCCTGAAGTGCAGTGGAGTACACTATTTTGCACCCTTCAACAACTGATGTACCTGTTGCACAGTGTAGGATACATTTAGACAGGAACCAACCACCAACTCAGTCTATGCCTGCTATAACTCTGGCTAAGATTAGTATGCAAAGTGTACTGGCACATAAAAGCACAAGAGAAGGAGCGACAAAGTTAGTTTCTTTTAAAACTATGATTTTAATATTTTGCTATTGCTTTTCAGTACAGAGTTTAGTCCAGCATACTTAAAATGTCAGTTCAACACTCTTTTGCTTAATTTCACACTTTTCTTATAGATTCAAAGCAGACAAAAATTATTGAAGGTGTTAATGAAAAGATATATTTAAATGTTAGTAAGAGGCAAGAGAAGATTAATCTGATTTTAGAAACTAAAATGGTTAATAGCTCACACTTTACATGGAAAGGCACAGAAGTCAAGCAACACAAACTCAAAAGACAAACAAAATGTCCCAGCAAATTACATATGACAGTAATTGGGGGTTGCATCAATGGCTAAGAAATGTGCTCGGCATGAAATTATAATGTTCCATAGCTCAAAATGATAACACCAGTGTCAGTCTGACTCACTGAAAATATTGTCAATATAGTTTTTCAATGGAATAAAACAAAGATCATGATCAGATGACTTTATAATAAGGCATAGAGTTCATATCAGAAAACATGATTTAATGTTATTTCGTACATATAAAATATGATAGAAAAATACATTATAAAGTTGTTACAATGGTTATAAATAGGACCATGTTTCCAATGGGAAAAAAAATCAAGATTGCTTAAAAAAGGGAGCTGCAGTTCATAGGCATTATATGCATGATCTCAAAGACAACATGAAACCTCACATGAATTCATTTATAA
>JBBIGC010000104.1:33278406-33290902 GCA_037576955.1 Lepidarchus adonis | reverse complement strand
TCTCTCTCTCTCTCTCTCTCTCTCTCTCTCTCTCTCTCTCTCTCTCTCTCTCTCTCTCTCTCTCTCTGTGTGTGTGCACTGAATCATTGGTATTCACTAATAAAGACCGCAGAGACATAATGCAGGAGACATAGCCCCGTTACAGAAATAGATTTATTGCTAATCCATTATGCATAGTGGGTAATGTAACATATCTGATGCACTGGCTCACAGCGGGAGGAGAAAGAGAATTTAAGTGCATTGAACATTAGGCTGTGAGGCAGGGTGAAGACAGAGAAACCCACTGGCTTCTCAACATGCCACACTGGAATAGTCACACCATCATGCCCTGCAACTATATCCACACACAGTCCACTTCTTTTCTTTTTTTTCTCTGACAAAACCAGAAGGTCATGAAAGGCAAGAAAGCCCCAAAGTGATTCCCATTATGATTGAGCTCATTAAATGCTAATGATCTTACACTATGTGCCTATGGTGGACCATGTATACTGATGCAAATGGGATACCTAGGTCAGAATATTGTACCTTTTATAGGTCACCTCAAGCTACCAGAACAGCTTCAATGCAACTTGGCACAGATAACAATTCAGAATAACTTTGTTTTGATTTGCAGAGACTTTTCTTTATGGGGACAAGAGATGCTAGTAAAATGCTCCCTATAGCATAATAGAAGCATCAGGCTCATGTAGAGCTCAACCATTTGGGCCTGTATAAATCTCTTGCTGTACGTCACACATGCATTTGTCCACTTCATGGTGTCCTCCAAGTTTGACAAAATTATACCCATTTTAAAGTTTTCTTCTTTAATTTGTATATTCTCATTCACAGGACAAAAGTTGCACCTAATTTTGTCATTTCAGAAATGTCTTTATTTCTTTAAAACATTTATCTATTTTAAAAAGCCCATCAATCTTTTGAAACTGTCAAAGTTTCCTAATGAACTGACTTGTAAAAAGGGGTCAAAATGAATGAAATCTTGTTTCATGAACCTGAAATGAAAAGTTAAAAAAAAAATTCCCCTGTGAAATGATCAAAGAATTGTACCAACAACTATATATTCCTCTGAGACAATAATATAATACAAACTCTAATTTGGTAACATTGTACTTTTAAGAGTAAAAAGTAATTTAAAAAAATCATCAGTTTATCAATTCTCTATATTTAACTAACGTAAATATAGAGTAATTATTTTATAGTTTATAGACCATTCAAGTTACATTCCTCAAAAAGCAGGCAAATTAGTAAAAGGTGAGGGTATCATGGGTAAAAGAGTAGCATCCATCAAAGTCAAGCCAAAAAGGGTCATGGCTCATTACTTTGTTAGTTTTAAAAGAACACATGATTGCAATTTAGGTTTTTCACCATGTACAGTATATAATACTGTGAAAAGATTAATCAAGAGAAATATCAGTCCATGTATGGTAAGGCCAAACTGCTGAATTTAATGCTGCTTTATCTTTAAGCCTTCAAAAGGCATTACATGAGAAATTGTTCTTTGATAAACAGACACATGGGCTTCGCTGCACTTTGGAAAACTACTGTCATTTAATACATTCCACAGCTGCACCAAGAAATGCAACCTCAAACTGTTACACAAAGAGAGAATCATACATAAATTCAATGCAGTAACAAGTTCTCTAGGTCTGAGTTCATTTCAAATGGACTGAATGACAGTAGAAACGTGCTGTGGGCAAATGAATACACTTTCCAGCTTGCTTTGTAATGTTGCAAAATTGATGCCGAGTTATCTGTGTCAAAGATAAAATGCACACTTGAGCATGTTATCAGTTATTCATTGTTATTTCAGCAAGACAACGTCAAGTCTCAATCTGCATGAGCTGCAACAGGAAGGGTTCATGTGTTTGCTTGACTGGTCTGCCAGCAGTCTAGACATGTCTCTTATTAAAAATGTGTGATGCATCATGAAGATGAGAATCTGACAATGAAAACCACAAACTGTTAAGCAGCAACTCTTCTGTCAAGCATTGGCAAAATTCCACTTGCAAAACTGCAACAGCTTGCATCCTCAGTTCCTAAAAAGTGTTGTTAAAGGGAAAAGAGATGTAACAATGTGGTAAACATGCCACTGTACCAATTTTTTTATGTGCTGCAGGAACCAAATAGCTTGGCCAGTGAAAACACTGAAAATATTTTCAGTTAAATAAACATTCAAGACAATTAATAAAAGATTCTTGTTTTTACAGTATCTTCAAAATGTTTCAACTTGTCTGGAAACTAGGGTTTATACATACTCTCTACTTTTTTGGTAATTTAAGTAGCTAAACTGATTTGTAAATTGTGCTGAAATGGAAACGGAATTGCTAAGTATTTACATACATATATGACAAAATGACACAAAATCAAATAAAATTTAAAATATCTCCCAAAATAAAGCATTTTAAAGGAAACATTACTAATAATTATTTATGCTTTATGAGGCATTCTAGCATCCTCCTCTCGTTTTTGACTCAGTAATAAAGTTGTTTGCAATAAACTGTCGAAACAGGCACTAGTAATATGCTCACAACACATATAGTCCAATGTTTTCTTGTTGACACTTAGGCAGCTAAGAGGGGGTGGTAGGAGGCTCTAAACTTAGCTGTTTGTAAACCCCCCAACATCAGCACCTTACCTCTGTTGCATGTCACACATGTCCCAAGGTCCAAGCGCCCTTGTCACAAACCCAAATGAGAGACAGATGGCTGTTAATGGGGGGCTGGGAAGGTGTGACAGAACACTAAGATATCCATCACGGACGACTCTGATAGAAGGGGGGATGTGAGGTATCGATCATTTGATTTGTTCATCTAGTTGGTACAAATACAGCTATAAGTGACTTGCAAGTATTTCGATCATCTTGTAATCTGTGTAATTGCCTGAAAATGTAAAGTAATTAGTCAAGGTAAATAGTTCCTTTTTTCCAATAATTAAAATATTGCACATAAGTATGGAATGTTTGTGTTACTTTTACATTTCAGTTTTCCTTGATGGAGCTGTTTAAGCCAGACTAAAAAATTAAAAAGCAGCACCACCATGGCTGTCTGTCTGCCTGTCTGTGTTCTCACATGGGACTGGACTGAATGTGCTGCTTGATGGAGTCAAAAAACTCACTTTCACATTCAAGCTAAAATGAGCATGAAATTCACCACCAACAATTTGGTAATGGTGGCGGAAAGTTCACAACCGTGATCAGGTGCAGCCCTGTATAAAAATACTCAAGATTTTGGCCAGTAGACAGCATAACTTAAGTTAACTATAACTATAACTTTAACTAGCATAACTATAGTTAGCCTACCATTCTTCTTATTGACAAAATGTGCAAAAATAATTATTCATATGTTTTAAACCTTTGTGTTTTTAGAAGGTATAATCAAATGTCATTTTTGACACAGTAACAGTAATGATATTTTATTAATGAATAATTAACTAATGTATAATTTTCCAGTTGTTCCTTTGTTTCTTATAATTTAATAGACTCTTTTTGTAACTCTACAAAAAAGCTTTAAGATAATATATGTCAGTAACATTTGTTCTGATTGGCAGACCTTAAGCAAAATGAGGTGCAACACATCAAATAAAGCAGCCTGGATTAAACTCTACAGAAGAAACTATTCAATTTAGAATGAAATTCTACATATTGTGTTTTGCAATAAACCTCAGCCAATTTTACATTTGCTTAACAATAACCAAATATAACACAACACCACTGTGAAGAATTCTGACTTTGTGTGCTACAACAGAATAGCACAATTCAATCTAACCACTTTGTTATTAAATAATCTTAATTATTCAATAACAGTTTTTTTTAACAATCAGTTGAATTTCCCATTGTCTTTTTCCTTTTTTTTTTCAAATGACACAGTCAAATTAATTGGGATATATTCCTCTTCCATGACATGTTCATACTTTACAGAGTACCATCTTTCTATAGATACCTATCATCAATCTGATTAGAGAAAGGCTTAAGTATACATTCATCAGACACAACATTAAATCCATGGACAGGTGAAGTCAGTAACATTGATGCTGTCAATATCTTGTTACAATGGCACCTGTCAAGGCTTGGGATTTAGTAATGAGCAAGTTGAGGCTGATATGTTGGACACAGGAAAAATGGTCATGTGTAAGGACAAATGGCTCACAGCAACTTCAAAACAACAGATGGGGATGTTCATGGCATGCAGTGATTAGTACCTACCACTAGTGGTCCAAGCAGTGAACCAGTGACACGGTAACAAGGCCATAATGCATAGCTAACGAAGGCTAGCTGATCTGGCCCAATACGACAATGAGCTACTGTAGTACAAATTGCAGAAAAAAATGACTGGCTGTGACACAATGGTGGGAAAAGGAACGCATACTCAAGCAAAGTGATGCTCTGGGTAATGTTCTTCTGGGTCATCTCATTCATGTGGAAGCTTTTTTGTCATTTATTTAATGATAATGGATTCTTTCAGTAAGACGATATGTCTTGTCACACTGCAAAACATGTTCAGGAATGGTTTGAGGAACATTCTAGTAAGATCAAGGTGTTTCCTGGGCCTCCAGATACCCCAGATCTTCATCTGACCTAACATCTTTGAGATGTGCTGGACAAACTATTCTTATCCATGGAGGCCCAACTTATAGGACTTAAAGGATCTGTTGCTAATGTCTTCTTCAGATGCCACAGCTCACCTTCAGGGGTCTTGTGGAGGCCATGCCTCGACTGATAAGAGCTGTTCTGGCAGTATAAGGGGCCCAGTACAATATTAGGCAGGTGGTTTTAATTTTATGATGCAGCACTATAGAAAAGCACATTAATGAACTTCATCAGCTGTCTTATGGGATGACATTCTCACTACATCCTACACATTGATCTGGCATGGAACATGATTCTCCCTAAACTCAGTTCTCAGTACTCTTTAATGTAAGACTTGCATATTTTTCATCTGAAACAGTTGCCAAGAAATAGTGAAGAAATATTGCAACAGACAGAGTTAAGAGATCTGAGAATCTGAAATGATGCAGTTTTTGAAGACAGAAGAACAAATCCTCCCTTTGTGGTGATCTGTAGCCCCGCCACAAGAAATGTGGAATCACAAAGGCAAAGCTTGTTACACAACTTTATAACATAATTTCACTTTGCATAGCCTGGAGACAGCAAATGATGCTAATTTTAAAGGATTCATTCGTTATGACACACCTAATGTGTATTTTCACCCAGAAGCATTTAAGTTGTCCAATTGTCCAACTACTTTTGGTCCCTTGAAAAAAAGGGGTGGTGTATTAAAAAGCTGTAATTTCTAAACACTTGCTCCAATTTGGATTATAGCTGAGAGTCTGCACTTTAAGCCCATATTGATTATATAATTGTATCCTGAATATGTTTTCGTAAACAGCAAACATAACAAAACCTGTGTCCAAATATTTTTGGGCCTAACTGTATTTCTATTTGTTTTATTTATGCAATATGACATTATTTCCACATTATTTTGCCAGAACAGTTAGATAATTAAACTTGATCCAATTAGAAAAAAAAAATTCATATGTTGAAAAAAATAACAGTTTGGTACCATGTTATATGAAAATACATGAAGAAAGTGGGGATGCATTAAGAAGGCATCTTGATAAAACACTGCAATTACTTTTAGAGGTTGGCAGATCTTTTTATGTTATACTTCAAATAAATGCTTCATTAATTTTTCAACCTTTTTAAGTATGTATATGGGCTTTTTAAAAACACAAACACCAGTCCAGTACAACACCAGTGTTTGGTTTACCCCTCATAAACATGTCCACTACTTAGGAAGTTATCAGTTCAGTCACCTTTTGAAAGGTCTCAGTAATGCTGAGATAAATAACTGGCTCCTCATATTGTTTAAGCAGTCTGCTTATGCTTTAGCAGCTAATATAGTTACTATATAAGGGGCGTCAAACTCTGGTCCTGGAGGCCGGTGTCCTGCACAGTTTGATGATTTCCCTGTTCAGACACACCTGGTTCAACTCACCTGTTAATTACAAGGCTGAGTGAGTGTGTTTGAGGAGGGAAACTACCAAACTGTGCTGGATCCCGAACTCCAGGACCTGAGTTTGACACTCCTGCTACAGTTTATGCATTTGTAAGGTTCACCTGTGTGCTGGCTACATGCTATGTGCTGATTTAAAAAAAACAAAAAAAAAACCTTAGATGTTGATTCTTTTAAAGATTGTATTTTTGATCTTATTTTTTTTATTGTATGTTGTTAAAATTTAACTATATACTGAAACCTGCATATTGTAAATGTATTGTATTGTTTTAGGTAAGTATGTTTTATGAAAGTGTTATCAGCATTATAAGCTCTTTTATTTGGTCTGTTTTTCAATTAAAAATCCCAGCTGCCTTTTTGCTTTGCAACATTTCATGATGAATGGATCGATTGAACGATTCTTAAATTACTCTGATTAAAATTTTAAAATCTTTCCATAATATAGTCCATCATCAGTGCCAAAATGTAAACAGTAGAAGAAACTATAAGAGTATTACTGTTGTCCTTTGTAAAGACTTGACTATTGCCCTGTAGACTGAGACTTAACAAGATACTCTGGTATGCTGCATTGTCTCCAGGGTTATCCACTTTGAAACAACAGAGCTGAAACATATGGGCATTCTCAGAATCACAACACTAATCCAAGGCTCAGCTCAGTTTTGGCACAAGCTCCCCCTCTGCGGAGGGGTGTTACACATTACACACACTCGTTGAAGGAAATATCTCTAGGTTCCAATACGTCATGGCCATCTGTTAGAGTCAGATTCTCTCATGCTACAGTGCTGATCTCACTGAACATCACTATGGCACAGTGTGCTCATATATAAAGAATACTCACAGCACAGCATGGCCTAGTAGCAGTGAAATGCTAATGATAATTAAGTATTTAGTGTTCTTTAACTGCTATCAAAGAGTTACAATGGGAAAGGGAAATTCTGACAGCAATAATTATTGTGGCTCATGATCAAGGTTCACAGCAAACATGACTAAGGCCACAAGCCATTTTCCTGGCTGTGGCACCAGCTAAAGCCATATGATTATGAAAAGAAGTGACTGGTGCAGTTAAGTGTGAGTGTGTGCGACCCTGCCCTATTTATAAAACATTGACCGAGGCTTAGCCATGAAAGTCTGGTTTACACCACACAGTCTTGTGACTGTTAACTACGGCTCTATCAAAAGAGATTTCAGAAGATATCAGAAAAACAGCTGTCTATGCTAGTCAAGCTGAAAGAAATTGCAAAACAATTTCTGAAGCGTTTGTATCAATCCACTTTAAAACAGATGTGGAAAATTAAAAACCATTGTCACCCATTGTCATCCAAAAAAAACAGAACAAGGTGTTCAGTATTCTCAGATAAGATCTAAGGATCTGCAGGCCTCTCCTGCACTGGCTAATGTCAGTGTTCAAAAGTAGCGCAAACACCAGATAAGAATAGTATGAACGGGGGATGGCATGAAGGATGCCACTACTCACAAAGGGGAACATTGCTGCCTGATTTAGATTTCCTAAAGACCACCTAGATAGACTGAACAGGCAAAAATATATCTTTATGACTTGAATGAGAAATGTTATGTTTGGCAAAAACAAAACACTATTACGGGATCGGGCTGTTTTGTTGCCAGTGAGAAAAGTGTTTCATCATTTGACAATACTATGAAATCTGCATTGTATCAGCCAATTCTACAAGAGAGGTCATATTATCCATCAATAAGGTGATGCACAACAGATGATGGGCGTTGTACAAAGAATTTAACTCACCAGTAAGCCTTCCAAAAAACAACTGTGAAATTCCAGACCTTAATTTAGCAGAAATGGGACAGGACCTAAACTGTGAATAAAGAAGTAGAGAAATGAAGCCATAAAAAGAGTTATGTGAAGAGGATTGGGCCAACATTCTCAAAGTCAGTTTCTATGACTGATTTGGTTGAAAACATTGCTGCATTACTTCTGATCAATTTGTTCAATGAAGTCATTTTATTTGTTGTGGGTTATGCGTTTTATTGTTTTCTCTTTGATTAGATTTTAGAACAGAGTTTGAAAATATACACAAACCTTATACTGTATATTGAGGTCATATTTGGAAGACATACTGCAAATGGGTGTGAAAGGAAACAGGCTGAACTAGGAGCTGTATATCAGATAATTCATAAAACGGTGAAAGGAAAGGGTGGAACGAGCTGTGGTTTATGTGGATTGAATGTCTTATAAGCCAGTGTCTTCCTGAAAGATGTAAGCTTATTTCTTTCTTTAACATATGCCTATGTCTCTTTGTGGTGAATAAGTCAGTGACTTGTGCATTTAATGCATAATGACTGAAAATCTGAAGTTCTTTAAGTTTGACTTTAGTCGGTTTAGCACTGGCATCCACACAAATTCCTCAATGTTCTTATAATCTGACAGGAATGGCTCATGTGTCTTCAGGAATGGTGGGTAAATAATATGCAAACAGATTTTTTTAACAGAACATGGCATTTTCACTTTGTGAGGGGTTCATTGTTGGTGACTCAGAATTAATACTCAACCTTTTGAAGAATGAGTCACAGAAAACAGACTCTTTTCCAAAGAGCAAATGTCACAGCCCACAGTAATCAAACTTGGCTAGTCAGTGATTCAGGCTATTTGGCTCTGTCTAAGTATCATATTGAAGCTCTTCTGTTCTTGCTACTGGATTCCATGCATGCTGCCTCATTCTCATTAGGAATACTTACATACCAGCCCATTGTTAAATTACAGCACAACAAAAAATATATATACTACATAAAGCTATATTGCAATGGCTAATACCACTGTCTACCACACAGCAGACTTATTGTCTGTTTTGGACCATTTCTATACGTCCTCTCACCAATAACTATTCACACAAGATGACTCAAAGCAAAGGTAATATTTTGTAATTATATAAAAGGGAAGAAATATACAGCATTAGTATACTCACATAGAGGAGTTTCTTTGTGAACACTGAATCTCTGTTTGGTTAGAGGAAATGCTGTCAGTGCATTATAAATATGCCGTAGGGCCCCACTTGCCTGCCTTTCCAAGCAATTTCTGAAATAAAAAAATCATCATGTACAAAAAGGCTGCAGGCCAAATTATTGCAAAATGTGGGTCATGTAACATACAAACTTTACAGAACAATGGAAGAGTTATTTAAGAAATATAGTCAAATCTTAAAACTCTGAAATGACAATAAAAGAATTCTTAACTTTAAATTATAAATGTTAACCACAAAAGACCCAATGACCACCTTGTCATGGTCCTCAAATCATCTCTTTTCCAGGTAAGCAACACACATGAACCTGACAGGCCACAAGATGTAAAAGAAAACCTGATTCACCAAAACACAACCTTCCTCAGTTGGTCAGTGGTCAGGTTCTGATGCATTGAAGACACTTTCAGTGGTGGACATGGGTCAGCATGGGCACTCTGCCTGATTTATGGTTACAAATGCTTTTACATATGCAACTCTTAACCATTCAGCCATAAAACAGAACATAATGAAAGGTTTTGATCTGACGGTGAAGATATAAACACGCTTTATTTATTTTATTGTTCTGTATATATGTGTCCCAGTAATTTCATGCATGCCACGACTGATGAGAATTTTCTATACTGTAAGACCCTAGTGCTCCACTAATGCATACATGCCCATGTTCGTTGCATGACTTTATTTGTTCACTGTCCAGCCTTTGTCCAGTCCAACTGTGTCTCCGTGTGTAGTTCTTTTGTGTAAGCCAGGACAAATATGCAGCGATGTGAATATTCATCCTCTACCCCCAGAGTCTGCTTTACAACACACACGGCTGGTGTGTGAACAATCAATCCAAGTGTCCATTGACCAGCAGTGGACAACGGCAGTCTTATATGGCTGCTGGGCGTATGGGTGTACAAGGGGTTTAGGGGTGGCGATAGGGTTCGTCACGACCAGCTGGTATGGAGGGTATCTCTGGGCGGAGGAGGCCCATTGTTCTTCTGCTGTTCCAACAATGGTACATTTGAGAAGGGCATGTTGTCTCTGAGGGACAAGGCACACTCTGAGCACGGTGAGGGAAGGTCAGAGAGACAGACACTGCATGTGATTCAGGCCTGCTGACCACAATGGACTGCTGTTGATACTTGCTTTGGCTTTCTGTCATCACTTTGCCTTGGTATGTTTCCAGTATTTGTCTTTTTAGCCCACAATGAAGAAGACTGGACCATCATCCATTAACATGCAACCAAGTTTTAGAACTATTTAAACATAGTCATATTTCTGAAAATGTAAGTGGTTCTGAAACTTTTAATGAATAGAATGATAAGAAGAAAGGTTAAACATGTAACATTTTATTGCAACACAGACTGTCCAAATGATGTACAGTATGTTTTGCATTAGACTGTGCATTGACCATTGGGGCCATTCTTGACTGGAACATGACTCTGGGCACTCTCCTGAGTAAAACAACAGCTCACACACACACGCACGCACGCACGCACGCACGCACGCACGCACAGACGCACGCACGCACACACACACACACACACACACTGATTTTTGAAGCTGTGTAATTCTGTTCAAGCCCCATGATGTTTCATACTAATAAGGCACAATGAAGGTCTACAGTAGAACAGACAGATCAATATTTCCCATAATCACTCTAGCACCAGGCTGGAGGCTTTGTGTTTTTATTTTCATCAACCTGCCTTTTCCTTCCTCACCCTCATACCACTCTCATAGTGATCACAGGAAATCTTCAGTAAATTGATTTTCAGATAAGTATGTTGCCTTTTTGCTGCATGAGATTGCTCGTCTAACGCGAATGCAATGGTGCTGAAAAAGCCTGTCACTGGGCTTCATTGTCAGTATAGTAAAACACTCACACTTGCACTCAATCACACACACACACACACACACACACACGCACCCACGCACACACGCACACACACACACGCGCGCGCGCGCGCCCAAACAAACACACAAACACACACAGACACACACACACACACACGCACGCACGCACGCACACACACACACTCACACAGAGATGCATTTTCCATATCAGCTTTACACTGTGTGAAAATGTCATGATGAACACACGAATAGAAACTGTCAAAAATTCTGAAGCATATGTCCGCATGTATCTACACACTCATACAAACACATACTTAAACACAAACATTTCACCCTAATACAATGCCTACAGATAAAAGCCAAATACTTGAACAAAATGACAGCTATTTCTTCAGCTAAAATATCAATAGATATAATATTTTTCTGTGATAAAAGTAAGTATACCCTTCACATCAGAAGCTAGTATTACTCCCTTTTGCAACAATAATCTAGTGTAAATAAATAACCATCAGTCTCAGGCATTGGCTTGCTGCATGTTTTAACCTTTAGGAAAACTTTGGCATTGCTCCAATGCCAATATATTTTTGACACTCCTCTCATGTAGGTCAATTTTCCAGATCTCTTTCTGATTGTAGTTAATATCAACAGTTGCAAAAGTTACCTGCTCATCCAGTGATGAAAGTCTGGGATTTTTAGAGACTTCTTTACAAGCAGAGTTCTCACAATCACAAATTCAGCTTGAGTTTTTCCTGAAAGTTATTTTTTTTTAATAGAGATTTTTTTTAAATCCCTTGCCAGGCTCATAGGCATCCACAATCAACATTATCGTAAGTGCTGTATCAAAGAGAAGAAATCTTGTTGATAAGTTGAAAATATAAACAATTTCTGTGTTTCATACTTATTTATTAAAATCATTATGGATAACTTATAATATACAAAGTGTAAAGTTACTATTTCAGATATTTTAATAAAAATTTTGTTATGACAGTGCTGGAATTTAATTAATTTAATTAATTATGGAATTTTATCTATCTATCTATCTATCTGAAAGGACAGAATTCCAGGATTATCGGTTTAGAACAATATAGATGATCCCTAGCCAGGCTCTTCACTCAGTATTATTTTGTCTCTACATACATTTATAACTGTTGCTACTTCTCAACCCCCCTCTGAACAATCTGCTCTTTCGCAATCCATTTAACACAAACAGAAATTGTTTTCTTGGCAACCTGAGTTATGTGGGTGGTGAAATAGGACATATAGTCTGCCAGTGGGATTGATTGATGGAGTTATGAGAATGGACTCTGCATGTGTGTGTTTGTGTAAGTGTGTGTGTGTGTGTGTGTGTGTGTGTGTGCGTGTGTGACTGTGTGTGTGTGTGTGCTCGCATGTGTGTATGTGTGTGTGTGCGCGTGTGTGTCTGTGTGTGTGTGTGCTCGCATGTGTGTATGTGTGTGTGCGTGTGTGTCTGTGTGTCTGTGTGTGTGACTGTGTGTGTGTGTGTGTGCTCGCATGTGTGTGTGTGTGTGCTCGCATGTGTGCGTGTGTGTCTGTGTGTGTGTGTGCTCGCATGTGTGCGTGTGTGTCTGTGTGTGTGACTGTGTGTGTGTGTGTGTGCTCGCATGTGTGTGTGTGTGCTTGCATGTGTGTATGTGTGTGTCT